>OX467108.1:38416966-39016966 GCA_950106695.1 Biston stratarius
CTACATCATATGCATATAAAAATTATATTGTTTTGTATATCAAAATAAATATATAAAAATACATCTACGATCATAATAGATGGTTACATTTTAGTCCTTAGTGGATCGTGTGTACTTATTGTATTGTTTTGGCTACACACACATGCACGGAGTACGTTGACCATCGTACACGTACACAAGTTCAGTGTTTTTGTTACAATAGCAGGGACCGCCGAAACGTCTCCAGGGTTGCCAACACCAATTAACTGGTAAACTTACGAGATCACAATTAGCATTGAAGAGCGTAAGTATCACTTACAGTTTGTTTATTTCACTATCGACGCGATTGAATTAATCCTCGAGAACACAATGAAATTGGCGCATCCAAGTATACTTGACACCTTTAAGTCAAGGGCATTTTATTTTAAAAAAGACTGTACCTATATGTTTGACACAGTTTGCATGTAGATATTTCGAGTCCATTCGCATATTCATATTTATTTATTTATTTATTTAATAAGTCCGCCAACACAGTGTACACCAATACATTAAAAATTAAATTTAGAAATTACAAAAAGTGCCACAGCAATTATAGGCGAATTACATTTACCTACTATGCTAGATTAATCAAAGACGATTCGTTTGTAGCTTATTATTAAGAAGCAAAGAATATGATTTTTTTTTATGACTGACAAGCTAGGTGTTTGACCTCAGGTGGTAAGTAACGGTATGGTCGAAAATGGTAAACACACTTAGCCTGGCTCTCAAGTGAAGCTGCCGGAACAAACTTTTTAGATGCTTGGCGACATATTTTAAACTTGAGGGCGGTAGCTAGCCAGCCGAGTGCTACAAATACCCTAATGCTTTTCCGAACGATGTTTTCCTTCACCGGCAGCTCAAGCTCATTGTAGGAGTTTGAACCCACGCCCTTCTGCGTGTGAACTGACAGTGGTATTAAAGTCACACTACTTCACTAGGGTATGACCGGACTCGATCTTGACTTAATTTGTTTGACTGACTTATTAAACTACATTAAATATATATTTTTATGGTTGACAGGTTTGGTTTTTGATCACAGCTCACCTAATGCTAAGTGACGATGTGGTCGGAGATGGCAAACACACCTAGCCAGGAACGGAACTGGCTCTTAAGTGAGCCTGTCGGAAGACACTGTTAGGTATTTGGCGACAGATTTTCAAAATCCTTGAAAATATTGAAATACTTGATACTGGCAAATACATAAAGTGCGGTGCCAAATAATTTACGTAGTACATAGAATAATGCTGGGCGCTACCCTACCTCAGTGTGTTGTAACTGTTTTTATTTTCTAAATCCCTTGTAACTCTCGTTTCATAAATTGCTTTAATTAAGAATTGTCACCGTACAGGCTGCTGGCTAACTGAAATCGTTAATGGGCAACCCTACTGGATGGTGCAATGTGCAGAACAGGGGACGTTGACTTGTGCATTTATTATTGTTAACACTGAAATCTGAACAGTGTTCAATTTGCATACCCATGATAAAATAAATTGTACATTATATTTGTTTAATAAGATAGGCCGAAAGAAAAGGAAGTTTATGATTCTTAAGGACATATTAACGAATTTTTAACTTAATTTATTTTACTGCGTCGAAATTCAAATAATTGTTAAAACTGTTAATGAAACGTCTATTGAAGACGGTAATAGCTAATATAAAACTGTTCAAGACAAATCTATTGATGAAATATGTAATATCGCTGATTGACATATTAGGCATTTTGCTACTAGATCGACCAAAGAATTGACGTGAAAAACTCTTAATGAAATGTTTCAAATTGTATTACGGAATTGGTGTTATCAATTTATTTATTAATATGAATTTGTAAAAAATATTTCAATCGGTTCATAAATGACAGAATTCTGAGATAACAAACAATAAAAAAAAATTACAACTAAATTGAGAACTCTCTCCTTTTTTAGAAGTCGATTAATGAATTCGGAATGCGGAATTATTACATAGCTCAACCTTAACTTTCATAATTTAGCAAAAAAACTAAAAAACCAGAATCTATACACCTTTTCGTGTTTCAACATTTACGTTCATATTTATATTTTGAAACGGCTAAAATTCAAAATCTAACGTCGTCGGTCGTGTGATTCATTCGCGACATTTTGGCACATGTTGTATAATAGTTTTATTAGTGGTACAACCGGCCGTTAACGTGACTCATCGTTCGCGAAGCGGCCTTTTGTTCTAACGCAAACGAAGTTCGTTTGGATTTATAATTAAAAAAATCCTTTAATTTTTCTTATCCTTTAAGTTTTAAATCGGTGACCAAAGTACCTTATATCATCATCAACCTATCGTTGTGCACTGCTGGACTTCTCCCAAAACACGTCATTCAGCCCGATCTTCGGCTTTTCGTTTCCCTGTCTTATGTATATCGTCACTCTATCGAGTCTCAGGCCGTCCTACGCTACGTTTACTAATTCGCGGTCTCCGCTCTAGAATAGCTTTGTACAAAAAATATGTATAAAGGGAAGGCTTAATGCTAAAGTATTTTCTACCAGCCATCCCCACAGTATAGATGTGGTTGTTGACGAGTATTAAAATACAGTAAGACTTTAATATAATGATTACCTCGATTTAAGCAATCCTCTAGAACTGCCCGTAAGATCTAATGCAAAATATACCTTTGCATTAACTAATTACTTCTTGTCAAAAACCACATTATGATGAATTTTCAAATCAGCAGAATATAAAATGGCAATTAATTATGACGCATGCTATAATTTGACTTGATATATTACATTATTGCATTTATTTAATTATTTTATTGTTATGACTTTTGAATTTAATTAAATTTTTTACTTTTGAATTTAATTTTTTGACTTTTGTATTTTATTCGAATTGTATATGTGACATTTTAATTTTATAATAATAATAATATGTACCAATGTTGACTTGCACCATCGCATTAGGGAAACCCCTGTAAGGATGGTGTAAACTGTTGTAAGTAAATAAATAAATAAATAAATAGAACGTATAATTTACACCTCTATTTATCGATTTTTGATGACTTCACATATCATATCCTATCATTCGCTATAACAGGGAAAGTAGAAGAGTACGTAATATTAAGTTTAAAATATCCAACCTACATTCGACAATAAAATTTTGAATCTTAATAACCAAGTATTCTTACCTTGTCAAAACGGATCTTAGAAAAACCTAACCTCTATTTAACAAATTATTTGGTATAACGAATATTTTCTAATTCCCTTCAGCTTTGTCATATCGAGGTCGCACTGTATGTAAAAAAACACATTCAAACAAAATACCAATTTGGTTCCATATGTACCTACGTTTCGCTTCAAAATATTATTTTTAAGCGGAAACTGTACAGCTAAGGATTTGTTGTACAAACGGTAATGGAATAGTCACGATTCTCAAGAACACAGTAAATTGCAACCATTTAGCAAGCTATAAACACCCGCGTAGGTCTATTTCCATTGTTTACAGACTATAAACAAGCAATCCCTTAAAAGCTTAGCTGGGATTCCGTCAGGACTCTTGGCAGTGCGCCAGCGGAACCGTCTAGCACGCTAAGTCTACGTAAGATGACAAAGTGTAACACCGTTATTAAGAGGTTCATTATACAAGAGCTGTAGGGCGTGGGTTCGATTCCCACCTGAACAAAAGGAACAATTTGGTTGCCATGATAATACAAGAATCGAACATAGGTTTCTTCTTGGTAAGCGTGCTCCATCTTAGACCGCACTACTGCTTAACATCAGGCAGAGTGTGGTCAAACGCAAACTTATCCGTATTAAAAATTAAAAAAGTTCAATAAATCTAGAAATGTTCTGAACATTACTCATATATATAAAGCAGAAGCTTATACCTAGCTTAGATAAAAAAGGATTGGGAAAAAGACTTTGCTTGTTGTAAAATGTTCGTGGGTGCAAATTTATAAGCGGTACAAAAACTTACAATGACATCGATCTACATAGTTAATTCTACCGACTATCACGCTTCGATCAACTTGGTTGGTCTGTTTGAGCATTTCAACTTATCACAGTCACTTAAATATATGACAGATAAGTTCAACGGTGGAAGAATGTGGGTGCGACCAAAGTTGAGCCTTTGAGACTTCTGCTTAATCACCAAAACAATTATCCATTAACGTTACAACTGTGTCTGTAAGTAAATTCACACCTTAAGTACGATAGGTTAGAAAGCTAAGCATTGGATAGCTTTCTACCTAATTCATTTAAGTAATAAGGTTAATAAAACAAGTATAATTACTTATGTTTATCACCGGGTCTAAATCGCGCACAAAATACTATATAAATAGTTTTGTTTATTTTGACAGAGGAGTCAGCTATTGTAACATGGCAGAAACTTCGCGGTAAATAAACGAAACTAACTTCATAGTATTTTGTATGCGATTAAGACCCGGCGATAAACATAATTATGTGTCCAAGTCGCGAATCTTTTTTTTTTTTTATTTTTTTTTTCATTCGATTAATATTGGATCCGTTCTACCACCATAGTTTTTTTTCTACAAACGTTATGGTAAAATAAAAAGAAACTCACACTAATACATACTTGAAAACATTACACACCTTTTTTGGCAATCGTGTAAAAAGAACTCGAGAATGTTATAAAATACGTAACTTCTAAAAACAAAAAACGCTTTTAGAAATTTCATCATCGTTCACATGAGCCTTGAAAACATACTCCTTTTTTGGATAGTCGTGTAAAAATGTATATTTTGGTGTAGTATAACGTCGTATTGAACTGTTAAATATTCCGATTGTAATGGTAGTTATGCCATTCCATTCACATTGTTCTTATAATTTACGTTCCCCCATGTTACGTTATCGCCATACATATAGAGAAGAGGCCATTGTGTTTGTAATAAAAACAGCAAGTGATAGCTCGTGACAAACACGCGGTATTGTCACGTAACACTATTATATACATATATACAGACACTATACTATATACCTACCATTATATATAGTGTTACATATCGTGAGAGACTCCCGTTCGTATGCATGGAAATAAGCAATAGCATTAATGAGGAAATTTAAGTAGTTTATTTCAAATTTCCTGGAACATAATGATGTTAACTACTTATAGAATACTGGTTCCATTTTGTTTTAGTAAATGTACTGGCAATAAGGTAAAAGATATGGCCGAGGAGGGCGATGGCTGGCACATGCATCATACGGGTGCTGCTTGCGGGCCGCTGGTCATGGCATGGACACAAACGAATACTTTAACCCTAGCTTAAGATTAATGTACTTAACTTTCCTCTCACAACAGTAAAAATAAGTTGTGATTCAAAGTTGACAAAGGTTACCGGTACCTATGGAGCGTATATCACTACATATTATAAAACAGTCGTCCGCCGCCAACAGACTGTTGGCGATAAACTTAAAAACTATTGAACGGATTATCATGCGAGTATCACCAGTAGATAGAGTGATTCGTGAAGTTTAGGTAGGTTAGGTTAGTAGATAGCTCATTGGTTAGCACGGTCGGTTCGCATGCCGAAGGGCGTGGGATCAAAGCCCATCAATGAGCTGAAGCTGCCGGTGAAGGAAAACATCGTGAGCACATAGCATGGTGGTAGGGTACTTTCTAGTATTCGGTTGGCATGACTGATTTTCAACTTGAGGATGGAAGCGAATTAGTCGAGTACTATAAAGAACTCCCACTCCCAGCTTTGGTTTCCAGACGACGTTTTTCCTTCACCGGCAGCTCAAGCTTATTGTTAAAATTTGAACCCACGCCCTTCGGCATATGAACTGATGGTGAAACAAAAAAAGACAATTAAGAATTAAAGCATTATGATGATGATTACTTTTTAGAACATATGTATTCATAACGAAAACTCTTTTTTACTTCATCTATAAAGATCATTAAATACGCATAGCTTGGACAAAAAGCTTTTAAGCACGATTATCTACTTAGTGTATGGCCTAAATGGTCCTAATAGCCACATTCAAATTCTCAACTAAGAGTTATGCGCACGAGGAACCAAAACTCAACAATTATCCTGTTACTCCATTACAGTGTACTGGAGTAGGCAAACTTCTGACAATTTAAAATTATATATTTCTATAGATCTACAAACAAGTCCGCGGTGGCATATCTACCTTTTAAGAATAGCTTACTGTACCCATTCTCACTACCCGTGCGAAGCCGGGGCGGGTCGTTAGTTTGACTATAATTTTTCAAACTTCACAGTAAAACGAATAGGTATATATATACGTAAACAAATCGTAAGGTTACACGGCTGCCTACAAAAAGAGTGTAGTTTTCAAGTGTTTTTTTTTTTTAAATTAGAAATAGGTTTGCGTTTGTTCAATTCCTGCCTGATGTTAAGCAGGATACAGTCTAAGATGAAGCACGCTTACCCAGAAAACACGTTCTACGTAGGTACAGTGGAGCGTCGATTATCCGAACGGCGATCAACCGAACGAACGCTTATCTGAACTACGTCGCCCCCCCCCCCTTCAACTTATAAAAAAAGAACAAAAAAAACTTATAAATTAAAAAAAAAAACATATACTAGTGGGCCTTCGTGAATTTTTTTTAATTAAATAAACATCGTAGGACTCATTACAAACAGCGCCATCTGATCCCAAACTAAGCAGAGCTTGTGTGATGGAAGTCGGATAACTGATAGAATACATAATTATTTTTTTGTTGTAAATACATACTTATAATACATACAGAACACCCAGACACAGTACAAACATTTGTTACTGCCATAATTTTTTTGTCCTGGGCGGGAATCGAAACCACGCCCTAAAGCTCAGGCAGACATACTACCAATAAGCCAACAGGGCTGTCATAATTATTTCTTTATTGATTTCTTGTGTTCACTATACGTAATTGCTATCTAAAATCGTAGGATGCAGTAAGAACTTTATATACTTAAGCTTCGATACTGGCGATATGCATCCACAGCTTCCAATGGCTGCGTATTCGTACACAATGAGATTCGCACATTTCAGGCGGGCCGTTGAACTAAATGAACGTTGGCGCTCTACGCCGTGTGTCTGCCAGACCATGTTAGGAAGAACTCTAGAGATATTATTATCTCCTAGGACTTTAGCAGATGGATGTTTTTATGCTAATCACTATTATAGATAGAGAACGAATCTTCGAATCAGCCCTCATAAATATCCTTAATAAAAGCCCTTTTAAAAACCATCCCACTGCTGGGTGTGGGCTTCTTCTTATTGTAAAAAAGGTAAAGCCATAGTCCACCACGCTAGCCAAGTGCGGGTTGGCACACTTAACTCATCTTCAAGAACTTTTCTTTAAGAACTTTCGGACATGTAAGTTTCCTCGCGATGTTTTCCTTCACCGCTTGAAGTTATCAACAATACACACATAACTTAGAAAATAACAGAGGTGCGTGCCGTGGATTCGAACTCAGGACTACCGAATGGGAAGCCAGACGGTCTTACAACTAGGCTACCCAAACTTAAAGAACGAACAAATAAAGAATAATATAGTAATCGAAATAGATTTCAGCGGAGCTACTTTCTCTTAGAAATTCTCACAATTACGGTTTATATTTGCTCAAGAATAAAGTAATTTTGCTCAAGATTTATATAGAACTAAACTGGCCTACAAAGTATTTGTTGAACAAAACAATTAGATTAAGAAAAAATAAATAGTATTTAATAGTTGAATGTGACGATAGACACAATTAAACATCCTAGATTAACGCCAACTGTTTAATATAAGTAAACAATATGTGTTTATAATTGTACGTAATCTTATTAATATTACATTTAAATTAATGCAATGATAAGACACCGAACTTAGCTGCCACTGACCTGATAATGGGTAATATCATTTCAACAATACATATCCGTAGTTAATTATATATTATATTATAAATATAATCTATAGATAATTGTAGTTTCATTATTTGACCTTTTTCTATCTCTACATAGTTTAAAACAAAGTCGCTTCCCGCCGTCTGTAAGCTTAGATCTTTTAAACTACGCAACGGATTTTAATGCGGTCTCCATCAATAGACAGAGTGATTCAAGACGAAACTTTATATGTATAATACATGCATATGCACCATCATATGCAGTATCTACTTTGCATCCGTGCGAAACCGGGGCGGGTCGCTAGTAATAAAGACCAAAAATACCAGATTTAACTTTTTTTCTAAACAACCTTAAACACAAACGGGATTCCTATATCAAGATTTATATTAGACCATTATAGGGTGTAGGAAGAATAATCTTTTGGAAAAAAAAAAATTCTAATGAACATTAGTTGATGATGAGCACCAAAAAGCAATAAAGTATAACATATTTTGAAGTAGGCTAAACGCAATTGAATTATTTTTAACAAACGAGCAAGGCTAAGCACTTAACCACCCGAAAATTACATTAGCCAAATTATTCGCGCCATGTAGCACGTCCGGTATTCAAACTGCCATAATGTCATTCGAAATTCAAAGAACGTGCGCGTGCGCCGACCTTCGCTCTGAGAGGACACGATAATGTGGTGGGAGAAGATTTAAGGAACAACTCAAGGGTTGCCACGATAATGAAAGATTCAGACAAAATATTTAATACTTAAAATTCACAAAATGCTTTTATAGAGTATCAGAGGGCTGAACCTGACTGCTTAGCAAGAAAGAAGCCTTTGCCTAACATTGACTGGGCAGCCAACGTTAGGTAGGTTAGAGGTACGGACATAATTATGTGGATATATATACATGTGACTGATTTGCCGTGGTGGTGCCGGCGTAAGAATAGTACCCCACCCTCTCTACCCGTGGTTGCCGTAAGAGTCGGCTAAGGGATGTAATCCGGAAGATGGGCAGCAGCGTCTTCCTTGAACAACCACACTTAACTGCGCTCGCCAACCCGCCTGCCAAGCGTGGCGAGTATTGGCAAAACCCTCCCAGGAGGAGGCCTATGCCCAGCAGTGGACGTCTTAAATGATGGCTGACGATGTGTGTGTGTGTGTGTGTATGTGACTGCCACATTAGCTCATTTGCCAGAATATCTGCTTCAAGAGCTGTAGGGGGTGGGTTCGATTCCCACCAGTGATTTGAAGTGACCACCAAAAATTTATGTGACGATGTTATGTGTTTGGGTGTATTTAAAATTAAAAGTATACATATAAGTATTATATCAGTTATCTGGTTCCAATAGTACACGCTTTGCTTAGTTTGGGGTTAGATGGCGCTGTGTGAAATGTCCTACAATATTTATTTATTTATACTGTATCAGAGGACTTAAGGAAACATTTACCTAACCTTAGGGTAAATAAACCAATTAATGTTGATGACTTATCTGACCCTTCGCAGACTTCGCAGATAGTGACAAAAATGTCATGCTAATTGATAATATGACAGGCAATTTCTAAAATAATCAAATCCGTCCAACATGCAACAACCATAAGTCCAAGTCAAGAACAGGTCGAAAAAAGTTGAAACAACCGCAGACAAACCGTGTCCTTGACGCACCTTGCTACAGTTCCAGTTAGAATCGGCTCTAAGAGAGGAATCTATTACCCTTATTGTTATTTCAATAAAGACTACAATCGCTTAGATTCGTATAGTTTATTAGACATTAGAATTCAGATTGGGTGGGACTGGTGCGACAGTACTAAAACATGGTATTTGTACACCAGCTGTAACAATATGTCAATTGTTTGATAATGGGTTCTGCCAAGGTTTTATATTTAAAAAGAAACCTACTTGGATTTCATTTATTAGATTACTAGTATAGCTTATAAAGTTGGATTACTTTCTTTAATATGAATAGGCGAAGATAGGAATATGAACTTAACCCCCCTTATTATATTATATGGAAACTTATATGAAACTTCAGAATACGAGATTTGAGTAACAATTTAAGAAAAAAAAAACCCCATGCTAAGCCTAAACAAGGCAAGGTTTTGGGTATTTTGGTAAAAAATCAAACTACTGAACCGATTTTCATGAAACTATGAGACCAATCAGAAAGTACATATATTCGTTCAAATTAAAATAAAAACCGGTGTATTACATGAAGGAGTTCTGAAGAAACAAACATACAAAAAAAATACAGCCGAATTGAGAATATCCTCCTTTCTCTTCTAGTCGGTTAAAAATTATTAAAAAAAATAACGAGATTTACTACTTACTACCATTTTTTTTTATCACACCTGGTGTTAAGTGACAGTGTGACCGAAGATGGTAAACACTTAACCTGGAATGGAACTGGCTCTTAAGTGAGGCGGCTGCCGGAACACACCGTAAGATGCTTGGCGGCAGATTTTCAACGTGAGGGTGGTGGTAGCCAGCCGAGTACTAGAAAGTACCCTACTACCATGCTATGGTTTCCTCTCTATGTTTTCCTTCACCGGCAGCTCAAGCTCATTGTTGGGGTTTGAACCCATGCCCTTCGGCGTGTGAACTAACCGCGCTAACCACTGAGCTATCATCGCTACAATAAAATACGCTCAATGTGGCTAAAGAACTTTTCACTTCAAAGGACAACATAAAAAATATACGTTCATAAACAGCAATCAAAGTTATAAAAACACATCGTCATAGTCATTTAAGAAACATCAACAATGACCAAGAGCCGACCACAAAAAGGCGTAAACAAAAGGGGAGAAGAGAGTGTGAAGGGAATTACAAAGGGCGACCGACCTGCGACCCGCTGCGTTTCTAAACATCATCGTCATGTCGCCGTGACGGTCGACAAAGTTTATGGAACGGACCTGCCCCTGTACTCTGAGCGTCTCATTTCGATATCTGTTTGGCGCTTACGAAAAAGCGCTACGATTGCAAATACAAATATTTTATTGATAACAAAAATGTTACAAGTCAAATCCGTAATATCATTTAAGAGTTTTAGAACACTGATTACATATCAATGAAATAAAAACAAAGTAGGTATACAAAAATGACAATATAAAAATATGTCTATATGTTTCGGGATGCACCTTCCATCGCGTCCAATGAATAAACAAGCTAAGATTTTGGCTTCAAGAGATCTAGTTTTATGACTGACGGTTATTTAAAAATAAAAGATTATTGAATTACTAGTAAATAATTATATTTTTTTATTGTAATTGACGTATGTATTTTATATTTGACATATTATCATATTGACATGTGTAATGATTTTTGTAATTTTTTACTATGAGTTGTAACTTTGGTGTTATCAATCAATAAATACTATGCACTATTGGAGCAGGACTGCAAATAAATTAATGATTAAAAACCTCTTCTTATAGTTTGTTTATATTTCTAATTTATTGCCTAATACCCCTTATTCGTATGGATTCTACGGCACCGATGTTGTACAAATTACTTTATTAGGCAGTTTATGTACAAATTTCACAATGTAAGTACAATCTAAAGTAGGTACGGACATTTCAATACATGACGTCAATTGTACATTTGAGTTAATGTGCAAATAAAGCAAAAACGGTCGTTTCAAAGCAATTATTTTTTTCACGTAGTAGACATTAATCAGGCACTCTTTTGTGTAGTTGGTAATTAAGGACATAAAAGCGGTGAATGTGGTCGGTAATTGATCAAAGATGATCTACAAATTACTGTCATGAATCATATAAGTTTTACAGTAAAAAATAACATATATAAACAAGCTTAATTTGGAAATTAAAAAAGGTTTTTTTTTCTTCTAAAAATGTATAGCCACTGTCTCTCGGGATGATGTATGGATTCTTACGATATCCCATACATCCAAATCTGTTCAGGCATTTAAAATGTATGGTTGAATAAAGAAACTCACATACATTCCTACATTCATGAACCCTGAAAACATCACATTCCCCTTTTTGGGGCAGTCGTATAAAAAAAAAAAAAGAAATTAGTAGAAAAGATCATCTAAATTTTGAGATGCTAATAACTGAATACATTCACTAAACAAAACCGGGCAGAAGATGAAAATAAAATGAAATAAGAAAACTTATGCCTTCCTTCATTGCAATGAATCGACTTAATTGGAAGATCAATTTTTAAAAATCTTATTAAACACGCAATAGACGACACGAACAAAGACACTCAGAGTCCACAATCAGTAGAAAAAACTAGTGCTACCGATGTAGAACCTCCGACCCATAAACCAAATGCCACGGGCAACGGTATCGCGACCGGTTCCCACCGATCCGTAGCAACTGAACTCTCCAAAGATAAAATGTTACAACGCTGGCGCGCTTCGCGTTTTTTCACCGCTACCCTATTTAAACTGGGAACTGGGGAACCAGGTACTCACAGAAGATTTGTGTTATTCCAAATGCCTGATAATTTTATAAGTGTATTTTAAATGAAAAATCAATATTATTATTATTCATTGTGTACCTACCTAAATTGACATTATTTTTAATTGTAATTGTAAGTGTTGTTTTAATCTTTATATTGACCATAATTTGATTTTTTCTTGTACGAATGACTAATTATTGAATGATTATAATGTAATTGGTTTTTTAGCCGTTTTAATTAAATAATTCTACTTAATAATATGTTCCGACGATGCTAGCGACATACCTATTGAAACTTCGCGATCTTAGACATTTTGTCTGGTTTGAAGTATATAAGATCACATCATCAGACAGACTGTTTCGAGCCATCTCCTAAGCTCGAACACGGCTAGGTTTTTGGTATTATGGTTTAAAAGTTTAATAGTCATTAAATATATATATATATATATAGTTTAACTTACTAGGTTTGTAAATATTTGCGTTAACTATGGCATTGTTAAAGTACAGCAACTTACCTGAAAAAGAAAATATCATTAGAATAATTGTTGGAATTACACATTCATATTATGCTTAATAAATATTCTAAAGGAAAACTACAACAGAACACAACAAGAGCTAATAAGTACAAGTAATAGATTTATGAAGTAGAGTCGAGAGAAGGTCGAGAATACCGAAGGGTTGGAGTACGAAATAATCCGACCGCGGATTCTAATCTCTCTGATACTACATTATAAACCAACTAACACTTATCGATTATAATAATATATGAATGCATAGTTAAGTATATACATCTAACATTTTTTCATTCACTAAGTTTTATGATTATTAATTACATTGTTTTACAATATAAGGGATGGGAAAGACTTGCTTGAATTGATTGAATAAAATGTTATGGAAGCTACTAATTTGCACATAATCGATCGTTAAAACAATCATCATAGCGAGTCATCGATATAAATCTATTTTGTTTAACGCATATAGGTCTACGTTTGACTCTTCAACTTGCAAAATCAACCAACACTAACTTGCCCGATGGACAGCGACGACGTGGCTGCAGATGAAGCGCGTAGACTATCTAAAAATTTATGTTTAACCAATTTCGTTGATTTTTGACAATAATTTTTTACAAATTTTTTCAAAGCTAGTAACTATGCCTATTTAAAAACATTGGGTATTTACTCAAAAAACTTCAACATAATAACTAAGTATTTTATTAATCTAGGTATATCTAAAAGTATATTTATTAGCCCTGTTAGCTAATTTGATAGTGTATCTGCTTCAAGAGCTGTAGGGTGTGGGTTCGGTTCCCACTCAGGACAAACATTTCTGTGAAGAACATAAATGTTTATACTGTGTCTATTTGTTATAATTATGTAATTGTATAAAAAGTATATATGTGATTATATAGATTTGTGTAATTTAGGGCTAGATGGCGCTGTGTAAAATGTCTTACGATATTTATTTTATTTAATCTCTCGTTACCAGAGATTCGATCCTAACTGACCTTAGTCTTAGTTATTAATTTTAGCAATTCACATAGTAAACATTAAGAGACGAGGCTAAAGCCGAGAAAAGGGCATCACAAATGCTTGTCATAATAATTTTAACAAGCAAAAGGTTCAGACTGAAAGCCGAGTTTGGCCCGGACCAGAATTTTAATTGCTGGACAATGGTGCTCTTTCACGCCGGGACGGCATTCTCGAGTACCGTTATTGGCAGAATGATTACGGCACCTAGTAGTTACATCGTACTCGTACCCTGTCCTGTCTGACCAGATGGCGTTGGAGCCGACCCACTTACTGAAGGTCCAGTCGGTCGGCCGTCGCGCCTTGTACGGAGTCTCAGGGTTACGCAATTCTTCGCTGATACTACAATTTTATTCCACGTGAAACTTGCAATTTTTAATAAGCTCGAGATCTGGCTCCGATTTCGTACAACTGTCATCTTAAAATTAAATTTATGTTTACAGCGGCAGACATGTCCTCAGTTTTGTTGAAATAACATTATAAGTGTCGATGTTGCGATAATTGAAACTAGGGCGGCGCAGTAAAAATTTCAATTAAAATAAATAAAAGATATAAAAAATAAGTGTCAATTGCGAAATTTTCAAAATTTTTTTTGTTTGCCAGACCGCTTATTTGACCACTTGATGTTAAGTGACGGCGTGGTCAAAGATGGCAAGCACATCTAGCCTGGAATGAAACTGGTTCTCAAATGAGGCTGTCAGAACACGCTGTTAAGTGCTTGGCGACAAATTTTAACCTTGAAGGTGGTAGCTAGCCAGCCGAGTACTAGAAAGTACCCTACCACCATGCTATGGTTTCTTCACGATGTTTTCTTTTACCGGCAGCTCAAGCCCTTATATCGCCCTTAAACGTTTACTTGGATCGCAAGTCCAGGTTTCTCTATTGGTTCCCGTTCGTGCTATGCAAAGGACCCGACACCCTCCAATTAGCATCGTATTCCTTATGTCGTCATCCAGGAGCCGTTTACGCACGATGTTATGCCACCTTCCTCTACCACTGGCGACACGCAGCGCATCATACACTGATGTGTTGAGAGCAGTGCGAATCTGGTCGGACCAACGCATCGGACTGCGGCCACGTGATAACCCGACACCCACACAGGAAATTAATGCTAAGAATATGGACATAGAACGCAAATTAGTTTTACAAACAACAATATCTTATCCCAGTGGAATAGCGATAATCGTCAAATAAGATCACAACAAACCACGAGTACCATCAGATGTGTATGTCATCACCGGATGCTTTTCTAACATCAGCATAAATGTACATTTAATAAAACTAACACACTCCAGCATAAATAAATTAACAGCAGTCTGAGAAGAATCGATAATTCAAACGATTAGATCTAGTCGACCTACACGATGTCCTAAAGACACTTAAACGAGAACGAACAACATGTAGGTATCTACAATGAGACTTTTATAAAATTACTTAAATTGTGGATATTTCCACTTTCTAAAGATATTATTTTTGGGACTGAAGACTAAGATTTTTTTTTATTGACATTTAATCATATTGACATGGATTATGATTTTGTTATTTTTAAATATGAATGGACGAATGACCTGTAACTTTGGTGTTATCAATAAAATATTTGATTTTGACTTTTCTTTTATGTTTGACAGGCTAGGTGTTTGACAACATCTCATCTGATGTTAAGTGACGGTGTGATCAAAGATGGTAAAACAAGCCTAGCTTGGAATGGAACTGGCTCTTAAGTGAGGTTGTCAGAACACACAGGTGCTTGACGACGGATTTTCAACTTAAGGTAGCTAGCTAGCTGAGTATTAGAAAGTACCCTACCACCATGCTTTGGTTTCCTCACGATATTTACCGGCACCTCAAGCTCATTGTTGAGGTTTGCACCCACGCCCTTCGGCGTATGAACAGACCACGTGAACCACTGAGCAATCATAGCTACGAATTACACACCGTCACTTAACATCACGTGAGCTGTAATCAAACAACAAGCATGTTAAACATAAAAAAAAAAAAAAATTGGAATATTCTTAAAATTTTAAGATACGAGTTTCTAAGTTTGGTATTTGCAAATCATGATAGACGATAGACTCTGGGAAGCCTAGAGTGGATAAAATAACTATATGGCAAACTTTGCATTTAATTGATGTTAATTAGTACCTAATTATACATATCGGTTACAGAATGAATGTCACAACATTATTTACAATGTAGTTTCAATACATAGCTGATGGGATACAAGTTTTTGTCCGCAATTCTGTTCGTGAGGATTCGGTGTACCAATCTTTGAAATTTGATAAATTTAACAATTTACTAGTAGATTACACTTCAATTGCAATAATCATCATCATCAGCCTGTAATCGGCCATTGCAGAGCGTAGGCCTCTCTTCCTGCACGCCACTCATCCCGGACCTGTGCCAATCTTGTCCAGGTTCGACCCGCGATTTTTATTAATGTTAAAGAGCTGGTGGACCAACGCTACATTTACCTGTTCGTGGTCAATTGCAACCACTATGAAATTCGATCATGCTTACCTAAAGCATACGCAAATATTGATAGCATCTGATAAGCAATCACAAAGGTACTTCATAATTTATTTATTGCATATATATGGGTACACATACATGGATGGAAAAGATAATAATAACAGACCTGACTGACTTTTCGGGATGCAAAAAAACTAACAATAAATATGTACTACTTACAATTAAAATTAAGATATTCAACGCTTATAAAATACAATGTGCGAGCCACTTCCCATTGTGAGAAGGGTAGGTACCACCACGCTGACCAAGTGCGAGTTGGCAGACTTCACACGTCATCGAGAACTTTGACATGTAGTTTTCCTTCATCGTTTAAACTTGCGCGAGTTGCAGGCCGTGGAATTCGAATCCAGGACATCCAGATAGGAAGCCAGATGGTCTCCTAGCGAGACGCTGCCGAAACTTCATTTAAATAAAATGTTTGATTATAATTATTCCTAAGTAATAATTTCATTTATATTTCTTTGTACGTTTGGATCTTTTAAACTACGCAACGGATTTTAATGCGGTTACCATCAATAGACAGAGCGATTCAAGAGGAAGGTTTATATGTATATGCACCGCATTAGTACCTACATTGGCCCGTGCAAAGCGGGTCGCTACTCTAGAATAAAACTAACAATAGGGATTTCGTAATATCTATCTGCGGGAATACAAATGGTCAAGCAAGGTAAACGCAGAGATAAGATAAGATAGCTCTTCCACTAAGCGATGAGCAGGTTTTAATGCGCTGCAGTAGGCTGAAGGACTGTCGAAATGCTACGTATATACATATTGAAATTTAGAGTTTAAAAGTTTTACAAACGTACGTACAGGAAAATGATCACGATAGTATTAGTCACCACCTAGCGACAAAATGTTTGAATACGGCCGTTGATTGCGCTCCTTAGCTGTTTACAGTTAATCAAATGCAACGCCATCTGTAATGGGCAGTCGTGCGCTCGCAAAAGTTTCCCAACAGTGATACATTCAGAACGGCATATGGCGGCTAAAACACCGCCTTATAAGGCCGCACATATGGACCAACGGCTCCACTCGAACTGGCACTTCCACGAAACTATATAATACATATACCTGACAATATGAAATATGACTTAGTATTAGAGCGGTCGCTTTTGGAATTGTTTTTTACAACCATTCATATCAATAAGTTGTGACCAGATTATCTAGACCATCTAACGGTGGATCAGCTCGCTGGTTCTTAATGAACACGCCATTATATCTCAGCAGTCGGCGACAGGCTTTAAAAGCTGATTTCTTTTATTGTGTTTTGATTAATAGGCATAATGGGAATCGATATAACGTATGAAAAAATTTGTAACGGCAATATAATACTTAGTTTAGAATTCTGAACTCCCGAAATGTTAACAGAGACAAAATTTCTTAGCATGCAATAGTATAACCATATAGGCGCCTGGTCCTTCGCGTTGCCGGGACATGAACCCGTACAGTGCGTAACACTTGCAACCCAGGTGTAGGTTCAAAACGCCTTTTTATATACGTACCACCGCGACGCTCCCCATCACTACCAATGCTTCTTTCTCATTCGTGCTTAACCAAATTCGAAATAATCCTATTTATAAATAATCCATTCTTTTCAGCAATGAATTTATGGATGGCCGTGGTCTTTTAATAAACAATACGACATATTGCGGGTATTCTTCTCGCTCCAATTACTATTGCATAACATAACATTTACTTGGCGATAGAGCTCCTTATTCGTCTAGGTCGTCTGTGTTCCGATATGAAGGATGCTGCAGCTAGCGAAATTACAGTGCTGTGGACACTAACCATCGAATGTCTCAAAGTAAAGAGCGTCAGAACAGCGATGCTCTGGACTTTCGTTTTACTACTTAAAGTTCTATGTATCGCTGCAATGGTCATGGGCAAGCGTTATTTCTTACCATCAGGAGAGCGTATGGTCTCATTACTTTTATATTTAAAAAAAAGACATTCCACGATTAGGTGTGATAGTCATGATTGAGCATTTAGAACATTCAGAACCCAATTTTTTTATTTGCAGCCGATCCGATATTTGCAAAACATACAGATCTATTATCCTAACTTTAACGATTTTACTATTGGGGGACTCAATTTTATTAAACGATTATATATGTATAAGATTATATTTCTTACTGGTGTGATCTAAAGATTGCATATGCTGCGTAACGTAAGCTTTGACATTTTTAATAAACGATACAATCTAAGTCTACAAACTAGGGGATAAGACGTCCTTTGACAATACTCTAATGAGAACGTACAATTAATACTCGACAAGTACCTAGTATTGATCAATAAAGGCTCGTTTTGCAATTGCAATAAGAAAGTTATTCGTATACCTATGGCAGATAATGCTAGCTAGGGATGTTAGTCTTATTCCTAGGTATATGTGTGAAGTCTGCCAACTCGCACATGACCAGCGTGGTGGACAATGGCCTAACCCTTCTCACAATGACACGAGACCCGCAGCCAGCAGTTGATCAGTTTATAGAAAGAGAAAACAGGGTTGATCTTGAAGCTTTGCACCCTTATGGTTTTCAGAAGCACTCCTACTCAAGTCAAGTCATAAGAGCACGTGCTTTGTTCACAGGAGAATCACCTCTCGCGTCGCATCATTCTGCATTATTGAATATATTCGCAATAATGGAATGGTATAAAGCATAGTTTTCCTTGGAGACCAATTTGCATCTACATGGTTTGACGAAACTAGAAATATCTTGTAACAATTTATGCATGCAACTTGTGTCAGCTTATCAGAAGTTAATTTAATCGTGATCAAATCAAAATGTTTCAGGGCATAGCCGATTACTTTAATAATACTAAGTAATCATAACTAAATTGAAAGGATTGAAACTTTACCTCAAGTTGTATTTCAATTACCTACATCTAACGACATATTGCTTTGACAAAAACGTAAGCGACTAAATTAAATTACAACCATAATTTCAACGAATATGGTAAACGCGTAATTATTTCCTATGATTTTTTATTGTCATAACCCTGTTGGCTCACTGGTAGTATATCTGCTTTAAGAGTTGTATGGCGTTGGTTCGATTTCCACCCAGGACAAACAATTAGAGATATAAAAAAAAATGTCCTATGTATTAATACGTATAATAGTATCTATTAAAAGTATTTAAGTATTTTATCAGTTATCTAACTTCCATAGTAACTTTGCTTAGTTTGGGGTCAGATGGCGCTGTGTGTAACGTCGTATCATATTTATTAATAATTATGATATTAAAACTATTTAAATTATCGTTTAAAATAACATAAGAGACGTAATATTGCTGACCTACATCAAAAGGCACGCAGATGCACCCACTCTACCTACCTTAAATACCTATTAATATAGTAACGTAACCAGTTAAAGTTCACTTTAGGTGGGAATCGCTTGCTTCATAAATCTAGAATAATATGCAACATTTAAAACTACACGCAGAGGTATAGTCAAATATTTAAATGAAAATGAACACAATGAACGTCGGGATAGATCTTGGCTGCTAAAGACCTTGTTCTATTATTATAGTATCATCATCATCATCAGCCATAGGACGTCCACTGCTGGACATAGGCCTCCTCCGGGCGGGGGGTTTGCCAATTTTTATAGTATAGATTACTAAATAAATAGTAAGTAATTATGGTTTTTAATGGACATTTTATTATATTGTCAATATTTTCCATATTGACGTAATTATTTTTTATGTCAATAAAAAAATTAAAAAACATTTTGACACGTTGTTTTTTTTATTTATAGACATGTAATCTGTTTTCAAACTTTTTAAATGATATACGTATATATATAATATTTAAAATGATATTACGGAATTTGACTTGTAACATTGGTGTTATAAATAAAAAATGTGTATTTGATACCCCATTTTCGATTTCCAAATAGATCGAACTTTGATTCATCACTTAAGCCAACTCTCTTATAAAAGTATATGGGCTTAACCGAATACTTTTTGGTAAATTTTATCTCCTTTTATGGACTGATGTCTACAAAGGTTTCTTTCTAGCGATGTGACCTTGTCAAATGTATAATGTACATAATTATTAAAATAATGTATCCAAACATAAATAGTAAAACAAACACTGAAACCGAAGATTTTGGAAGATATGTATGATTGCATGTACCTATGTATATAACATCATTGCAGAAGTAAATCAATTTCAACTAACTTTTGGAGGGGACTAAACAAACATCGCTCGATACTTACTGTAAGTTTAGTCCCGCGCCCCCTTAAAGGCCTAGACTTTTACGAGTTTCCGTCTAGACACTACAAAACGATAACGACCTGCAACTTGCATGTAGCCAGACATTAAGAAATAAATGAATTACTAAAGTGCAAAAACGACACACAGTCAAAAGCCTTCCTTAGGTCTATGAAATCAACGTCTTTAAATTTATTGAAATTTTTTTTTTTTTTCCAGGACTAAGTCTTAACCATATAGGGACTTAGTATTTGCTGTAAGTATAATTTTAACAAAGCTAGGCTACATTATTTTATTTCGGAGTTCTGGTGGCTACCTTCTAATTTCACCATCATCTGATCATGAAATCGAAAGGTAGGTAGTTCATTTGAACTATTCTAGTAACCACTGAAAAGTCACAGGAATGACTTTTCCAGATCGGTTTATAAATGACGGAGTTCTGAAGTAACAAACTTGACAATAAAAAAATGGCAGCCGAATTGAGAACCTCCTCCGTTTTTGAAGTCGGTTAAAAAGTATAATATGATCAGATGTTTACTTGGTGGTAGATTTCCTAAGCAGGAGGTCGTCTAGGTAGGTCATCCACAGTACCAGATATTCTACTGTCAAGCAATAGTGTGTAAACATTACTGTGTTCCGGTTTGAAGGGCACTGCAGCTAGTGAACTTTCTGGAGAGGCTGTCGAGACTAACCATAGAAAATCTCAAAGTAATGAGCGCTAGAGCAGCGATGCCCTGGGCTTTGTTTTACTACCCAAAAATCTATGTATCGCTGTAATGGTCATGGACAGGCATTATCTTTTACCTTCAGGAGAGCGACTCGTTCATCTCATTTATAATACCTACATAAAAAATACCTACAGATTTTCTTTGTTAGTATATGCAATCATGAAACTCATTATATTTCTACTGGTTGCGCCCCGCGGTGTCACCCGCTACAAGAATCTAATCACCTAGCGGTATGATATATACTTTACGACCTAATCTCATTCCTACCAAATATAGGTACATAAAACATTTCATAAAAATCGGTCGAGCCGTTTCGAAGGAGTGCGGCCACAACACCGTGACACGAGATTTTTATTTATATAGATGGCATTATGTCAGGGTCCACAGAGCAATCTTACAGGACCTGTGAACTGCATAATATAATATAGTGTATTATTGGATGCGCGGTGTCGGAACACTACTACAAATACATGTTCATCATCATCATCAGCCATAGGACGTCCACTGCTGGACATAGGCCTCCTCCTGGGGTGTTTTTGCCAATACTCGCCACGCTTGGCAGGCGGGTTGGCGAGCGCAGTTAGGTGTGATTGTTCAAGGAAGACGCTGCTGCCCATCTTCCAGATTACATCCCTTAGCCGACTCTTACGGCAACCACGGGTAGAGAGGGTGGGGTACTATTCTTACGCCGGCACCACCACGGCATATGCATAATGCATGTTATGTTACTAATAATAATTGTGTACGTGACTGAATTGAAAATATCATTCCTAATTTAAGAATATATTTTCCTACTGAACAACACATAGCTGCTTGAAATATTCCACCGTACAAGACAACAGATTCATTCATACATATCAGTTTTGTACACACGTGCGTATGTTTGTATGAACATCGCTCACGACCCGGCCAGTCTATAGCCAAGGTTTCACAAAAAGGAACACAATGTCGAGTTTAGTTCATAGAATCGAGCTATGATTAGCATAGTATAATAACAACATTAAACTAAACATATCGGTCGTGTTGTCTGTCCGCATCAGTAATGAGCCGGACGTTTCAACAATCGATAGTATTCGAGTGAGTATTTAATGATAGTGTGGGTGTAAGTGTCACAAGCCACAAACATTGAGTAAATTCCTATTTTACAACCGTTCAGTTCTAAGCATTCCTGAAGCATTCGCCTGTCGTGGCATTTCATTCATAACTACAGTTCTGTTGGCAACCGATGCTATATCAACGATTTGAGAAAACAAACAATAAGTCATACGTACAAATACAACGTTCGCACTTCTCGCGGGCGGTGTTGGTGTGTAAAAACACACGCGTTACATCAGCGAACTGGAAATAGACCCTGGACCATTGCAAACACATAAATTACTTGGGACAGCTAAAAGCAGAGCTACTCATATTTTCTATTATATATTTTAGCTGAGGCAAGATTCTAAAAATTATAAAGTTCGTGTTCAATTAAACTCTGAAACCCGAATGGTTGTTCCCTGACAGATACAATCTGACTGCCTTCAGTCGTAATCGGTTACTTCTAGGCAAGCGTACTCCATCGTAGACGGCATCTTCGATCAACATCAGACGAGATGGCGTTCAAACGCAAGCCTATTTATAATAAAAAAAAATTATCAAAATGGTGAAGGAACAATTGTAAACGTTTATACAAGTACAATTTGTGATTTTCAAATACTCCCAACACCAGTAACGTAAAAAACATGATAAAATCAGGAAAACAAGTTCGTCAGTATGTCACAGCTTGTATTGCAAGAGGATGTCCCGTTTAACTTGTTCCTTAAACGCACTGCGTCAAATTCTGCAGCATCCGCAGTGCAGTTTGACCGAGACGTACAAACAAATGAATATACCTACACATCATACAAGTTAAAGCAAATGTTGAGTTAGCTAGAAACTTTACAAACCCGTATATCTGAAACGAGATCGAAGCAGATTGTAAAACTGAAGACTTGATGATACTTTTTTTTTTTTAGCTTTTGGCAAACTACGGCAGTTTAATTTTCTTCCCATTATCCATTTACCTAAATAAACAAAGAAAACGTAGAATACAATATTTAGAAGCGGAAAGGTTCTACAAACATTTCATTCATTTGACAAAAAATGAATGAAACAAAATTAGCCCTAATCTTATAGATTCGTAGGTCGTTGAATACCTAAATGTTATTAAGTAAATATATGATCGTCATAACATAAAAATATTTAAAAGCTGGCATGACGACACCAGCGGTGTAGAATTTCATTACATTAGCCCGCGCGGCATTTGGCTGCGAAAACATATTTTCCTTTTCTTTCACGTGTCAATAAATTTGACAAACACATCACGACGATGGGAAGGATAAGATTGATTTTAACACCAGAAGTCGAGTAGCCTTCTTTGCAAACGGAATCTTGTACTTACGGGAAAAAAGAAGTTTTCAATTGCATTCAGTTATCAATCATTATTCTTTCCACCTTAAAATATTTGCATCTCTACTTTAATGAGTGTTATCTCATTTGGTAGAATATCTAGTTTAAAAGCTGTAAACATTTATGTGATGATAAATCTGTATGTATGATAAGAACGTTACAAAAAAAGTATATAGGTAGGTATTCTATCAGTTATCTGGTTCCCATAGTACAAGCTTCTATATTTTTTTTTTTATTGTAATCATTCTTTTTGAATAGGCTATACTATTCCTCAAAGCTTCTAACAAAACAGGGGCTGCAGACTCTTTACGTAACTATTCCCAGAAAAACCCTTTCAACGTCACAAGAACAAACAGCAAAGCTTTCATCAGTCCCCCTGTGAAAGCCTAGAAAATTACAGTCATATGTCGACCGCATCCTGTCTGCCCTCCTGAAAGTTTCATTACCCCGTCTGAACCCCGTTATCCCCCTGTGCCAACCCTTAAGGGGTCGTAAAGGGTGCGCCCAGACTATTGAGTGCTCTCAAGAGTAGCTTTATAATTGAATTACACAGGTGGATAGTCTCAGGTATTAATTAATTTTGTTAGGTGTAATACGACGATAATACATAAACCGTGTTCTCGAACAGTTAAGGATACTTGGTTGCATTTAAAAACAGTCAGACACACTCGAATCACACGCCTTTTTTTCGTATACGGACTTTTTCAAACTATTTGCGTAGTTTACACTTCACGTATTATATTTCTCAAGTAATTTTATTATCTTCAAGCGGAATTCCTTTGCGTTATCGTAGTATGGATAAGGGCGGAGATAAGCGAAATATCGCCCATTGTGGCAGAGAACAATCGCAGACGCATCGCTGCTGATGGCGGAATAGTAGCGCTCTGAGCTGGTCTACCCAAATTCCGTCAACAAAAAATATACGTCCACATACATAAGTTAAGCGTACGTAAATATTCACCAGGGTTATATATCCAGTTAGCCCGACTTGTCTTTAGATAAGGCACCATAATTCGTAGGACAGTAAGTTTAGATTTAATTTTTTTTCATGACAAACCTTAACATGTCCTAAGAGCTAATTTCAAGCAAGTCGGAGCAGACATTGATATCGCTGTTCTATTTCCGATGACCCACGCGGTTCGTGGTTTGCAAGCGTTGAACTAGCGAAATAAAAGGCGAATGTTTTAATTATAGTAATGCGTACCGTTGATCGAAATAGAAGTCTTGATTCAAAGGATATTTCAGAGACTTTGTGAAAGGCAAAACGCGGTTTGCGAGGAAGACCAAATACATAAGACTAGTCTGAGTTAAGCGTGTAACTTTTAAAAGAAATAGTGTTTAATCGTGTTATATTCGAAATAAATTATGTTTTGTCGTGTAATTTTTAAAAGAAATTAAGTTTTATCGTATTATTTTTTGAAGTAGGTAATACCTAAGTTTGTTAAGTGTATTTTTTTAAAGAAATTAAGTTATATTGTGTCGCATTCGTACCTGTGTAGATTATTTTATTTTAAATTAATGATTTAAAAATAATATATACATACCATAAACATAATACTGTACATGTACACTGTACATATTGCCGCACTAAAGAACCTATTATTTATTATTAATTTTAAATCTTATTAGGAAACCCACCTTGGGTTTCTTAAAACTGCGGTGGGTTCTCGCCCTTATACATTAGGTACCTACTTCTATAAATCCAGAAGATTTTAATAATTTAACAGCATAGTAACAGATTGAAAAATCAATTTCACACCCATGAATAGTTGATTAAACAAATACATAGGTTAGACGAAAATAAATTCCATTGGAGACGACGGATATATCGCAAATTAATTATCTATGCTAATCTCTCTGTGAATGCTTCCGAATGAATATTAAAAGGTCGTTGTTTTCGAAACGAATGTGAGAGGTGAGGAATATTTTTATGACAAAGGGTATGATATAGATGAGAAGAATGTGATAAAGATATGAGTCATATTTTATGAATAAATTCTGCATTTTTGCAAGAAAGGACAAAAAAAACCTAATTTAAATTGAACTTCTATTCTAACTTATCCGAAAACTTTATTATAAGGAAGGAAGAAGAATAGTTTGACCAGTTCTAGTAATTATTGCAATGTTGTTTTTGCCATAAAATACGACACGGAGAGAATGGTCACGCTCTACAAAAATCAAACAAAAGCTTCCAGTATCAGGATAAAAAGTTCGAACTGCTTTCGAGAGTGAAAAGGACTAACAGTCAAGTTCGACACAAGTACCAGGATGTTAGAGAATCGGTGGAGGTTGTAGCGTACAATATAATTATTATTCGCGTGGGCTGTCTCCCCCCCTCGCCTCGGCGGGGTCAACGACTGCTGCGGCCGTTTCGGCCGGGTGGCGGCGGCGGCGCGCCTCACCTTGACATTCATCTCGAGCACGACGCTTTGGCCAAACGTTGAGTTAACCCGAACAACTTTCAAACAACAGATGATGGTTAACTCTAGTGCGATATCAGACGCCCACTCAAATCGGCCGTTTCGCACTTCGCACTGGGGCAGCGCGTGATATGCTGGAGGTTTATGGGCGCCTGGTACCTCGACTCAGTTTTAATGAAGAAATTTCAAATTAAAACTGATATTTGCAAGTTTTTGGCAGATTCGTCATTCAAAGAGTGACTCAACTTTATCAACGTTTAACAAGCATGGCATCATGTACACATTAACCGCAAATTCGCGTATTGAATAAAAGATGAGAAGTTCTTAGATGGAGATAATCTCGCAAGAATCCTGTCGGCAAGGCGCCGTGAAGGCCTCACATTCCATGTGGCAAGCTGAGGCGAGGTTGAGGTGTAAGGCGAACCGTGATCCATTAATCCCTCACGGAGTCTGAGGGGTCAACAATCTCTCTGTAGAAAATATGGTTTTGCGAGTACCTACACACAACTAACTGGCCACTTCTACATACATACGACATGCGTCATTCATGCCACCGCGCCGTTAAATTATTTATTGTTTCGAAACTGAGACGAGACCCGTGAATTTTGGACGAGTCAAACCTCTATATGGAAACATTTTGTCAATGAAACTTAGTTTTCATACAAATACCTACAAATATTTTATTGATAACACCGATGTAACGAGTCAATACAAAACGGTCATGGAAAATGTTACTTCAATGCTGCATTAAAGTCTATTATTTGCAGTATAAACCCCTACTGGCAAGAAGGCTACAAACATTCGTCTAAAACAGTGTTTTTTAATCTGTGGGTCGCGAGCCCGCCAGCTCTACTCGGGGGGTCGCCGGCAAAAGGTAAACTGCAAGTATCTACACTACAATAAAATACAATTTTAGTGAGAAACATGGGCAAATGTATGCCGTAAAGTTAGGCCCGCTGGCATCCAAGACAAAACCGCACGCAGCCTTACCAACTTACCTCGTGAGCCGCATGAGCATTCGAAGCTCCCGCGGCTTACTGCATAGTGTAGGTCTAATGAATATAGGTACCAAAATAGAGAAAATTATAAAAGTAGTGTTTTATATTACTAACTTTTTTTCTATGGCTCAAGAAGGTCGCGACAATTTTTTAACGTATAAAGGAGTATTCAAAAAGATTAAAAAACACTGGTCTATAAAAACGATGTGGTAAAAGCACGCAATATTAGAAGATACTTTGATCCCGTAATATCTGAATTTATATCTTTAAAAAAATTAGGAACCCAAAGTCAAGTTATTCCTGTCTTTCAACTTAAAGCTAAGCAAATCTCATTTGCAAATACTTGGAATATAATTCGAGGTGGCAAAATATCCTGTGGTGAATCACACGGGCATGGGGTAAATAATAGTAGGCACTCCGCTGCAGGGCTATCTTTAAGGAAAACTCGTCGAGCCATGACCTCGATGACCTCAGTACGACGGAGCGACATTTGTCAGGCCCGTTGTTGTTAACCTTTAGCTCGACGTTAGGGAATCATCGGTAGGTATGACCTCTCTTATTTTTTAAATTAAAGTAAATTCATTTCACTATAGTATATGCTTTTTTAGTACACGTTCGGAAACAAAGCGACAATGGTCGTCTCTATGTGGACAAAGAGCCTCCTAACAGTAACGCTATCTTTTTGTGAAAGGGAATGACTAGCAGTTCACTCAGTGGTTCCATCCAAGTAAACATACTTCAACATAGCTTAACACCAGACAGGCTGTGGTCACGCAAAAATCTCATCTTCGAGTAGCTTTGACAACTCTTTATCAAGTAATTGTAGAGCCTTGAGGACGTAATTTTAAGATAATGGCTATATCTTGACAATAACAACAAGACATGCATTAAAGCGTAGGAGTAGAGTCCTCAAAAACTTTATGGTCAGATATGGCACTAACTTCAAATACAGATTCACTGATAAATTTCCAATATCTTCATTTATGCGCATCAAAAACAAAGATGAGTGAAGAAGGTAAAAGATTACAATATACTTAATAGTAATTACATGTTACACGATCAGCATACATTAGTCTGCAAGTCTGAAGATATCACATACGTCAATTGTGCTTATTGCACCTAATTCAAGTGGTATGCTCTTGAGCAGCACAAGCTCTCTCTACTTGTATTGGGTCAATATAATCAGCCAGAACAAAGAAGATAATGCATTACCACTATAGTATTGGCCACATTAGATTTAAGGTTTATCAGAGCATAAAAGTACCCTCCAATGACACTTAAGATCAATTTTATATTTATTTATTTTGTTTATTATTTTGTAACATTAATATTATTAACTTTTTTGAGATTTGTTTATTTTTATACTTTTTGACATCTTATTTTTAATGGTGATAAATATTTAACAAAAAAATTTTCAACGCCGGAAGGTAGTCTGTGGTGTACTTTACTCATGTCATTGACATTTTTAATTATTTTTTACTTTTCAGCATAATTTGGCAGTAGTTTGTATTGTTAAATGTTATACATATCTACGTCAGTATTGCATGATATATGCACCTACACGAGAATTTTTGCATGCCGCAAGGCAGAATATGGCGCTCTTTTACTTTTTTGAATATCCATAGTACCCATATACGCAATAAATAAATGAATTATGAATCAACTTTGCAATATAATAACATCTGGTGAAATAGAAGAGGAACAATCATGTCAGTGGCCTAAGGCAGTGTTCGAGTGTACAGTGTACTTCAAGGAGATTGATTTGTTGGGTAGACTGACAAGGGACTATTCTCAAAACACCCCGAGCATAACCTCAATGCAGGCTGCATCGCCTCTATGTAGAATTTGAATGTAAACAACTACATAAAAGGACTTGTGGACTCAGACTGTCTAGATCACAATTCTTGGCTATGAACATTTTTGGTCACCAATATTTTCATACAACCTATCCAAATCAATCGTAAACTGGTTACACAAGTCAAAAAATTGGTCACACAAAGTCATTTACCAACGTCAGTATGTATTCAAATAAAATTACTAAAACAAGCAATATGTTCTCATTTACGACTGGATTTATGGCCATGTCATCTACCAAAAGTATGGTGGTATAAAGAGTTAATGAACTAGCCCGGTAGATGACCTTATTAATGATTTGTGCACCCACAGCTCATCGTAAGAAAAATCACCAAAATAACCAACTATAGTCATTATTTTTTCATGTAATTATTAAACATGAAACAGTTTTTATATTGCACATTTTATATCTGAACCAACTTATAAATATGGTTGCTTAATCTAGATATAGGTATGTACAATGTACATATATAATAAAAATCTGATGATGCATGATCAGGTATTAGATACCAGCCATTCAACTTGTGAATAATAATAAAAAAAGTTTCATGATGGCACTTACTAGGAATCAGGACTAGCTATAATATCTGACACCAAGCACCTAATTGTGTGTACCTTAGAGGTAGCCTTATTTGGGAGCTAGTTTCCATTCCAGATTAGATTTGTTTACCATCTTCAACCACACTGCTCTTTACATCAGGTCAGCTGTGGTCAAACACCCTAGACCTAGAAACCTTAATTTTTTTAAATTTTTATTCAAGAAACTATTTTAAGGAAAAGTACTGAATATTTACACATCTCTTAATATCCTCATATCCTAAAATATAAATAAAGTATTATTTTATGGTTTATCAGAACTTGAACATGTACCACATGTAGATAATAATCAGTCATTCACATCCATATATGCCACCTCAAATTGGGGCTTGCAAACTCTGAAAGGTTACAACTGCGGTAACAGCTCGTCATATACCATGGACATATTAGGAGTTGTTTAATGTACCTTGTGGATTTAATATGATTGCTGTAGAAACAGACTTTTTGATATGTCAATGTGGCGACTTGTTGATATGCTAAAAGACAACCACAGATAGGTCTATGACAGTTCAGAGGGTATGAAAATTACAGCTTAATTATATATACCTAAAGCTTGCAACATTGTTCTTGTCAGACAAATTATATTGACATCAATAGTTTTATACATATTTAACTTCTGTAAAATATATTGAGACGAACGAAACACTCTCATGGTTGTAAGAGATAATACATGTCAATAACCATTGCATCACTACACAGAACTTTGAGTAGCAAAACAAATCACTGTGATGACGCTAATTACTTTGAAAATTTTGATAGTCTCAAAAGGCCAATAATTTCACTAGCTGCAGTACCCTTCAAACTGGAACAGTAATGTTAACACACTACTGCTTGGTGGCAGGATATCTGGTACTGCTGTGGTAAGTAGATATCACAGCTGATGGTCTCCTGCTAAGGAAACCCAGGTAAATAGAGACAACAGAGTATATATAGAGATAGCATGTTAATTGAGATTACTAATTTGGACAATTCAAAAAGATGGCACAGGATTTTTTATTTGTAAAAGAAGGTTCAGATGGCACTGCAGGAAGTTCAAAAATGTATTGAAGATAAATTTAGCGCACAATATTGGGAAACTATGAATATGCTAAATAGGGAAAGGAACAATGGATGGTGATGCTCAAATATACATTTTACGCTGCCATATAACTGAAGTGCAGATGTGTAAGCGCTTAAACTTTCAATATAAAAAGAGAATACTTGGGTTTTTTCTGTCATATGCAACCTATCATGAAGTGCCTTGTGTTTTATGGTAGCAATACAAACAAGCAACTTTATTCTTCTGACTGTATCTCTTTGTGAGCTCACAATGTTGCCTAGTTTCTATAATTTGTTTAAGTTTTGTAATATTCCTTTAGTCATAGTTATAATCTAAGCTATGAACCTGATAAACTTGTCAAATGATGTTTCTATTTAAACAAAGACAGTAAACTGAGCATAGATAAACTCATGTGCTTTAAGTAATTTATAATGATTTAAATAATTAACATTAATCCGCATTAGTATTTATGAGTTCTTCCTTAATAATAATTAATTTACTAGCAATTCAGTCACTATTTACCTGTTTATGTAGCCAACTCAATTATTATTATTTTAAAATAAGATTATGTTATAAATATTCATAATATACCTTAATCTTCTGTATGTATGTTTGTCATCTGACTCCTCCTAAACAGCTGAACTGATTTGGATGAAATTTCGTGTGTATATTTCAATGGGTTCCTGGATGGTTTGAAAACACAATAGGACCCAGTAGGTGGCGTTGCTGTTGGTATGTCTGTTGACTGTTAGGCGATGCACAGTTCACCGGGTCAGCTATTAAATGTATAAATTTGAACTAGGCTTCAGTTATAATTTTTAGCGATTTGTGTAGGTACCTCATAGCTTTCTAATCTTTGTAAGGAACTATAAATATGAAGGGTTACTTTTATAGATGTACCTACTTATTTCTTCAGAGTGTGGTAGGTATGTTTTTCTTTCTTGAACAATAATAAAGCAATTGTCTTGATTCTTATTCCCTTGTTCTTAAAGACATAACTAACTGACATGTTTGTCTTAAGATTTTGCTTCATAAGCATAGCATAAGAATTTCATTAGGTAGAGTCCAAAGTACAAGTAGAGGTTAGCTTATTGCTGACTAAGAATGATTTATGGATCCACCTAGATTTATAACAAAAACAGTTAAGAATTTATGAGTTTCTATATTTTGTAATTAATGAATATTTAGTATAACACTATTTTAAGTCCTATATAGAATTTAATCTATGTAGGTATTAGCAATGATAGTAATGTATAGGTTTTTAATACACCTCTGGGGCATACCTACTAGTTTATAGTGCCTTATAATTATATATTAGTATGGGCATGACAGCAGCACAAAAATTATTGATGGAAAGTAGCCTAAAATTCTGTCAAATGGGTTACCTGTTAATTATTTATTTAAAAAAAAAATGTATAACGAGTCATTTTAAAAGTAATAAAAGTGTAATTCATTACTTGATAGAAAGTGATAAGTAGCGATCTAGAATATGTTTCACTGCAAATAATCTTATCATTTGCCAGTATCTTTAGAAATTTCAGATATACTTACATAAATGAGTCCAGAATAATATCTGTCCTTGATGTTATGCAGTACAGAGGCTTCATTCAGACAAGTCAGTTCAGCCATGTCCTCCACTTTGTCAAATTTTGGTGGATTCATCTTTTGTATATCATCTATGGGCACCAGAATCCGTTTCCCGGACTCTGCAATCTCGACTTCCACTTCATCTCCGCGCTCGCCCTTGATTCCTGCAGCGACGAAGCCCTGAGTCTCGTGTGGCACCCACACGAGCCGCTTCTGCGACCACTCGGCCTGTGTCGCAGGGTCATTGAAGCTGTTCCGATCTACCGACAGGTACCGGAGCTCCGGGTCGTTCCTATCCATGTCCACCATCGCGCCGCCCGATCACGCGCGGCCCAGGCTGCTATAACCAGGCACCGGCACCGGAACACACATTAAACGGTCGCGCCGACCGACACTACACCTCACAACACAGTTTTACCGGCGATACCGCGTTGTTTTCTATCTCGCTAGCCGTGACCGCGCACGGCGCTCACTCGTACAAAATGACGACGGGTACTAGTGGTGACAGACCGCCGACCGACGGTTACGATTCCGACTGGAGGGGTGGACCGGTCGACGCCCGAATTCACGTTGTTACTTTGCCGAAATTCGTGCGTGATTTATGATGATATGGGTGCCGAAAACTAAACTTGGTTATTGTTTAATAATTAAATGTACACTTATCATGATCACCGATGTAATATTATATCGGAATCCAATTTATAAATTGAAAAACACAAAATAGTCTCAAGAAGTCCAATCTGACACTTTGTTCTTGTCGATGGCGTAACGGTTTGTTCTAACTGAGTATGATAAAATTGAAATCCATAGACAATTTGTCAAGCTATTGGTTTATGTTATGTGAAAAACAAAAAAAGTCTCAAAAATCCACCAATTACAAATGAGCTTGGTTCATAATAATTTAAGTAATTAAAAACTTTCTTTATACTCGTTCAAAAAATGGAGAAAAGACATTGATTCTGAACGCTTAAACCATATTACATTACTCTTTGGCTTAAACTCAACTTAAATAAGTTTATCTCTCAAAGTTATGCGGATAACTAAGTTTACAAAATTAGAACAAAACACATTTGCGTGACACATGCTAATTTCCTATTCACAACATTGTAAAAGATTTATAATATAGTGGAAATAACTAAGTGGAATTGAGCTCACTGTTACAAAATGAAGTATGATAAATATTGCCGAACATCAATCACCATATGCTATTGTACGAGCAGATAATCTTCTATCTATCTTTCGTTACCTTGTGTATTTACTAAACATATTTTTATTTGCTAAAATATGAACTGTTTGACGCTGACTGAATACACATAGTGCGATGCCAAAAAAATAGAACAAGTACTTGACTAAATTTACATTAACCACTTGACCGTCCCGTCACCAAATCGACTTTACCGTCGTACGTCCAGCGTTTTGGCGCGCGAGCGCCGTTGCCTGCTATGCATAACCTTGTCAACAAACCTGTGATTATGGCTAAACTATAGTACCTACAGAATATAAAAAAATATGTAAGAACTCTACAAAAAACGCAGATTCAAACTTTATATTAAAATTAATCTTGGATTTTAATCTTAAGCCTTAAAAACTGAATAAAACATGCGGATTTGATAAAAAAACACGTAATATTTTTTTTATTTATAGATTAATGTTATTAATGCAACCTTATTTTTTAAATGTGCTTGTTATAATGTAAAGAAGAGGATTCTACATTTCTAATGGTACTATGATGTTTATGTTATATTTACTTAAAACAAGTAAATTAATCAAATCTTTAGACATAGTCATCACATTCTGTTGGTGTGATATTGAAGTCGTACGGAAGAAAAGTCTGTGGAACGCGTCGATATTTCCTTAAATTTTTTGTAAATATTTTAATAATACGATTCGAAAAGTAAATCAGGACAATATTTATGAAACATTATTTAATATTTTACCAATTTTTTACTAAAATAAAGCAATTATCACAAAAAATTGACAATAAAGCGCTAACCAACTATCGTTTCCGAGCGCGTACCATTTTAAGGTTGATCTCGTTAATTATATACCACTTCAAACACTGATAAATTAACTTAATCCTACAGTAAAGATCCTCAACATAATTTAAATATAATACAATTGTTAAAATACATAATATATTTAAAAAACTAACGACATATTTGCCAAACCAAAATTTGCACGCGCATATACCAACAAACTGAGTTTCGAAAAATTTACACTCTTTAATAAATTACTTCGACAATGACATCTTTGTATTTTCTAGTAAACTATTTCATAGACTATCGATATATATTGTGATTTAATTCAAAAGTATTTCGCTAGGTGCTACTTTTCTGAATTATTTGAAACGAAAGCGATTGGTTACTGTGTTAACCACGGACGTAAGACCGGAATTTCAAACTGGTTAACACAGTAACCATGGACGGTTGAGTGCTTAAAAGGAATTCGGAGAAATCAGCATTGTACCTATTTACAGAACTTTTGAGTGTTTATGTTCAAAAATAGTGGAGTTTGAATTTTAAGTACCTGAAGTATGTATTGTGCAAATAAAACAATGTGGTAAAACATGTCATTTCATGTTGTCTCCATAACTTCGTTAAAGCTTCTGGTGAAGTAACCACATCTACTTTAGTTAGGCATCGTTTAGACTTGACCGTAACTTAATTTAAGTAAATTTAATGAAGACTTATTGAGGTAAAACATCTATTGGTGTGCTGCCTTCACCTTGGCAGTAAAACTGGCTCATGACATGAACCGTGACGGTACGGCGTGACGCTCTCTTATGCCGTCATACGGCATGCCCCTTCCACGCCACTTCTCTTGATATCCCTAGTGTGTGATATCGGCGCGCGTACGTTTGTATGTTTAAACACTTTCAACCGTACGCACACATAAGTACTTCGTTGCTTCTTTATGTGAGCTGCGTACTCCTAAAATGTTTCACATCTGTGCGAAGTCCCATTACGGCCAAGTTTCTTAATCTTCACTTGAAATATCAATTGAAATACAAAATAATATAATTATAATAAATGTGAATCATACTTAGAAACACGAAAACATACTTGATACATTCTTTTTATTAGGGCAGTTTTATACAGTGTATTAGGTTATGACTTGACAGTGGTAGAATAAACAATGTTGGACGCCAAAAACAGAATAAGTATTACTAGTGAGTTTCAATGCGCAGAAAACCTTGTACATTTTAAAATTCTGATGATGAATATAAAATTAAAATACTTCCGTTGTTGTAGTAGTATATTAGATAACCAAACTATAAAAAATAAAAAGTAGAGAACCGCCTAAACAGTTTTAGTCAAGCAGGTTGTTTTTTCAGTCACTACATGCTGATGACAGACAGCTTTGGCGGGAACGCGGAAAAGTGTCGCCGCATCACACTATTGCCCCAAGCTCGTGTTTTTTCTAGTGTTTGAATATAAAAATAGTGGTGATTTATTCATAAAGTACTGATTTATAAGAGTAAGTGTAAGAAATTGTTAAAATGTGGTGTAATATAACATTTCGCGTTGTCTTCGAAACTTTTTTAGGGCTTGTAGTAAAATCACCACTACTTTACTAGGGCATGGCCAGACTTGACCTTGACTTTGTGTGACTTTTACTGATTTTATTAGTTTTATCATGATTACTTGAACATTTTGAAATACTTGACACTGGCAAATATACAATGTACCACGCCATAAACCGAATATTAAGAAAAAGATAAACAGATAAACACCGATACCGCCGAATCCGCCGATACGCTTCAATGAGTTTATTTCTTTTGATTAGCCGGTCTCAGATTATTATTATATGAACATCTTATGAATGATAAAATCGTAGCCGTATCACTGTATCTCAATTGAAACATCCGTTCATCGTCTCATTTGTGCTGAGACTGAGATCTACCTGTAATACTCAATTGGGCATCGCCGTAGTCGGTTGTGTAACGAGTGCTCACTTGAAATATTTTTTATTTTTCATCATGGCTTTTATTATAGACTTGAGATCTGATACTGTAACAAAGCCTACGAAGTCTATGAAGCATGCGATGGTGAACTCTGCCCTTGGTGACGATGTTTTCGGTGATGATCCTACAGTTAACTCATTAGAGAGCAAGATTGCATCACTTTTAGGCAAGCAAGCTGCTCTCTTCACGCCGTCCGGGACTATGGCCAACCTCATAGCTGGTAAGCATCATCCATGGCCTTCTTTTAATGTGGCTTATTATTTTATCTACCTTGGTCATGTATCATAAAAATGATAACTCGGAATAGAAATTTTGACTGTGTGATTACTATACGAATAATAGGTAAATTAATCTTACTGTCTTAGCCAAATCATACTTCAAGAAAAAAACTGCTACTTTTTTTCAGAAAGGTATTTTATTGCAAAGATACTGCCTAGCTCAATTATTTTTATTTGCTTCACAATATAATCATAGTGATTTTAACGCTCTTATTATTTTTAGTGAATTTTTATTATTTGTTTATGTTTAAGTATTATAATCTATATTCTGTGTAATATGTATATTAAACTATGAGCCAGAAGCTAAATTATTAATTCATTATAGTGCTCAAAAATTTATGTTTTAGACTTTAGACCAAAACATTTTGAGGCATAAAGTAAAATCTAATCATTTTAACATTAAGATGATTTTAGCACCAAAATATAAAAAACTATTTTGAAGCAGATGGAAGTTTTTACTTATATGTGATAATACAAAATGGTATGGTAACTTATGCACAAAACACCCCAAGCGGGACGTCAGTGCAGGACTTGTCGCCCCCACTTTGAATGGTATGGTAGTTGCCATTTGTATGACTTAGCGATAGCAATTACAAATATCATAATTTATACATATTTCTTATTTGGTTTTTTTAATTAGTTGTTATTCCCACACTGATAAACATATTCCGTGAATATTTTTTCGAGATTTCTTTAAATTAGGTATTTCCTTTAAAGATAGGGCAGACTCTCATAAAGCTTGATTATAAAGTCTCATAGACAGCCTTTGTGCTTAAAAGCAACAGCCCTAAATGCAAATTAGATGTATGAATAAGAATAAGAATAGTGGAACAATTAGTACTTAACTAAAGTTATTTGTATTTCAGTAGGTACCTACTTTATACTATACTTAAAAATTAAATTAGATGCTGTAATTACATTTGTCTTGCAACTAACCATTGTTTCAAATACTATTAAAAATATTTGGGAAGATATTTCCTGACTTTAATTTGTGTTTTTGTCTGTTAAAATATAAACAATGAGTAAAAAATTCTCATCTATTAAAATTGAAATTTTATATTCAAGAACTTCGTAAAAGTAGAAACATGAGTTTTGACAGAAATTCAAAACAAAAATGAAACTGAAAACGTGTTCGAGACCTGCTAAGAGATTCCATAGAAAAATAATATGTGATTGTATGTGTGTATACCAATGCATGATTCTTTAGATTTTTTGTAGGAGGCAGAATTGTTTTTTTTTTATTGACCAAACCATTATAAGAGAAATCTAAAAAAAGCATCAATTTATAAATGGCAGATTTCTGAGGAAACAAGCATTGAAAAACTACAGTCGAATTGAGAACCTCTTGTAAAAATCAAATAATAAAGCCAGATTTTCCCTTCCATCCACAGCCCCATCTGTTCAATGTATATCATCACTCCACGTAGATTTAGGGTGTCCTATACTATGTCTGCGGATTCGAGGTGTCCACCCTAGAACACATGACTGACGTTTGTAGCAATGGTAGCTCAGTGGTTAGCGCGGTCGGCTTGCATGCCGAAGGGTGTGGGTTCAAACCCCAACAACGAGCTCGAGCTGCCGGTGAAGGAAAACATCGTGAGGAAACTATAGCATGGTGGTAGGGTACTTTCTAGTACTCGGCTGGCAAGCTATCAAGTTGAAAATCTGCCGCCAAGCACCTAACGGTGTGTTCTGGCAGCCTCACTTGAGGGCCAGTACCTATTCCAGGCTAGGTGTGCTTTACCATCTTCGACCACACCGTCACTTCACATCAGATGAGCTGTGATAAAACACCTAGCCTGTCAACCATTGAAAAAAAACAACACAAATAAGTTTACATTATTTGCAGTAATGGTACATTGCAACAAACGCGGCGCAGAGGCGATCGTCGGCGACAAATCGCACATCTTCAAATATGAACAAGGTAAGTTTATTTTGAACCCTAATATTGCATGATGAAGCCTGTCCGAGACAGACGCGGCATGTAATAGCGGGCAGCTTCAACCGCGACCTGGCTATACTGGCGCAGATTGTGGTGACCCGTGGCAGACGTGACGTAGCAAAAAGCAGCAAGGCCTATCCAACACAAGCACGGCCTACGCTAGCGGCTATATACGACTAAACTCGCGCATAATAATATGGTATGCAATGTAAAGCAGGTCGTGAGATATTCAACCTGTTTTTTATTTATAGTAGTTGCCGGAGCATATTGACTCAGTGTCCTGTATTGGCAGCTTTAAGTCACGACTCGAACGTCGAGCACACTTTCTACAAAGAATTTTGGCGGGAACGCGAAAAAGTTGTTGCCTTATTGTTGTTTTCCAAAACTTGTGTTTTTTTGGATGTTTATTACATTACAAGCGCAAGTGTGAGACTTTAACTGTGACTCATTTAACTTTATAAATACTTGACACTGGCAAATGCACAAACTGCGAAGCCAAAAACGAAGACAAATAAGAATTCTGTGATTTTAAAGATTAACATTCGACTTTTTTTAAATAATATTATCATACGTAAGTATATGTTTTTATTACTACTGACATTCATCATCATCGTCAGCCATAGAACGTCCACTGCTGGACATAGGCCTCCTCCTGGGGGGGTTTTGCCAATACTCGCCACGCTTGGCAGGCGGGTTGGCGAGCGCAGTTAAGTGTGATTGTTCAAGGAAGACGCTGCTGCCCATCTTCCGGATTACACCCCTTAGCCGACTCTTACGGCAACCACGGGTAGAGAGGGTGGGGTACTATTCTTACGCCGGCACGGGAATCATCTGGGTATTTTTAATAATACTAAGATGAACAGACACAACTGCGCAGAACCGTTTTTTCTCTCTATGTCTTATGCAGTAACGTCTTTTTATTGTATCATTATGTACATATTATGGAAATAAATAAGACGGCTCTACTTGAATGCGTCTTTTCAACTTATTACACGTCAGTAATGACTTTTCTATTTAGTAAATATTATAACTTGTAGCAGATACGTCTTATTTAACAGTAAGATTCATAGGGTTCTATTTGTTTTAGCCAATAGAAAAAAATACTGGCAGATGTCAGTCATAAATAAATTATATTATGTCCAGGCAATGCGTCCCAGATCGGGGGAGTGATGTTAACAACGATACCGAACAAGTCTGACGGCACTTTCGACCTGGCCACTCTGGAGAAGAAGGTCCGAGGTTCCGACATCCACGAACCTACCACAAGTTTAGTGGCTGTCGAGAATACGCACAACGTCTGCGGGGGGAAGGTACTGTAATAATTACGTGCGCACATTACAAAGAAAAAAAACAATTATATTTTATCACACACAATACTTTAAGAACAACACACAAACAAACAAAAAGTTAGTACCTACATAATAAAAGTCAACAAGAACAACAAATAACAGAAGTCAACCAAAATAAGCGCCAACGGTGTGTTGTGATTTTGTAGCGATGACAGTTCAGTGGTTATCACAGTCTGTTTACTCGCCAAAAGGCGGGGGTTCAAACCCCAACAATGAGCATGAGCTGTCGGTGAAGGAAAACATCGTGATTGATTCAGGCATTACTTTGCGGAAGTTCATTTTAAGCTTAAGAATATCTTTGGCATATTTCCGCTTATAAGTCGTTTTGGTTACCACAATAACTTAGTGTAATTCGTATATAATTAAATATAATTATCCGAAATAATAATGTATCTTCAAAACAATTTCAAGTATTTATAAATGATAGTACCTGTAGAACAGACTGAGCGAACCAAGCTTAACGGCTCTAACTTGTCGGTTAATCCCGGGCAGGGATTGCAATACCGGAGGTATTTTTCAATACCGGTATTTCGGTATTGTATCTAAACTATACCGGGATACCCGTATTATGATAACAATTAAAATTTGTCTTCATTAACAAACAATAACAAATGGCACAATACGCAAAGAAATCAATTTCAAAACTGAAGAAAAACCCCCGAATTTTGTTCGAGTTATTCCGAAAAGATTCTGTCTTTTCTACCATTGTTATGTTATCGAAAATTTGAATCCCTAAATGAGTCAAGTTATTTTTAAAGCAATGAGATTAACTTCGTCGAGTTTAGAAAACAATACATGAAAGAAAGTTCATTTGTCGAGACTTGAACGAAACATAAAAGGTGAAATCGGTCTGTGAAACCTTTTTTCTTAAATACCGAAATTTCGGTATTGTCTACTAATACCGGTATTGTAATACCGGAGGAAAATCGGTCCGGTATTCCGGTTTTCGGGATCCCGGGATCCCGAAAACCGGGTATTCAATCCCCAATCCCGGGTCGTCGACAAGCCTAACGGCATTTCTCTGCAACGAGTCATGAGGATTAAAGTGGTACCTTATTTCAGGTGCTCCCCCTAAAATTTTTGGACGAGTTAGGCGCTGTATGTAAGAAACACTCGATTCCACTCCACATGGACGGCGCTCGGTTGTTCAACGCGAGTGTTTACCTGCAAGTTCCCGCCGCGAGGGTGGTGAGGGACTGCGACAGCGTGGCGGTCTGCTTCAGCAAGGGGCTGAGCGCGCCGGTTGGGTCGGTGCTCGTTGGATCATATCACTTCATACAGCAGTAAGTTTGTCTAACACTATGTTGTTAGGTTTTCTATTTCATGGTAAAAATATAAAAGTAGGTACTAAGTTTAAGTACTGCTGTTATAGTTTTGGACAGGATAGACAAATTTGCGAAAAAAAAACTTTCCGTCGAGTTTTCGATGTCGAAATGTATGAAAAATTATAGCACTTTAAGTTAGTTTAATTTTCTTTTACATCCGGCATACCATTACGGCATTCCAACATTTTGGTACGGAATGCTCGGCGAATGTTTCGATGAAAAGTTTTTTGAAACTGCCATGCTAGAACAACTAGAGAGTATTTTATTTGTCTCATTACTTTTACACAAAAACACATTTTGAAGCAAAATTGTGGCACACACGAAGCGCCCAATATAAACGTAACAATGGTCAACAAGTGCACGACATTGACGTTCATATAGCGCCTAAGTAACGCACAACAATGAGGTAGCTACCCAGTAGAGTACTAGAAAGCTACCACTATGCTATGGTTTCCAGACGGTGTTTTCATCACCGGAAGCTCAAGTTCATTGTTAGGGTTGAGACACACGCCCTTCGGCGTGTGAACCTACCTCGCTAGCACCTCCGCTATCATCGCTACTAAAGGATTGACTTAGATTTGCGCCCAAAAGGCAATAGAATTATACCTATATCTAGTTTTATTCTTGACCTTGTAACGACGACGGATTCTAGTTAAAAATCTGCCACCTAGAGTGTTTCGGTCTCATTTGTGAGCCAGGTTCATTCCAGGCTAGGTGTCTTTACTATTTTCGACCACATTGTCAATTAACATCAGGTGAGTTGTGGTAAAAAAATAAGCCTTTGAACTGTCAAAAAATGTTTTTTTTATCGGCAGTGATCCACGGATTGTTCCTGAAAACGTTCAAAGTGGACGTAGATAACACTCACACCAACATAGTGCTGGTCACCATATCCGCGGAGAGCCCGGTGACGGCGGACCAGGTGGTGCAGCGGCTGGCGCAAGTTTCCTTGTCGGAGACGCAGGTAAGAATCATAACCAACATTTCAACAGGTTGCCTGGAAAAAATTGCTCTAGAGGATAATGCAACCATTGTGCTGACACTAAATAGTTTCTTAATCTAAACGTAATGAGACGAACGAGACGCTCTTCTGGTAAGAGATAACGGCTGTCCATGACCATTGCAGCTATACACAAAACTTGGGGTAACAAACAAGTCCTGGACATCGCTGCTTCGCGTTCATTTTCAGACATTCGATGATTAGTCTCAACAGCCCCGTAATTTCGCTAGCTGCAGTACCCTTCAAACCGGAACACAATAATGGTTACAAACTACTGCTTGGCGGTAGGATACATGGTACTGCGGTAGTGCTTTCCTAGAAAACCCCCTGCTAAGGATTTGTATCACTTAAATTATTTGAACGATAATATCATCGTTCAAATTTTTGTTCAAAGTTCTGAGCATCGTTGCAATGGTCATGGACATTGGCCATAAGTCATCTTCTACCATTAGAAGAGCGTGCAAATTTACTTCCAATATTTTATTCCGCTTTGTTCTCAGGGCGATTGCAAGACAGCGAACGATGAAGGTGTGATAGTGAAGTCTATAGAGTTTGACTCCAAAACGGTCCGATTCACATTGCACCGAGAGATCGGCGACGAAGAACTGTGGTGTGCCATTATGAAGATAACCTATGTGCTAAAGGAGCTGGATGCTACTGTATAGGATGTATGAGAAGGGCGAAATACGAATTGGGGCTAAATATTTGCAATCCATATAAGTATACGAGTTATAGATGTTCTTGGCAGGCCGATGTCTTTTAGTAGGTTATAGAGTGATTCTGCTGGCAATCCTCACACTCCCACTTCTACAGCATATTTAATTGTAAATTTTTCAGCATTTATGGTCAACTTATTTGTAAAGTCATAATATCTAGCTTTATCGTGTGGTCTTGAAATATTACCATGGAAATTGACGTGGTTTTGATATATTTTCGTTTTACTTATACGGGATTACTTATGTTTAATTAGATCGGATATTCCGACTAAAGGTTCGGCTACATTTGGTAGTCTTTTTCAAGGAATCAAAGCAGAGTGCGATGCGCGCGCGACGTCGTCTTAATTCGCATTAGCTCGCTTTCGATTTCTCGAAGGCTAAAAACCCACTAGATTTGGCCGAAACTATAGTCGGAGTATATCCGATCTATATAAACGTTAGTAATCATGTATAAGTAAAACGAATACGAGAGATAATTACTATTGTTCACACTAAAATAAAAATAAAGATAAATGAGAAGTTGTAGAGAACGAGACAAAGATTCAAGATCAAACTGCTAATGTTTTTGAAATTGTAGTAGAAGCTTAATTTTATCAGAGCTATTTGTATAAACTTGTATAAATTTGTACTTTTTTGTCATAATTAAGTTTATTGAAAGAGAATAATACTTGGGTTAGTTTTAATGAGATCGCAATTTTTGAAATGTTTATAGTGGTGTTTTATTGTGCCAGATGGCATTGCATAAGTGTAGGAATGTTTAACAGGGTTTTAAGCTTGGGGTATACTATGCCGAAAGGGAGTTATTGTAGAAGTTTTTTTAGAAGAGATGACAAATAGACATAAAATACTTTTATAGATATACGTACGTATCAGTGTGATTGATAAAGTCAACCCACGACCGCTAGTTGAATTTTAGTATAACTAAAAGGAGAATCAAGAAGTACACTCGATTAAGTTTTTTGGGTTATGTATATGTACCGATTAAAACCATGACACCGAAACATTTAAAGAATTTATACATTAGTTAAGAACTTTAACGAGAGTTTACGTAAAGTGATAAAGTTGATGATAGTTACCTAATATATAGGGCATAAATGTTTTAAAATAAAGTCCTACATATATAGGGCACAAATATATATTTGTTAAATAAAACATATTGTTATAATACTGAGTACTTTTTATTTCCAAAATAATAAACTAGATTTTAATACGTCGTCAATTTTTTTGGGGATAAAATATCCCGACTGATATACCGATTGCTTAGGTAAGACTAGTTGGGAACGTATCGACTACAATAATAGTAGCCCATCTCTACACACACAGAAAGAAAATAAAAATTTCGTTTCATTATGGAAACTGACGTGCTTTTGAGACATTTTTGTTTTACTTATAGTAAGTTCATTCGTTGAATACACAGACTAATTCCCACAGCCCACATCCGGTGATTGTTTTCAAGAGGGTAGTCGCGAATATGAATACGTCGCGGTGAAATCTGTGCTGGAATATTCCTGACACCGTACAGGTGTAGTACCGTGATAGAGCTCCAAGAGTGCAGTACGACATTACCCGCCCTCAACCCCAAAACAACCATCCAGTGTTCTTAAAGAATCGAGTCTAAGGCAGTGGAAACTGTTTAAAATGACTTTTTTTACAAATGTGGCATTGTTATTGAACAACAGTAGAATAAAATCTTAATATCATTTTTCCTTTCTATTCAAAACTCGAAAAACATCTTGCATTGTTAATGAAATTCCTTTATGCATTGTCATTGCCGATTGTTTTATTTGTGGTTTATTAATGTTGGTGACATTGTCACCCAGTCAGAGCACGTGAATAAACGATTTAAAAAAACAACAGATCAATAGCGCGAATAATTTGTTTACCATCATACATCACACCGCCACTTAACATCAGGTGAGTTGTGGTCAAACACCTAGACTGAATAATAAAGCGGCACATGAACGCCATCTAGCGAGTGTTTCTAAAAGACACCTCTATGAAAAGCTTTCACCACCTTTCATTTTTAGAACCTCCCCTATCTATTTATTATAACACTTCTCAGACAAGTTGAATAAATTTTTATCGCACACAAGTGCTCCATTCTAAATATAAAGTGAAACAATTATATCTACGTACAAAGTATTAAATTAATTAGTGTAGTGTAAATTAGTTTTTTTTTCTGATGAAGGTAGTCAGAAAAATCTCGTGATCGGTAATTATTTTACTATTGTACTGAATGATATTACAAAGATACGTTAGTTCATATTGAGCGGCGCCGACGTTCAGATTTCGTTGCGCTGTTATTACAAATGCACTTCCAACTGCGAATGCGATAGATAGTACGAAACTTATGATACAGAAAGAGATAGGTATAAGCAGCGTGTTCCGCTTGAATTACACTAGTGCGATATCTACTTTTTACATATACGAGTAATATTGATTGCACTGATATATTTGATATAGCCATAGGCTGTGACTTTATTGCCAAATAGGGACGGGATAAGCAATTTGCTCTGTTGGTGGTAAGTGGAAGCACATTTGCTTATAACAACTTAAGGCTGCGCGTGAATATTATACAGGATTATAAGCTTAAGATGCACTAAACTAAAAGAGGGTCATTGTACTATCATTATAAACAACTTTTACTATGAAGTCAGCTGATCTATACATTTCGCCTAAGGCAAACTTTTTTCTATGGAACACCTGATAATTATTTCTTACAAATCCAGAGTTGTGCCCATAGTAAAGGTTGTTAACAACGATGAGTACAATAACCCCCATAAAATGTCTTATAACTTAAAATCTCTATGTCCCGTAATTAGGAAAATTCAAAATCTTTATAGCACAGGAATCTTGCGAATTACTGCTCAAGGGTTAATAACTAGTAAAAATATCGTACTCCCCCACTACCAACATTGATTAAACTTTTACACGCTTCATCAAGTGTTGTGCGATATGACAAGTTCGCAAATTTCTCAAATGACTTCTGTCGCCGTAAAGTACGAAAAGTCTAACCTATTGTCCTACGTGAGCGACAACCAACGACAAGGCGCGACAGCAACTGGCGAATTAGCGCGGGAATGCGTAACTTAGTCCGTTTCAGCAAGCTAAAATCGCACATAATATATACTCAATGTACTCTTAGCGGGCGGTGCTCCAAGGTCGAGAAGCTATGCGTTGTTACTTTGCCAGTGAACTATCCTTTTTATGCCTTATTTTTAAGGAAGTTACTGAACCTCACGACACAAAACCTAGTGTGAGGTTTATGCACCACGGATTAATAAATATAATAATAACTTTTAATTAATATATAGATTTACCTTAATATAATAAACATTATTATTAGTACCTAGACAACCAAGCTTTGCTCGGTGCATTAAACATTTAAAACTCCAAAAAAAGCGTTTTGCCGAGATGAAACCTATGTAGATCGATTTTTCGCCCCCAAAAACCCTTGTATAACAAATTGAAATTGTTAGAGCCGTTTTTGAGATATCAATATATTCATAATTAATATTAAATCAATATATTAGTAGTTTAATAGTATTGGATTAATCTCCGCGACGACACAGGCCACGTGTATAAATAAATCTTTATTTTCGCATCGCGTCGCATCGTCTCGCGTTGCCGCGTTTGTCGCTCACGTAGGACGAGTCGCTCCTAAATGACTTTTATCTGACTTGATATGTCCATCTCACTGTTAATGTGATTCAGTTACTCATTGCTTATGCTATTTATTATAACAAAATAATAATATTATGTATCTGTGCCTACATTATATGTATATGCTAACCACAGATAAACAAAACTAGTACGGATTAAACGCGTAGACAATATAGACTATCTTGGTTCTACAATTTTCTTTTTTCGTTTGACATACGGGAATTACACGCACACAAATAACTTGATGTATTTTTGAGATTAGTTAATTTATGTGCACAACCGAAAATTGTAGAATAAAAGAGTCTTCTCCCGATATATCTGTACTATTTTTTTTATCTGTGATGCTAACTAATTTTCTACGACTTAATAGATTCGCATTGTCATTCCTGTATTTAAATCTACATTTACAACAAATATAATATTTAAGATTATTGAGCGTAACATATTGCTATTCAAAGTTCCACAGGCTCAGTATAGTAAGATGGTAATCGGCTATAGGAATGAGGAAGAAATGTACAAAAAAAAAATTATTAAAAAAATGCGCACATGAAATTCTGACCATATTTCCATCCTACTTTTAACTTTTAGGTTGTTTTTTGATTTAAGAAAACAGTATGTTTTATTATACTCGCATGTATATTAATAATAGTGTTAAGATAGTGTTAGTGTTAACTTTAAGTCACATTTTAGTTATTATTTTGTTTTGATACAGGATTATAAGTTTGGGGTGTACTATGCAGAAAGGAGATCGTTCTACTCATAAATATGAACAACTATGGTCATTACACTAAAATACATTTGACCAAGGATCAATGAACTTATTATATTTTTTTTTCGCGATTTTATAGTTGTATCCTTGTACACGTCAAGCTTATAACCCTGTATGAATGAATATAAATAAAAAAAATATTATCTTCGTCGATCAACAAAATATTTAATAGCTTTTGACAATAAATTATATAAGCAAAATAAATTATACAAGTGCGGGAGGTCGCTTGAATAGAATAAAAACCGGCCAAGTGCGAGTCGGACTCACGCACGAAGAATTCCGTACCATTATCTATGAAAAAGGCAAAAAATCGCGTTTGTTGTATGGGAAACCCCTTAAATATTTATTTTATTTTGTTTTTAGTATTTGTTGTTATAGCGGCAACAGAAATACATAATTTGTGAAAATTTCAACTGTGTAGCTATCGCGGTTCTTGAGATACAGCCTGGTGACAGACAGACAGCGAAGTCTTAGTAATAGGGTCCCGTTTTTACCCTTTGGGTACGGAACCCTAAAAAGGGAGAAAAATCAAGACTAACTCAATAATTGGTCTCCGAGGACAAACGATATCCAGACCGCGGAAGCGCCTACCTCGACACAAAACGCCGAAGTGGAACACTACAGGGTTATTTGTAAATAGGCCTTCATTGGGACTGAAAATCCCACATAACCATCAAAGACAGGTACCAGATAAAATATTCTGTACAAAAAATAAAGTTAACATATACCCTACAAACTGTTCTGCTGGTTCCATACACGAATCAACTCCTCACGATTGTCGTAACCATGAGACGCTATCACATCTCGATACCCTTCCTTACTATACCGTTTCTTGTGGAAATAAAACCTATCACAATGCGTGGGAACAATCCCCGCTTTCTTTGCCACAATCCCTAAGTAAATATCATCAAATCTAAAATGCTTCACAAACAAACTAGCTACGTACAACACTTTCATAGCCTGGTTGGAGAGTACATACGCCCCGGCTGTGATATACGGAGGCCATTTATTCCACGGATATTCGTCAAGACCGACTCGCCATTTGCTCCCGATTATTCGGTGAGGACCCGACTTGAACATGTATCCGGTGTAGAAAAGATTTTTAGGGGTTATTGTGGATCCGTTAATTGTTGCCGTCTCGACATATTCCAGTAGATTCGGGACGGAAATGTACATATCGTCGTCTGTGAACAGGTAGAAATCGGCCATTGAGCAGTGTTCGAATAACCAACGAAGTGACATCATAGTTTTGATTGTGTTATTGTAGTACGTGTCTATGTGGTCTATCTGTATGATATCTTTGTATCGGACCATCTCGGCTTCAATTTTTGTTTGTATTTCATTTTTACGCCCTCTAGTGCCGACGAAGAATAGTATTTTTGTAACGTGTCCTGGTGTTATATCTTCCTGGCCGTACGTATGTCGTATGGCCATTCTATGTTCGAAGTGGTCCATTGCTGATTTGACTACGATGAATAAATCTATTTTGTCTGCTGTACTGCACTTGCCAGAGTTAGTTAGAAATCTGTATGGGTAATAGTTGATCGGTTTCACGGGTGATCTCTTTCCGGATAAGACTTCGCGTACAAGGGGTTTGATGTCGATGTTTAGAGGGTAGTCGAAGTTTTCGTCGAAGCTTTTGGAGTGTACGTAGTCTCCAATACCGATGAAAAAGTAAATCATATATAAGAGTATGAATGTTACGAGTAAATACTTGATCCGTTTAGATCTCATTCTTGAGTCTTGGATTCCTATGAGATTCTTCAGTGACATCTGTAATCAAAGAGGTAGACACGTTTGAGTTATACATTGGCACTGGATGTTTCGATCAAAGAGAGATGCTATTTATTTGAGTATCTAAAATACAACACTATTTTCGAATTGCGTGTACGCCGTGCGATACCCTTTTTTAATCGAACCACACTAATACCTGTATTAACTAATGTATATACGTACTTGGCACACGAGTTTATTTTTCTACTTTTTTGTTCTTGGCATCGAACTATTTGCGGTAAATCAAGTGAAACAGACTAAAATTTTAAAAACTATATTCCGTCTGCGGATTTTATATACCCAGTATTACCCAGTGACAATAAATCACCAAATAATAAATAAAAAACTATACTTTATGTAAAATTCAGCACTTTATGAATAAAACATTAGGATTTTTGAGAAACACAGAAACAAGTTTTGGATAATATCACAACTCCACATCATTTTTCCGCACTTCCACCAAACGTAGAGTTTTTAATTTTATCAATAAAATATGTTGATTTATATTACGATACTCTAATTTTCAAGCTAATACGCCTAATTATCGAACGTCTCAAAGTAATGAGCTCCAATGCAGCAATGCCTTAATTTTGGTTTTGTTACTAAAATCAAGGCATTGATTTACCTATAGTGAAGGTAAGCCTTGACTATAGGTAAGTCAAGAGCTTCCTGGTCGTTTATTTACTTATACTCATAAAAAACGTACACTTGATCGACACACACTAATAGATGTAACATCGTTCGGCAAGTTAGCACGAATTGAACAATTATATACATTTTTAGACACTGATAAAAAAAGTCAATCAAGTTAGAGTCGGAATCTCGCATGGTTCTGTATCATCATTCAATAATAATGTAGCTAGTATAGTGTAGTATAAATTACAGAGCTAATGATACATAGAATGTTTCAAAGTAATGAGCACCAAAGCAGCGATGCCCAGGGCTTTGTTTTGTTACTCAAAGGTCTGGGATTCCACTGCAATGGTCATCCATTTTTTAATGTAAAAGTAATTAATGATGCGAACGAGACGCTCTCTTAATGGTAAGAGGTAACGCCTGTCCATGACCATTGTAGCGACACACAAGTTTGAGTAATAAAACAAAGTGCATCGCTGCTTTGGCGCTCATTACTTTGAGGTTCAATTTCTTTATTCGTTCAAGCTCCACTTTCGATGGTTAGTTTCAACAGCCATGTAATTTCGTCAGTTGCAGTACCCTTCAAACCGGAGCACAGTGATGTTTACACACTACTGATTTGCGGCAGAATATCTGGTACTGTCGTGGTACCTACCATTGCCAAACTTTGAGTAATTAGGTAAGGAAAACCTTACCGTTTGAAAAACATCGTTTGCTTTATTACTTTTACATTAAAAAAATTGTGATTACTTAGTTTTAGTTTCGAATTTAAAACAACCCCAACTCGTATTTAGCCGGTTTAGTTATTCAATCACGAAAAACAGCTGAACTGATCTGGATGACATTTGGCACACATGTAGTTTACGATCTGGATTGACATATAAGATACTTTTTGTACTGTAAAATGAAAAAAGCCGGAACCACGGACGAAGTCGTGGGTAACAGCTAGTACTACAATGTAAACCAGCTTTAAATAGTACATAATGTAGTAGTAAATAATGATACAAATATACTCTGGATACTTTTATTCAAAATATACATGACCCTATTAAAGTGACAGAGGCAGACGGCATAGGCCGGCCTAGAAACAGCACAACATAATACGATAATAAAATAATAGCACAATATCCTGTTTCAACCATTAAATATCACGACAGAGATAATGGAATTGTACTCTGTAACGTATGCTACATATATATATATATATATAACTCTCGTGTCACGGTGTTTGTGGTCGCAGCCGTTCGAAACGGCTCGACCAATTTTTATAATCTTTTTATGTATCTATATTTGGTAGGTCATACCTACAAAATGTCAATAAATAATTGATTGATTTACTTTGTAAGTAATAAGTATATATATAATAAGTAATAATACTTTAATAAGTAACAGGTGTTACTTTGCGGGAGTTCATTTTGAGTGTTTTTCAAGGTATACATTTAGTTTTCTAAAGTTTTCTTAGTCTCGCCCGAGCGCTCGAAGTGTCAACACGTCCTGAGGATGCCTCGTGTAGAGGCGAATCACGTGTCGGCAACTGGTTACTGCGGCGAGAAGAAGATATTAAAGACTTGTGGTTTATTATAATTAGTGTTTTGCTTAATTTGTTATAGCTTTTGAGTTTATGTAAAATTTTAGTTTTAGATACTCAGTAAAGTTTCTGATAAGTTTTTTACACTGTTGTCAAGTTAGTTAAATTTAAATCTAATTTTAATAATATAATATTGTATAAATTCAAGGTAATAAAGGTCACGGACCCCGGTGTCTGTGGAGTGTAATTTTATAAATAAAAAAAAAAAAAAAAAAAATTAAATCCTCATCAGTGTTGTAACTAAAACGACTGTTAAGCGGAAATAAACCAAAACTATGTACTTGAACACTCAAAATGTCAATATGCAAGCAGGTCGCGCGGCCCGCCCGGTATGCATATTGCCGTTCCAACAGAACGTCCCGATCTACGACAAAATTAAGAATTTTTCTATTGAGGCCAACCTTAAATACCTTGCTAACAGCGGGGACGAGGGATATAGGGCCGTAGGACTAAGGGTCTGCTTTTTTGCCCTTTCCTTTGTATAATGGGAATATCTTTACCTTCTTCAGTGCCGTAGGGTATATGCCATCCTGCAGTCATGCACTAAACAAATGGCTAATAACTGGTGCTTTTATTTTTATACGGAACTAGCTGTGCCCCACGGTTTCACTCGCGCTTGATGCCTACGTCATAGTAGCTTTATGCATGCAAAGTCTCAGCCCGATCGGTTTAAAATTGACAAAGTTTCATACAAACTTTCATCCCCTTGGGGGTAGAATTAATCAAAATCCTTTCTTAGCGGATGCCTACATCATAACATCTACCTGCATGCCAAATTTCAGCCTGATCCGTCCAGTTGTTTGGGCTGTGCGTTGATAGATCATTATGTCAGTCAGTCATCTTTGAGTTATATATATTTAGATAGATATGTTCACGTTTGACCACATCCTGCCTGATGTGCTACCGATTTTACTGCTGTTTTTAGTGTTGCATATACTTACTATTATCAGTACTACACAACAACAATACAATCGTAAACCAACAAGTTATAGGTTGGAAAACTAAACCTACTTGCTTTCTTATGTACACCACATTATATTACTGTTAATAAATTACACTTTCATTTGAAATGTTTATCTGAAACTAAACTTCTTAGCATTTGTTGGTATCATCATGCTGGTCACGTGTCTATCACGCAACCCTGGTGTAAGGAGCCACTTTACATACAAATGAATGTTCACCTTCACTGCCCATGTTCCTATCCATACCCATTTTTTTTTTTCTCTAACTTATTTTTTGAGACGCGAATTTAAATTCTTAATTATAATTAGTGTATCTTATGGCTTTGACGTATTTGTGCACGTATAATTAGTGTATGCTATATTAAAATTGTTAATCCAGTCTTTGCCAATTTTCTACACAACATTACACCTGCCCTTGTACTATGAGCTTATTTCGATATCTGTTAGGCGCCCATGAAAAAGCTATGCGATTGCGAGCCTTATTGCGTAGACATACAATATGTGGTCGTATAAAGTGTAAGCTCCATGTAATGACACTCGATTTAACATCAAACTTCTTAAAAATATTACTCGATTTTGGTTGGTTACATATATACACTCTATGTAGCATCACACACACTACATAACTATCACTTATAAAGCAATCACTCTATGTATAAAAAAAAACCGCATTAAAATCTGTTGCGTAGTTTTAAAGATTTAAGCATACATAGGGATATAGGGACAGATAAAGCGACTTTGTTTTATACTATGTAGTGATAGTGAAGTAATTGCGGCAAATTATAAAGCACCTAGTGTTTATGGGTATTTTTTAATTTTATGAAATTGATAACTTTAGTTGTATACATTCTTTTGTTTGTCATTTTGTTGTTTTCTTGTCTGGCCTATATTTACCTCTGCTGTCTGCTTTATATGTACATACTGAAGATTCTAAGAAATTCATTCTTTTGGTTGTTGTGATTGCTTTGCACTTGTTTGACTCAGCTGCTGTTATTATTATGCATTCATCATCATCATCATCAACAACCTTTAATAGTCCACTGCTGGACAAAGGTCTCTCCCAAGACACGCCACTCAGCCCGATCTTCAGCTTTTCACTCCATCTAGCCTCAGAGCGTCCTACACTATGTTTGCCGATATGCGGTCTCCACTCTAGAACACGTCTACCCAACATTATCTACACGTTATCATATTCTTAGTTGCTCAAACTTTCTTCTCCATGTAAAGACAACTCTCTATAACGCCAGAAAATGTGCAGTCTCTTCAGTGTCACTATATAGTTTACACTGTAGCTATTTCCTGAGTGTCTAACAGGTATCACTATAAGCAGCTGAGAGTAAGGGGGCTGTACTACTTTCTTATTTGTGAGTATAACATGATGAGCATTACCAGTCTAAAGCGAAGTGTCGACAGAGGAGCTGATAGACACCGGAGGCAGATAGTAGTTACGGATCTTAGTGTGGAGACGAGCCACCTCACTGTCAAGGTTCTCCATATCTCGCACCATTTGAGTGAACTGGACAATCCCTGAAATTAACATTATTCTGTTAATACTTCAACATAGCTCTGTGAAGCAACCCAAAGTGGTTCAATTACATCTGTCCTGGTCCGATAAAAGGGTTTGACTGTTGACATGTTTTAGATTGGTAATCAACACTCAGCAAAGTTTGTGTAGGATAGCTGGTTAATCTCTTTTCTACATAGCATAAACCAAAAACGCTTCCCACAATCTGTACGCTTAGATCATTTAAACTATGCAACGGATTTAAATGTAATTTTCCATCAAGAGACAGAGTCATTCAAGAGGATGGTTTATATGAATAAAACATGCATATTATAGCAGAGAAAATCTAAGATTTGTAATATGGTGTCGTAAAAATCATGTTTTTGTGTGCTTACACTGCAAATGCTGGCTAAAGCTTACGAGATAGATTTAAAAAAATGCCTATCTTTATTGTGATTGTGAAAAAGAATTATGGTCATTAATACAGTTTTTCAATATAGTTTATAAAAAACAAGATAGCCCCCATTTGTTGGTAGTGGTACAGCTTGACACAAACACATCGTTTTTTATGTGATACTGAATAGTTCTTGTTCAAGATTGTGGTGATAAGTCTTACTTTGGCACCTTGAGTGCCAGAATAGTGATGCATCATCACAAAAACCAGAGGGCTTTCATTTACCCAATCTACCTTAAACTAAGCAAAATTTGTACTAAGGGAACCTAATAGCCAATAGAATACTTTTATTTTAAATAGGTACATACTTTTAACATATAGAGAAGACCCAGACATAGCACATATATTTGTCACATAAATGTTTATCCTGCGTAGAAATTGAACCCACTGCCTACAGCTCACAAAGCAAAGCTATTTCCAATAGAGCTAACAGGGCTGTCCAAATAATCAAACAAAACAGCACAACAACAAACCTTCTCGAGAATTACAGAACCCATGACGCTTAATAGTCTCCATTTCAATCTGAACAACCATGGGAAAAACAATCTGCATCATCTTCAACATTTCATTGCCAGCAGCCTCCTTTGCTTCATCAAGTTTGCCAGCATAGTCTGGGGATTCCAATGCTTCGATCACTTCACTTAGAATTTGGCGCATTTGATCTACTGCAATGTTTTGAGGTGAGGCCATTTGCGCGGTCGTTCAAGATACTGTACAGCTGTAATAAAAACTGTGTTTATAGAAACTATGTTAAAAGTACATTGCGCGATAGGATTTATTGGTAGTCGGTGGTGTATTTGAGTAATTTTGGAAGCGTTAGCGTACAGCAATCCATATTATGGCAAAATTATACTACATAATGTTTATTGTTTACGTTGTGAGTAGTCTAGTTAACCATCTATCTAATGCAATATATATAATTTAACACCCCACCAATATGAATTCTGTTCTACCTTGAATAATGATCAGAGACACATTTTTCGATAATTTATGCCTACTATTTAGCGTAGGCAAACAAAATATTTATTTAATTAATGCAAACAGTTTAGCACGGCGGTATAAACTTTCGACTCTCGACTAGGCTTGTGTAGTTCACGAACTAGGAATTGTTAGGAATTAATTCCCACTACTGAAAGAGAACGACTATTCCCCAAGCAAAGCACAAGCTTAGTAGTTCGATTGTATAAATTATTTAATTATTCTTTTTTATAAATGAAAGAGCGCAACGAAACACAAGGGGACACACGCGTTCTCTTTCAAAATTAGACTTTAATGCGTTGAGATACAACTAAATTATGTAAATAGTTCTATTGAACATAATGTGTTTAAAGTTCGTTTCCTTACTTTCATTCAGTATTCTATCTAGTACAGTGGTCATTCTAGTACTTAGAACACGGTGAGGTGACACTGACAACGTGTTCTCTTAGGAAATAGTTCGATTGTACTTTTAAGAATGCGCCTACAAAATTATGCCGTATCGCGTAGAGATATGGCATAATTTTGTAGGCGCATTCTTAATAATACATTGTACGATTAAGAATGCGCCTACAAAAAGATACCGTATCTCTACGCGATACGGCATAATTTTGTAGGCGCATTCTTAAAAGTACAATCGAACTATTTCCTAAGAGAACACGTTGTCAGTGTCACCTCACCGTGTTCTAAGTACTAGAATGACCACTGTACTAGATAGAATACTGAATGAAAGTAAGGAAACGAACTTTAAACACATTATGTTCAATAGAACTATTTACATAATTTAGTTGTATCTCAACGCATTAAAGTCTAATTTTGAAAGAGAACGCGTGTGTCCCCTTGTGTTTCGTTGCGCTCTTTCATTTATAAAAAAGAGCGAGATGCCAAAATTTAATGACTCGTCTTCGTTTGACGTTTGTTGACTTGACAAGAATAAAATCGCTGTTTCTGTATTTTATTTGCAGTCTTCGGTCTTCAGCTTCTTTATTTTAAGGCTCAAATTTACTTTTCAAAAAACGGGGAAACTCTATCTCGTGTAAACAGAGTATACTAAATAAGTTTAGGTGGAATCGAATTCATAAAGGATATGGATCAGAAAAGTAAGAATTGGAAAAAAGAAGTAAGAAAGATGAAGGTATCATAATTTTACGTTATTAGATAAAAGGAAACAGGATAAATAATAACAAATATTTGCATCCAGGGTAGCAAGTAAGCACGAAATATTTGTAGGGAAAGTAACTTTAATAGAAACAAGATCTTCATAAAATGATTAAATAGGAAAATTGAAGTTTTAGCCATCAAGTAATAAAGTATAATTTGGTTATCATTAGAAAATATACCTTCGTCAGAAAACTTTTTTTTTTTGTTAGGAAGCATTTTTACTGTTATCGATCTATCATAGAGGTCGGATAGGTCCTATCTGGACGGTGAAAGAAAACAGTTAAAAATGCAATTTTTGCTATCACTTTCCTGTAACGAACGCTGTACTTAATTCTTTTTTAGTGCTTAAAACATTGAAGTGCACATTTCCTTCTACCCGAACGCACCTCTTTAAGTGGGTAATATACACCTATATGATCCCTATCACATCAAAGTCAGCCAATGAGTACTGAACTAATAGTACTATTAGAACTACAATACTGAACTAGTACATTTCTCTATTTGTACTAGTACGGAGCGCTCTTTTCAGTGAACGATTAAGCACAAGCCTACTCTCGACTCTGCCGAAAATGGCTGCATCTATTTAGTTTTGTGACATCCCACTTTGTGCATATTGCCAGTGTATAGTATTTTGATATTTTTAAGTATTTGATGAAAAGTCAAAATGTACACAAAAAAAGAACTGTATGTGCTAGTGCAACTAATCGCTATGAATATTCGATAGAGAAGATTCTTCATCCGAGCTATGAATTTGATGTTATTTGACTATAAAATTATGAAGCCGAAATCACTACATATTTAATTTTGCAAAGTATTTTTTGGGAGTTTTGGCGGAAACGAAAATGTAACATGACTGTTATCCCATTGTAATCATTTCTAAAACTTGTTATTCTTTTAGAATTTAATTATGTTTAGCTTAGTAATAGTAGTGTTTTTTAAAGTGCGAAAATACGTATGTCCTGTGAGCAAGTATTTATTTTTGTGTTGTTTCGAAAACTCTGTAATAACTTCTATTGAAGTCATCAGTAAGTACTACGAGTAAGGTTTAGCGATCTGAGGGTTTAGCTAATGTAACGGTGACTTAATTTGTCACATTATTTCATTTGTTTTTATCATAAAACTCTTGAAATCTTGAAACACTTGATACTGGCAGAATACACAAAGCGCGACGCTAAAATTCAAAGATAAAATAAAAAAGATTTTCCCTTCAAATTTGTATTTACTATTTACGTTTTCTATAAAATTGTGGTTATTGGTTACTTAATTACTTTAGTTTAGCGCAAATTCGTATTTGAAATACCTCTAAATTAAATAATAATTTTTTACAAAATTTTATTTTGCTATGAATTATTCTTGCAATTATTTTATTTTTTATTTAACATAAATACGATAATGTTTGATTAATACACAATAAGTAAGTATTTGTCGTGCTTATTAGTTGTGTTTATATCTTTCACTTTCTTGCGTTTTACTTAATTAACCTTCACTAAACAATCATTCTCTGTATTAGACTATCAGATGAGTCACAACATAGCTATTACAATAAAATAAATACTGCTTGCTTTGCTAAACAATTATGACAAATCTAAGTACTTTCAATGAAACACAAGGAATTCCAAAACAAGATCAATCCTTTTGTGGTAATATTTTCTCAAAGTTCTATGCGTCTTAAAACCAGAATAATCCTAGACCCTTTGGTTATATGCAGGTATATATCAAAGCCTAGACAGCTTTGTTACTTCATTTCATGGAGGATAAGTTGAAATAAAAAAGAAAACCAATTATTATTATTATAATGACTTTTTTTTATTTTTTTATTTTAACATTACTCTCCACAGACACTGGGGTCCGTGACCTTTGACAACTTTGAAAAACAATTTTTTTTTATTTTTTTACAATATGGGAAGAGGAATATTAGTCAAATTAATCTTAATCTAGGGTTTAATCCAGGGATTACACTTTTTAGTTTTATTTATGAGCACACTATTTATAAGAGTGTTAAATTAAAACTTATGGTTTTTTTTTAATATTTTTTATTATCTCCGTCAATCAACTTGGAATGTTATCTTTGACTAGAAATAATGATATCTAGATACTATTCCAGTGTTTATCAACTTGCTGATAATATGGTACCAGTACTCATTAAGTACTATGTACATAGATTGCTTAAATTCATGATAAATATTACTGTGTATTGTTTATTTTTGCCAGGAAATTATCTATCATAGAGTTTTGATAAAAAAAAATTTGTGCCTACTGATTTTCCTTGTTTTTTTAGATTGAAGAATGTGAACCTGCAAGAAACTAACTATAAAAGTAGTTAATTAGTGATTGTATTTGAGAATAATTAGAAGGTCACATATAAAATGTAAGTAGTATTACCATAATATTTTTTGTTTGATATAATTATGATTTTAAGCATCTTTTTACATGTGGATGATGTCTAGGATATATTAAATGAAAAATGGTATTGTAGAATTGGGCTGGATGCATCTACCAAATGCCAGCAGAGCTATAAGTGATAATCAGAAAGAAAGATGAGCTTGATGCTGATAAAGATTGGCCTAATAACAGTCAACAGAGGTGCATAGTAAGGGGAAGAGAGGCCTTTGCGCAGCTGTGGAACAAGATCATGAACAGAAGTCCTTATAGAAAGTTCACAATAACTATGTATTATTCACACAAAGATTGACAGCTGTGTTGGCTCATTGGTACTATATCTGCTTTAGCAGCTGCAACCTACACCAGGTTCAATTCCCATCCAGGAAAAACATTTTGTGGTATAATGTAAATAAATGTTTATTTGGTGTCTTTGTGTTTAGTAAGCATTAAAAAAAAAAGTATTTAAGTATTCTATCAGTTATCTGACTTCCATAGTACACACTTCGCTTAGTTTGGGGTCAGATGGCGCTGTGTATATTCGTTCTAGTTTTGAACCAGTGAATGAGAAGACCCTTAGCTTTACTTCAAGTTTTATTTTTTGCTTTTAGATTTCATCAAGTTGCAATCATAAATCTGTGATAAAATGGAAGGAACAGAAGCGCAGAGTACGGAATCGGCAGCGGATCAGGAGACTTCTACTAGACAAAGACAGAGCTCTTCGAGAAGCAACCAAGCTCGGCAGGTGGCGGTCAACTTCATGCCATCGAGGCAGTTGCCTTACAGTGAGTCTTATTATTTAGAATTACATTTATATAACTAGAAACTGTGCTGTTAACAAAATATCGAAAAAAATATGAAGTGCATCAATACATAAATATAAAGATATGTCTAAATAGGTTTTTTTTGTAGGCGACAGGCTGTATTTGATTACAGCTCACCTGATGATAAGTGATGTATGGTCAACACATCTTTGTTGAAATGAGAACTAACGCACACAAGTGAAACTGCCGGAACACAAAGTTATATCCTTTGTGTTAGACCATATATGGGCAACAACAAGGGCCGGATCCGGCCTCGGCTTTGGACCCGGCCCGCGAGACATTTTGAAATTTAGCATGAAGAAGAGAAATACAAACAACTAAGAGAGTTCGCGAGAAGAATTGTTTGCGTTTCTGGAAGTATATTATACAAATGTGAACAATTTTTCTCGATGATGAAGGAAATCTGGAAAACTCGTTACGCCTCTGTACAAGTGGAATTTGAACAAACTTGTTTCTGAAGTTCAAACAAAAATATCACATTAACCGTTACACGTAAATTTACTTCACTAGTAACCTAATAAAATAAGCTTTTTTATTTTTTGTCATGGCCCGCGACTGTATTAATATAGTAAGTTTGGCACGCAACTAGCCAAAGGTATAAAAATACCTGTGTTAGACTTTTAACTTCAGGGTGGAAGTTAGCCAGTCGAGTACTAGGGAGTGCCGTATCATCATGCTGTGGTGATAGGATATGAAGGAAATCATCATGAATAGACATGATGACTTCCTTCAACAGCAGCTTAAGCTCATTTCTGGGATTTGAACACATGCCCTTCTGGTACGTTATCCGACCGCGCTAACCACTGAGCTATCGTCGCTACAGCTGTGACAGTGAAAAAATTGTCTTAGCGAAATCTACGTTCTGGATTAAAAATCTTCGTAATCAAAGAGGTTATTTCAATATTGGTTATAAGGTCTAAACACATTTTTGTTTTATATATCCGGGATTATTTAAGTTTAATTATGTTGGGTACTCCGACTATAGTTTCGGCCACATCCGGTGGCCTTCTTCAAGGAGCCAAAGCTATGCAACGCGTGCGCAGTTTCGAGGCAAATAGCAAGACGAGACCGCGCGCGCATTCTACTCTGCTTTGACTCTTTGAAGAACGCCACCGGCTGAAACTATAGTAGGAGTATCCCACATAATTAAAACAAAAGTAGGTGAGGCATAGATATAGGCAATTTTTTATCACGAAAAACGCAGCTGAAACCGCGAGGTGTAATTAGTAACAAATATAAACAATGTCTCTCACCCTATCAGATGTTAAAATATCAGATTTAGACAGAACTAACAAAGAACTTGAGCAAGAAATTTTTCGCGTTGTCTAACTGCAGCCTAAGAAACCTAAGTAGTAATGTTTTTACTCTAAAGTATAACACCCATATTAAACAACAAAGAACTTAGCAAGCACCGAGAGAGCGTATACCGCTAATTAGAATTACCTAAGCTTCAATTAACATGATTCATACTTCAGTGCTGTACCGACCACCGACACAATTGTACCATTCACCTTAACGCGTTCAGTTAAATATAGAAGTGGTTTTACTGTTGAAAATATGCACAGGGTTCAGGATTTCGACATTGAGCTGGAGGAATATTGTAAGTTTAATTAGACAAATAGGTCAAGTGTGAACCTACTATCACACTTATATATATTATGAAGGTGAAAGTTTGTTTGTATGTTTGTTACTTCTTCACGCTCAAACCGCTGGACCAATTTTGATGAAATTTGGTAAGAAGATAGCTGATACCCTGGATTAACCCATAGGCTACTTTTAATCCGAAAAAAAATATAGTGGGTAACACCGCGAGGTGCAGCTACTATGGATGTATACGAAACTAGCTACGCGTCATAATTTCGTCTGCAGTTTTCTAGGATAAAAAAATGATGTGTTAATCCAGTGTAAAAGGTAGCTTAGCTCCAAATTTTATTCAAATCTATCCAGTCGTTACAGCCTGAAGGAGTAACACGCAAACAAACGAACTTTCGCCTTTATTGCACGACTGCTCAAAAAAAGAAGTGTAATGTTTTTTAGGGTTAATATGTGTATGAATGTGAATTTCTTTATTCCACCATAACTTTTAATTACCAGAAGAGATATGGATATATGAGTATCGTTAGAATCCTTACATTATTCTGAGTGAAGCTATAATTGTCTGGAAAAAAAAACAATATATCAGCATGGATCCATTTTCAAATTTGTATTTTTTTTAATTTGATTATTGGCATAGTAGTAGCGTTTTCTTAAATTTTTAACAAGTATAATTTTAATATGATTTATGTGGTATTCCGATTCGCGGTATAAGGGTTCTGTACAATTTGTTCGGCTATTATGTATTATTAGTAGAGTGACGAACGAAACATTCTCCTGATGGTAAGAGATAACGCCTATCCATTACAGTGATACGCAGAACTTTGAGTAGCAAAACAAAGTTCAGAGCATCGATGCTTTGGTGTTCATTACTTTGAGACATTTGATGTTAGTCCCAATAGCCCTGTAATTTAGTTAGCTGCATACTGCTTGGCGGCAGAATATCTGATACTGCAGATGAACTTCTCAGGATGTACCAAGTATATAATTTTGCAATCCTGATCTGAGAATGGTATTGGCTGTAATAATTTACCTTACATTTGTGACCCAATAACAAGCTAATAAAGAATTGAATTATATAGGTACATATAAACATGATATATGGGGGAGGCCTATATCCAGCAGTGGACGTCATACGGCTGATGATGATGATGATGATATAAACAATGCCAGCTCAATGATCTTTATTTCGCTCAGTGAATAAATGAACTAATGGACTATACAATGATATTTCCAGATACCCTCAGGAATAGAAGAAACGCCTCAGAACATAACAATCTTCTAGACGAGACAGACGCAGGTGGAGATGACGGCGCAGAGGTTGACGCGGTAGATATGAGGGCCGACATCATCGTCAAGGAGCTCGAGCAGCATCAGCAACTCATGGACGACAACCCGCTCTCTGAGGAACTGAGAAGGTAATTTAACTTTTGCAATTTCAACACTTGCTTTTGCTGTTTTCAACCGGTCTTCATGGAAATCATTGGGGAATGCTTACGTTCTGCAGTGGACGTCCTGCGGCTAAAATAATGATGATAAATTTTAATACATAATTATTTTACTTTATTAGTTTTAAAATAAGGTCGTGTGTTACATTTAAGAAAGAAAGTAAAACATTTACACTAATAACTTCTTCAACTTCAGGGTGGTAGCTAACCAGTCAAATATCTACTAGAAAGTACTCTACCACCATGCAATGGTTACCTCACAATGTTTTTCTTCACAAAAGTAGCTCAAGCTCATTGTTGGGATCTGAAACCAAGTCCGTCGGCGTGCTATCTAACTGCGCTAACCACTGCTATAAAAACGTCTAAAGTTATATAAATATTAAATCTTGCTACTATAGAAATGATTTTTTTTAACGACTTCAAAAAAGGAGGAGGTTCTCAATTCGACTGGTTTTTTTGATGTTTGTTACCTCAGTACTTTAGACTGGGTGAACCGAATTTGATGATTCTTTTTTTATTTGAAAGCTGGTGCTTTCTGTGTGGTCCCATTTCAATTTGGTCCAGTTCTGACAATGGTATCTATTAGCAAACCACATGAAGTCGGTTTTTTTTGTTACAATTTTATTTCAATTACAAATAAGCTAGCGTTTGACCGTCAACTCGCCTGATGTTAAGCGAAGATGCGACCTACGATGGAGCACGCTCGCCTAGAAGACACCGATTCACTCGCGACTTGACGGCACCCAGATTGTATCCATCAGGGTACACTCATACGAACAGCAAATTCCATATAAATTCATTTACTTGGTGGTAGATTTCCTTAGCAGGAGGTCGTCTACGAAGGTACCACCGCAGTACCAGATATTCTGCCGCCAAGCAGTTGTGTGTAAACATTACTATGTTCCGGTTTGAAGGATACTGCAGCTAGCGAAATTACAGGGCTATTGAGACTAACCATCTAGTCTCAAAGTAATGAGCGCCAAGGCAGCGATGCCCTGGACTATGTTTTACTACTCAAAGTACTGTGTATCGCTGCAATGGTCATGGACAGACGTTATCTCTTAACATTAGTCTCATTACTGCGACACAAAAAAAATATATATATTTATAATGCCATATATTGTTTTTAATGTATTTATAAACTTTTTTTTAGTAAATACACCTTATAATTCATAAAAAACACAGATTGTATATTTAACATCACAAATATTTGTCCTGTAATTCATAGTTTGTTTTGTATTACAGAGAAGCGCTCCGAGATTTGCCACAAGGCTTGACAATGAAGCGGAATGTCCGTGCCAAGCTATCAGCATCTGTCAGCCTGCGCTCCAAGCGACGCCCCATCTCTTTGATCAAGCGGACCAAGTATAGGATCAGCTTCGCTTGGAAACGGGTAAAAGAACGTCATACCTAATGTGACCATAAATCTTGTGTTTAGAACGGGACATTTTTAAAACAACGACAGATACTAAATATATTATCAAAATGCTAAAGTTTGTATGATTTAGAATTTCTGCGCGATATAAAAATGAAGTATAGCTCAGTGGTTAGCGCTATCGGTTCACACGCCAAAGGACGTGGGTTCAAACTCCAACAATGAGCTTGAGCTGCCGGTGAAGGAAAACATCGTGAGGAAACCATAGCATGGTGGTAGGGTATTTTCTAGTACTCGGGTGGCTAGCTACTACCCTCAAGTTGAAGTTAATTTTAAGTGTGTACAATAAAGACTTATTCATTCATTCAAGTTGAAAATCTGCCGTCAAGTGTCTAACGATGTGTTCCCGCAGCCATACTTGAGAGTCAGTTCCATTCCAGGCTAGGTGTGCTTTACCATCTTCGACCACACCATCACTTAATATCAGGTGAGCTGTGGTCAAAACACTAGCCTGTCAGCCATAAAAAAAAAAGTTCCATTCCAGTCTGAGTATGTTTCCCTTCTCCGTCACTTAATATCATATGAGCTGTGGTCAAGCACTTAGCCTGTTAAATGCAAAAAAACCGGCCAAGTGCGAGTCGGACTCGCGCACGAAGGGTTCCGTACCATTATCTATGAAAAATGCAAAAAAATCGCGTTTGTTGTATGGAAGCACCCCTTAAATATTTATTTTATTTTGTTTTTAGTATTTGTTGTTATAGCGGCAACAGAAATACATAATTTGTGAAAATTTCAACTGTCTAGCTACTGCGGTTCTTGAGATACAGCCTGGTGACAGACAGACGGACGGACAGACAGACAGCAAAGTCTTAGTAATAGGGCCCCGTTTTTACCCTTCGGGTACGGAACCCTAAAAAAGACAAAAATGAAGTGCGCTCTACTAACGTCATTTAACTTTGTTTTTTTTTTTAGTAAGTTCCTTTACTTCCAGAGCAAAGAGCGTATACGCGATGCAATGTTCTCCGTCGAGCTGTGGTATGAAGCGATCCGAGACATTGAAGGCCAGTTCGGTTCCGCAGTCGGGACGTACTTCCGCATGATACGCCGGCTGTTCGTGCTGAATCTAGCGCTTACAGTGCTGCTTCTCGGCTTCATAGTAATCCCTCAAGCGCTGTTCGACCACGGCATGGCGGCGGACGGCAACGCTACAGCGCTGAATGACGAAGTGAGCTGGAACGTTAATATCTTAGAATGGGCGGCTGGACAGGTGAGATCTTTACAGGGTATATGCATCCAGAACTTATCTCACGTGAACCCTCTTGCAGCCTCTTGGCTTCGTTCGGAAAACTGCGCAGTGTTTTCTCGTCTGAATTACTTCAGTGCCTCAAGTCGAAAGTCTTCGACCAGTGTGTGTTACCAGTAAGCCTTCTTAGTAAGCTTAAAGTAGCACAACGAGCTATGGAGAGGGCTATGCTCGGAGTTTCCCTACGAGATCGAATCAGAAATGAGGAGATCCGTAGGCGAACTAAAGTAGCCGACATAGCCCAGCGGATTAGCAAGTTGAAGTGGCAGTGGGCAGGGCACATAGCACGCAGAACTGATGGCCGATGGGGCTGCAAAGTTCTGGAGTGGAGACCACGGACCGGCAAGCGCTGCGTATAACGTCCACCCACAAGGTGGACAGACGACATAATAAAGACCGCAGGAACGCGCTGGATGCGAGCCGCTTCCAACCGGTCTTTATGGAAGTTAATGGGGGAGGCCTATGTCCAGCAGTGCCGCTTGCGCTTGCCGGTCCATGGTCTCCATTCCAGTACCTAGTTTCTCGGGAATTGCGTTAGATTCTATAATAAAATCCCATTTGAGGTAACTAAAATGTCCTACAATAAATTCAAAGATTTTATAAAGCAGAGGTTACTTGACAAAGCCTACTATAAGGTGGCTCATTACGTGGAAGACAGGAATATATGGTTGTAGTAGGTTCTCTCTGCACTTGCATCCCCCTGGCTAAGTGACAATTGTAGTAAGCATAATGTATGTATTAATATTTATAACTGTAAACTGTAACCTAATATGAAAAGAAAGATCCACAAAAAATTATGCCTTGCTGAGTTTCTTGCCGGAGTCTTCTCAGTTGAAGTGTAATTACGAGCCGGTGGTAGATTCAAACATGTAACTTAACGTTCATAAGTGCCTTACCAGGGCCTAAACTGAATAAATGATTTTTGATTGATTGATTGATGTACCCAAATCCTATTGTACATGTTATTTAGTTGTAAGTGTGCAATGAAAAATTTAACATACATACAAACAAATAAATAAATTTCCAGGGTAGAATGCAATCTTCAGTGATGTACTATGGACATTACCACGCGGGGGATATCGGCACTGGGCTACGATACAACATGCCTTTCGCCTACTTCTTCACCATGGTCAGCCTGTATTTCGTGTTCTTTGCTGTGCTTTGTTACAGGTGAGTGCGAAGAAACAACTTTATTGTTGCTTTATATGTTAATTCCCACTGCTGGACAAACATCAACACTTACTGTAATTATAAAAAATATTATGGGACCAAATGGCAACTATTCTGCATCAAATTAAAGAAGAATCACTAACAAATCATAAATCTCATCGTAATACATTAAAAAAAATACCAATTAAGTTGAAAACCACTTCCTTTTTGAAGTCGGTTAAAAAACGGCCAAGTGCGAGTCGGACTCGCACACGAAGTGTTCCGTACCATTATCTATAAAAATGGCAAAAAAATTATGTCTTGTATGGGAGCCCCACTAGAATATATTTTTTATTCTGTTTTAGTATTTGTTGTTATAGCGGCAACAGAAATACATCATCTGTGAAAATGTCAACTGTCTAACTATCACGCTTCATAAGATACAGCCTGGTGACAGACGGACAGACAGACAGACAGACGGACGGACGGATAGCGTCGGTTATCGCAAAAGTCGGTTAAAAATTTAAAATTTAAAAATCCCCCTGCGCAATTAACCAAACATAGCTAAGAATCACCGCAAGGAAATTGGCTTTCAAATGAAAAAAACCGCATCGAAATCGGTCCATCCGTTTGAGAGCTACGATGTCACAGACAGACACACAGACAGACAGACATCGACGTCAAACTTATAACACCCCTCTTTTTGCGTCGCGGGTTAAATAGAAGTTTAGTCTCGTCTATCTTTTGTAATTGATGTTAGTGTGTATTGTTAGAACGGCAGAGTCGTACCGCCGCAATTTCATCGAGACGGCGGGCGGGTTGAGCCACGTGTTCGCCAACAAGGTGTTCTGCGGCTGGGACTTCGGGATCGTGTCCGCGCACGCCGCGCACCTCAACGCGCGTAGCATTTACAACGAACTCAAGGTAACGCGACATTACGGCTGATTAGAAGGCATTTCTGAAACTAAAATGCTGCTACAGGTTTCTAAAGATGCATTTATAATCCAATATGTATACGCGCATACTTATAGAAACATAAGCACACACACACGTGCACACCCTCGCACAGATACACACATAAACACTCACATAAATACGCACAATCTCGTGCGGTACGTGCGCACGAGACGCCCATACACTATCTATCTATCTATCTAATCTAATCTAATCTAATCTAATACCTTTAAACGAGCAATTCTTGTATACTATATATATAATCTGAATCTCGGAAACGGCTCCAACGATTTTCATGAAATTTAGTAACGGGGGCGATAAAACGATCTAGCTAGGTTTCATTTATAGAAAACGTCGTTTTATCCGTGTTTTCAGGCAATGAAAAACTGCTAAAATATCATAAGAATACGAAGGTTAATTTCGCCACCTTCCACAAGGTTATAATAGCTCAGGTGGAAAATCGGGCGGTCCCGAATCCAGAAGACTCCGGTTCGAATCCAAGTCCTTAAAAAAACCGAGCAAAGCTCGGTCATCCAAGTACTAATATAATAAGTTAAATATAATTTTGTATGATCATCATCTCAGCCGTAGGGCACTCTGCTGGTTTGATTTGACTGCTCCCATTGATTTCCATAAAGACCGGTTGGAAGCAGCTCGCGTCCAGCGCATTCCTGCGGTCTTTGTTAGGTAGTCTGTCTACATTCTAGACGTCCTATACGCTGCGCTTGCCGATCCGTGGTCTCCACTCCAGAATTTTACAGCCCCATGGGCCATCAGTTCTGCGTGCTATGTGCCCTGCCCACTGCCACTTAATCTTGCTAATCCATTGGGATATGTCGATAACTTTAGTTGATCTACGGATCTCCTAATTTCTGATTCGATCAGTGGAGCGGACGTCCTACGGGTGAGAACATAATGAAACTTGTAACACCAATTAAATCGGAGGATTGTAAAAAACTTATTATATTCCATTGTATCTCTTACAGGAGCTTCTAAACGAGCAGAACAAAAAACACACTGCGCTCACCTTCTGCTCCAATCTCTGTCGAATTGCTACGAACGTTATCGTGGCGTCATTGGTGCTGACGTCGATTGGGGCGATTCTATTCGGGTTGTGGAAGTTTCTGGAAGGATACTCGCACTTGGAGATCTTGGTGTCCCTCTTGCTGGCGGCCTGCGTGGCCATCTGCCCGGTGGTGTTCCATTTCGTAGGCCGGTGAGTTTACACTAACTCTTTTTATATTTCATTTCCATGTTAACTGACTTTATTACCTTAGCAGTAATCTCATTAAATCCAGTACATGTGTTTTTTAATGGCAAAATTATCTTAAAAATAACGTCTGGTATCGAATTCTATATTTATTATATCAGTATTTATTGTGATAATTGTTCGGTTTGCCAATACTCGCCACGCTTGGCAGGCGGGTTGGCGAGCGCAGTTAGGTGTGATTGTTCAAGCAAGACGCTGCCGCCCATCTTCCAGATTACACCCCTTAGCCGACTCTTACGGCAACCACGGGTAGAGAGGGTGGGGTACAATTCTTACGCCGGCACCACCACATAGTCCACCATCTAGTTTCAAAGTAATGAGCACCAAGGCAGCGATGCCCTGGACTTTGTTTTACTACTCAAAGTTCTGTGTATCGCTGCAATGGTCATCGACAGGCGTTATCTCTTAACATCAGGAGAGCGTCTCGTTCGTCTCATTACTGTTACATAAAATAAATATGTATCTAATAACATTAACATCATCATCATCGTAATCATCATCAGCCTATCGAAGTCCACTGCTGGACATAGGCCTCTCCCAAGACACGCCACTCCGCCCGATCTTCGGCTTTTCGCTTCCATCCACCGCCAGTTGTCCTACGTGTATCGTCACTCCATCGAGTCTCAGGGCGTCCTACGCTACGTTTGCCAATTCGCGGTCTCCACTCCAGAACACGTCTACACCAGCGGTTATCGGTTCTGCGACAGATATGTCCAGCCCATTGCCACTTCAGCTTGCTAATACGCAAACATACAACAACATAAAAACATAAACATACTAACAAGTATATATAAAAACTTTTTACCCCGGTAAACACGAAAAACTAAAGCCGCTGTACCGGCTGTATTTTGTTTCAGCTTGGAGCGGTACAGCTCCCGAGTGAAGCTGTACGTGGCGCTGGGTCGCACGTGGCTGCTACAAGAGACACTCCTGATACTGATCTTCATCTACTGGTCTAATTCCGGCAGACAGGTGAGTACGGGCACTGTACCACTAAGCGCATAACTAAGCGTCCATTAATTACGTGAGGGGTGTATTGGGGGGGAGGGACAGTCGAATCTAACCTAAACTAACGTGGGGGATCAGAGGGGGTTACTGATCTTCATTTATTGGTCGCATTTCTGCAGACCGGTAAGTACGGGCACTATACCACTAAGTGCATAAGGGGGCGGCTCATTAATTAGGTGAGGCGTGTTCAACCAACCCCCAATCTAACTTAGGGAAGAGGGGGGAGCTACTGATCTTCATCTACTAGTCGCATTCCAGCAGACCGGTGAGTACGGGCGCCGGCGTCCGTGCGTCCATTAATTACTTGAAGCGTGTATTGGGGGGATGGGGGGAAACCGGATCTAAATCTTAGGAGAGTGTCAACAAAACCACAAAATCGCCTCGCGTAATTAACGGTTCCATTACCTAATCAGTTTGTTACTACTAACTCTACTAAACGGCCAACTAAAAATCAAAACAGCCTGAAACACGTCCAAAGAGTGGCGCCATCTAGGCCCCCCACATGTCACTAGAAAATAGTTCGATTATCAATATTATAATTTTTTAGGATAAGGCTGCCCGCTGTACTACCGCTAACAAGTCATTGCATTTAGTGTTTTTTTTTTTACTTTTTCAAGATATGTATGTTCTTTATTTTGTTATTTTTTTATTTTTTTGTGTTGCCAGTGCTGGGAGACGCGTTTCGGTCAGGAGTTGTACCGGCTGATGTTGCTAGATGCGACGATCTCGCTCATAGTGTTGCCAGCTATTGAGATATTTAGGGCTTTGCTTTATAAGTGAGTTTCTTTTTACTTTTATTTATATTTTTATTTTGTTAATTTATGTGCTCTGGCTTTTGTTTTAATGTCGATTTTAATTGTATTAAAAACATTATATCAAGCTTTTGTGTATAAAAATCAATTGCCGTTTCAGATTCCGTCCTTCTGGCGACCCCCCAGAGTTCAATATCGCGTACAACTCTCTAACCCTCATCTACAACCAATCGTTGCTGTGGTTCGGCATGCTATTCTCGCCTCTATTAGCTACGGTTGCAACGATCAAATTCCTTTTCCTGTTTTATGTGAAACGAGAATGCGCTTTGAGAGCTTGCCAGCCCGCTAGAAAGGTATGTACGACTTATTTAGTTGCTAGTGCGATTCTAATTACTGTGACATGAAAATAATCTCGACTGTATACAGAAGCGGGGCGATGCGTCGTGATATTCACCAATAAAACTTTAATATTGTAAAGGCGGTATTAAACCTTTATTATTTACTAGCTTACGCCCGCGACTTCATCCGCGTTAATTTTAGAATAAGGTTCAGAGAGAAATTATTTATGCGCTATTTTATTATCAATCGCTATTTTATCATCCGTCAATCTAACATATGTCAATCTGACATCTGTCAAATGTCAGACCTGGATGACCGAGCTTTGCTCGGCTGAAAACACGGATAAAACGACGTTTTCTTAAAATGAAACCTAGCTAGATCGATTTATCGCCCCCGAAACCCCTTGCATAATAAATTTCATGAGAATCGTTCGAGCCCTTATCGAGATTCAGATTATATATAGATATACATAAATATACAAGAATTGCTCGTTTAAAGGTATAAGATAGATAATATTAAAGTGAAAAAAAAGCACGATTATGTTATGGCTTAGTTGTTAGGGCGCCAGAGTACGCCGGCGCATCTCGGTACACGGCCCGCAGTACGAATCAAGACGAGAATCTGCGCGCGTTGTACTCATCTTTGTCTCCATGAAAAAGGCCACCGGATGTGGCCGAATTATAGTCGGAGTATCCGATACAATTAAACTTGACTTATTATCTAATATGTTTGTTATCAGGTGTGGCGAGCGGCGCAGACACAAACGGTGCTATTCATGCTGGTCACTCTGTCTCTTTTCATCACACTCTTCGGCATCGGATCCATCTTCCTTGGGTAAGCACTATATGCATCCTACACTCTGCTATAGGCTATTAATATATAATCCTAATAAATAGCAGCGTAAAAAAAGCATATTTATTCATTTTAAGACTAAAATATGTTGATTTTCTGTAAAAAAAAAACTAAAATAAAATGTATTTATTTTGAGGTTAGGTCACGTGATGGTGAACACTGTGATTGGTGGCAACTCTGGTGACGTCACACAAAAGTAAACAATGAGATTTATCATTCATTTCATCATAATTACTGTGAAATAAAGCTATTTTCGCTATGGTTTCCTCACGATGTTTTCCTCCGGCAGCTCAAGTTCATTGTTGGGATTGGAACCCACGCCCTTCGGCGTGTGAACCGACCACGCTAACCACTGAGCTATCATCGCTACGTCGTCGCTCTCGCATAGACCATTTTGGGTATCATCGGTTTTTGTGGTGGCAAAATGCCAGTTCACATCTGTCGCTTGTACGGTGCGGACGCGTCTATTGTTTCAGTTTACCTTATGACTTGTTTATGAACTGATATACGTTTACTATGTAACTTGGTGTGTTTTGGTAACCAAAACCACTTATAAGTAGAAATATACTAACTTAAAATGAAGTTCCGCAAAATGCTTCAATCAATCAACGATTTGATTGTCCGCAGCATGTCGTCCGAACATTGCGGCCCGTTCAGCGGCTACTCTAACGTGTTCGCGGTGCTGAGCGATGGCGTGCTTCGGCTGCAAGAGCACGAGGCGCTGGACACGGTGCTGCGCTGGCTGTATCGCCCCGGCGTGCTGGCCTTCGCCGTGCTCATACTCTGGTCAGTATTCCACCGCCAACTCGCAAACACTTAAATGCTGCTAAAGATTAAACTGATGCTAAAGATGCGGTCTACGGAGTGCGCTTTCTAAATGTTATTGTGTTCCGGTTTACAGAGTAAACATTTAATATCTCAAGTCATCATTATCATCATCAACCATAGATCGTCCACTGCTGGACATAGGCCTCCTCCTGGGGGGGTTTTGCAAATACTCGCCACGCTTGGCAGGCGGGTTGGCGAGCGCAGTTAGGTGTGATTGTTCAAGGTACATGCTGCTGCCCATCTTCCGGATTGCATCCCTTAGCCGACTCTTACGGCTACCACGGGTAGAGAGGGTGGGGTACTATTCTTACGCCGGCACCACCACGGCAAATGTCTCAAGTAATGAACGCTAAAGCAGCGATGTGAAAGCATTACGTTCGTCTGAACAATGTAGTAGTTTCGATGTTTTCCATCACTTTTGTAACCGGCATTTAAAATGTGCACGTAACTTGGAACAGACTGGTGTGTCGTAGGAACCATACCTCCAGATTGAAACTCTGGCTTCTGATGACTTTGTTGCGTTGGTTGCAGCGTGTTGGTATACTACGGACGGGCGCGTGCGCGCGCGCAGCAGTCCATGGTGGGGATATTACGTCACATGCTGGTGCTCCAGGCCAAGGACAAGGACTTCTTGCTCACCGCCATTTCTAAGGTCTCCAATGGAGGTCAGTTCAGCACTAATACAATATAAATACAAATACATTTATTGGTTCCTTAAAATAGTACTGGTATGTAAGTAGTCCTGCCTGCAGCCGTAGCCTTCGCTGTGTTGCTGCAGACAGTGTCTTCCCACAAAAGGTTTGATAACATTTAACACAATATCTTAAAAAGAAAAACATAAATGATTTCCGTGATGAATTTACAATTTACGTATGCCTTTGAGTGTGTGTGTGTGTGTGAGTGTGTGTGTGTGTGTGTGTGTGCATGTATATATATATATATATTTTATGGCTGACAGGCAATGTTTTTGACCACAACAATTTAAGTGACCGTGTTGTCGTAGATGGTAAAGCACACCTAGCCTGGAATGTAACTGGCTCTCAATTGAGGCTGCCGGAACACACCGTTAGATGCTTGGCGGCAGATTTTCAACATGAGGGTGGTAGCTAGCCAGCCGAGTACTAGAAAGTACCCTACCACCATGCTATGGTTTCCTCACGATGTTTTTCTTCACCAGCAGCTCAAGCTCATTGTTCGGGTTTGAACCGACCGCGCTAACCACTAGCTATCATCGCTATTGATGTAGTGTGTGTGTGTGTGCATGTAGTGAGTGTGTGTGCATGTAGTGAGTGTGTGTGCATGTAGTGTGTGTGCATGTGTGTGAGAGTGTGTGTGTGTAATGTGAGTGTGTGTGTCACTGTGGTCAAAGATCAGACCCGACACCCGATGTCCTATATAATACTCGGCCAAAACGCACCGTTGCAGCAATTCGCTTGCAGTCTGGATACGTTCGATTGTTGGGCTGGCGGAGAAAAGCAGTAGCTTATTTTGTCTTAACCTTTTAAGCTTAGAGTTTTTTTTTCTGTGTATAGCGATATTTTGCGTATTTTTACGCGACTATCCAAAAATAAAAACCGCCCAAATGCGAGTTAGACTCGCGCACCGAGGATTCCGTACAAACCTGTAGGTATATAAGAAAAAGTCCTTTAAAAATCCTTTATTTGTGTTATAAGACGTTGCTTCGTACCAAATTTCAAGATTTTGAGTTCACGGGAAGTACCCTGTAGGTTTTTATTCCTTTGCGAGTGTCGAAAATTTGCAGCATAAACGGCTGTATCTTTTGATTGCGTTGGGTTAGAAGTTTGATTTTTTCACAGCTCCAAGGGATAGTAGACCTGAATATTTGATATGAATTTCAGCCTTCACGCGTTCCTGAGAAAAAAGGTCTTGACAGACAGACAGACGGACAGACGAAGTGATCCTATAAGGGTTCCGTTTTTTGTCTTTTGTGGTAGGGAACCCTGAAAAGATCATGATTTCAGGTTTCATGTATGTGAGTTAATGAGTTTTTTTATTCCACCATAACATTAATATACTTGAACAAAGGACGAAATGACACAGGCGATAAAATTTTAGGTTTTTTTTTTCTTAATTTAGCATGTTTATCGATGGTAATACTTATAATTTGTACCCTACCGCTATTCCCATATAGGCGTAGATTATTTAAATTTTTCAACGAGAATAAAATCCTCGTTCTCTAAAGCTTATTTTTTCTAATTATGCTTAGACATTCTAGTGTTTGTTTATAATCATTCGTTTTCCGTGACAGCCATTCGATTATAGAACTCCTTGCAGGTTTAAAATCAAAATTAATTATGTTAAGAAGTAACGCCCGTCCATGACCATTGCTGCGATTCACAGAATTTTAAGTAACAAAACAAAGTCTAGGGCATCGTTGCTTTGGCGCTCATTGCTTTGAGATGTTTGATAGTTAGTCTCAACAGCCCTGTAATTTCGCTAGCATAGCAATGTTTACACACTACTGCTTGGCGGCAGAATATCTAGTGCTGCGGTCTAAATACAGATGGTGTAAAGTGCAAAATTTTCCAGAATGGCTGTACACTCCGAAACCATCCGATGAAGGTCCCGATAGCCACACTGTTCGCTACTTGCGGGAGGTGCGCAAGCCCTCCAACTCAAGGTAATTACTAAATTATAAAAAAAAAAAAAGATTTTTAATGTGTTTGTATTACATCTGTTAAGGACCCTTATTGCCTTCAGCAGTGTCAAAGCTAAATCCGACCAATTTTTTTTTAATTTTTTTTTTAACTGACAGGCTAGGTTTTTGACCACAACTCACCTGATGTTAAGTGACGCTGTGGTCGAAGATGGTAAAGCACACCTAGCCTGGAATGGAACTGGCTGTCAAGTGAGGCTGCCGGAACGCACCATTAGATGCTTGGCGGCAGATTTTCAACCGAGCACTAGAAAGTACCCTACCACCGCGCTATGGTTTCCTCACGATGTTTTCCTTCACCGGCAGCTCAAGCTCATTGTTGGGGTTTGAACCCACGCCCTTCGGCATGCGAACCGACCGCGCTAACCACTGAGCTATCATCGCTACTAACATGCACATATCGACAAGCACCTAAGTGTGTTCCGACAGCCTCACTTAAAAGGTGCGCTTGTTTTTTAAGGTTGACAGGTACCTAACCTGTCAACATTAAAAAAAAAACGCGTTTATAACATGTGGTAATGTTTCTTGTTATTACAAGTCAACAGGTCTATTGTTCTAGAATCTTAAATTGTTTTTTGTATGATTACAGTTTTCATTTCGACGGATCACGGCTCAGCCGGCCCGAGAGGCCCCGGTCTGGTAGACCCATCTCTCACTTGGAAAGGTCCAACGATGACGGTGACACCGACAGCTCATTCAGCTGGCAAGGCTCTGGGAACAACTTGAACAACACCACTCAAAACTGAACTAAAGCCACGATTAATGCAAACAAATTAACAAAAACAAAACTCTTTAAAATAATTTTTTTTCAAATACTTCGGATTTATGTGGTCTTAAAGGCCCTCATCTGATAGATCCTACATTTGACGTTATAAAGAAATATCTAACAACAGAAATGATGACCAATAACTGGATTAATAGTTCTTAATATTTCAGAACTGAACTAAAAAATGTGATGCATATAGTAATCATAATTTATATTCTTATTTTTTTACATGAAACTTAAAAATAGCAAAAATCTAGAGTGCAGCGAGGTAGGGCTCGAGCATAGTGAGGAACTTCCTCTTAATGCGTGCCGTGTGAAGGATCACTGCTTTTTGGATTTACCCCTTGATTTAGGCCTAGTGCCTCTTAAGGTGTTCATCGAGGCTTTTCGCTAAAAGGCCTTTCACGGTGACGAATATCGAAACAATGATCGTAGAGTCAACATCCCACATAGCAGTTATCTCGTGAGTCAAGTCAATGTACTCGTTGAGCTTGTCTTTAACCGTCACTAGATTCTCGTCATGGTGATGTCGATGGAAGTAATTTCACTATTCACTGGTGACATTCCACTACTTGGTCCTAATAGACCCACTACTTAGTACGTGGTAAATATCAAATTAACTTGGTGGTAGATCTATTTAGCAGAAAGCCGTTAATACCACGTCAATATCAGATATTCTGCCGCCAAGCAGTAGTATGTAAACATTACTATGTTCCGGTGTGAAGGGTACTGTAGGTAGCGAAATGACGGGGTTGTTGAGACTAACCATCGAAAGTGTCAAAGTAATGAGCGCCAAAGTAGCGACGCCCTGAACTTTGCTTTGTTACTTAAAGTTCTGTGTATCTTTACAATGTTATGTGATCTCTTACCATCAGAAAAGCGTCTCGTTCGTCCCAATACTGAATTTATCCCAGTTTCACCGCTAGAATAAGACAAACGTATCAACATTTGTTATGTTTTCGCGCGGGATAAAGATTGTTAATCACGATTGTTTATCTTTCCATCTCTAACTAGATACTTTCTTATATTTCTTTATTTATGGCAGAGAGAAAATTACAACTAGATACATGGAAGAATTGCTTAAAAAAACCTTATGTAACATGGATGATATGGATATATGATATGAAGATGGTTCTGGAATTTCTTTATGATTTTGTGCTTAAAAAAATAGTTCTAAAATAAGTATTTTACTCTACAAGGTTCCTAAAATGCACTTACTCTTTCGTTCATTTTTTATTTACCTTATCGAGGCATAATATTAATGTATCAATTAATATTAAAAGTGTATGTATTTGAGATTATGAATCCAAAGTCAATTTTATGGTTGTCTGGTATCTTTAGCAGTATTTTTATGCATTTACAATTTTCTATAAATCTTTTATATGGCGTGTATTTTGATATAGTCTGACCAAACTTAAGGTTTTCACATATTGCGACCAGCCCCGGCTTCGCACGGGAGCAGTGTAGATATTACACAAAACCTTGACAAATCATATACCTAAACCTTCCTCATGAATCACTATCTATTGGTGAAACTCGCATGATAATCCGTTTAGTAGTTTTTAAGTTTATCGCGAACAGACAGACAGACAGACGCGGCGGACAATTTTGTTTCATAATATATAGTGATCAAACATTCGGCGGTCCATACGCATAAAGCGACATGCCAACATTAGCAAAAAAAAAAATTGTAATATACCTATATATGTTTGTGTGCTCAATCCAATATTTTTTACAAATATTAATAAAACTCGCTTTCCTGCAAATTGTGTTTTTAGATGTATGCCGTGGTGGTGCCGGCGTAAGAATTGTACCCCCACCCTCTCTACTCGTGGTTGCCGTTAGAGTCGGCTAAGGGATGTAATCCGGAAGATGGGCAGCAGCGTCTTCCTTGAACAATCACACCTAACTGCGCTCGCCAACCCGCCTGCCAAGCGTGGCGAGTATTGGCAAACCCCCTCAGTAGGAGGCCTATCCGCCTATGTCCAGCAGTGGACGTCCTGTGGCTGATGATGTGTGTGTTTTAGATCAATATTTATAAAAATCTCGTGTCACACATCGCTTACCATCAGGCGAGTTAGTGGTCAAACGCGGACTTATCCGTATTAAAAAAGTGTATAGTGGGTATAGTTTAGTGTTTTTCTTGACCGTCATTTGCACCTGACAATTACTCTTTTAGTTTGGTCAGACTAAATATTTATAATAATTAAGCTTATTTCTATGTAATGTAACTTTTGACTGAAATAATGTTGTTATTTATAAGCTGATCTCTTCCATGAAATAAAATGGTGCTTGTACTAGAGATTCATTACATGTAATCCATATAAACTAACTTAATTGTTTTATTTTTCTAGTATAATTTTACATCTTAATGAATTCTGAATGAAGGCTATGACTATAATTAATTTAGTATAATTTAATTATAATTAATTTAGTTATTTTCTGTTGTGTATGTTTCTTTATATTTACATAATACATGTGATGTGCCAAAAAATGTGTTGTGCTTCCATTATTACAATCGATTTATACTTTTTATTAAAAATATTTTTTGGTGATTCTTATTTTGATGTTTTATTTACATTTAAATATACCTACTTCAGTTTTTAATTCGTGGAAAAAATTAAAACAGAATTGTAAACCTGGGAAGAGCCATGTTATAGAAGATTTTACAATTACGTGAAAACAATACATATTTACTTTTTTGCGGTTGTCAAGCTAGGTTTTTGACCGCAGCTCACGTGATGTTAAAGTGACGGTGTGGTCGAAGATGGTAAGATTTGCCTGTTCAGTGTGTATGGTTACGAACCCCAGTATTCTAAAATAAACAACTAGAATGGGGCCTGTATGCTTTATAATAAAACACAGTTGCGTAATGGTCGCCAAATATTTATTTATCTACCAGCTCGTTGTAAAATATATCAACATAAGTTGGAAAAAAAAATCAGCTGAGGTCAATGTACCGATCGATAATCCAAGTCGTGTATCGTCAATCTAAGTTAGTACCCGATTAGTTTATCCCCAAGTGCCGGCGATCCTCCTGACTTCTTCCTCAGTGAAGTTGACAGCCTGCGCCTGGTACCAGAAGTATTGGGCCGGGTTCCAGGTCACTCCGTAGCTTGGAACCGCGTCCCAGTTACTGTTCTGGAACTGGTTCATGACGTGGAGCAGGAAACCCATGGGGTTGGGTGTTCCGTCGGGATGCCTCCATGCACGTGAGTTGACGAATACGTTCCTCTCAGCGTAGATCGAAGCGCCCGCTCCAGCGCCGATACCGTAGCTTCCAATATCAGTGTACAAGTTGTTCAAGATGTGGACTTCACCGTAACGCACGCGTGGGTTACGCTGAGTCGTGCCCATAAACCAGTTCTTGACGAAGGAAGTCTTCAGTCTGCCGACATCCTGAGCGGCGTTGTTGTCGTTGTGTCCGACTAGAATGTTCTTGTTGTGGTTTCTGAAGATGTTGTGGGACACGGTGACCCAGTTGGAGGCTCGCTTGATGTCGACCAGACCGTCGTGACGCATACGATCGTTGGGGATCGAGTTTGCGATCCAGGGGTCGTCACTGAATTCATTATGGTCGATCCACACGTACGTTGCTTCTTCGCAGAGAATGGCGTCGATTTCGGTGAATTCCCCGGCCACTTGGGAAACAATACCGCCAGCGCCGTTGGGCTGTTCGCCTGGAGCGTACGATATGGCGTTGTTGAACTTGATGTTCTGGATGATAACTTGTTCGTTACGCCTGATGCGGAGACCTCCTCCGAAGATTTCAGCGTTTCTATCGCCGCCAATAATGGATTTCCAGGAGCCGACGTCGACGACGACACCGGGAGATCCAGTGAAGAGGGCGGTCAGGTCGATGCGGCCGCGGACGTAGACCAATCTCGCAGCGTTGCCGGCGACGGCGTCACGGAGCGCCCACGCGTCCCAGACAGTCCAAACGGCGCCACCAGCGCCCCCACGGGTGCCTCCGCCGAAGGAAGCAAAGCCTATAGAACGGTCGTTGCGGGCCATATTGGTAGCATTGGCAGCGTACGCAGCAGCAATTTCTGCTTCTTTTGCCCAATCAATTTCTGTGTCTATGTCTGACACGATCTGCGTAGGCAGAGCGCGGGCGCACAGCACCACGGCTGAGAGGGCAAGGAACAGCTTCATCGTGAAGCCTATGAAAAACTTGCCTTCGTTGGCTTACACCACCTTTTATACTGAACGATGACAAGCGATTTTTGCAAATTGATAAATGTTCAGGACTAATTAATGGGTGGGTCCTATAGATACTTAATTGATTGCAATTTTACAGCAGTATCCTGCGGTTGCGCTTACATATTTCTTTCCAGTACGAATAATAAACATCTTTTTAGTTGGGACATTGATGAGGCTAAGCGAAAGGAGTTTATTTAACTCCGTGAGTTTAACCGACTAAAAGTTCTACAAAGTTTGAATGAATAATTGTAGAATTTCAGTCGAACCAATTATTTGAGAAATGTCACCTTTTTTACGGTTGACAAGCTTGGTGTTTGACCACATCTCATCTGATATTAAGTAACAGTCGAAAATGGTAAACACCTAGCCTGAAATGGAACTGGCTCTCAAGCGAGGCTGCCGTTTTTTATAAACTCCGCAGAAGTATTTAGTATTTTTTACTCCTACTATATTACTACGTAATTTGGACTTGTCCATGACTTCTTTTGTGACTTTGACTATGAATAAGAATACCTGGATGACCGAGCTTTGCTCGGCTGAAAACACGGATAATACGTCATTTTCTAAAAATGAAACCTAGCTAGATCGATTTTTCGCCCCCGAATTCCAATGCATACTAAATTTAATGAAAATCGTTGAAGCCTTTTCCGAGATTCAGATTATATATATATCTATCTATCTATTCTATCTATATCTTTAAACGAGCAATTCTTGTATACCTATATATATTCTGAATCTCGGAAACGGCTCCAACGATTTTCATGAAATTTAGTATGCAGGGGGTTTCGAGGGAGATAAATATACATAATATACAAGAATTGCTCTTTTAAAGGTATTAGACTAGATGAATGAAAATTAAAAACGAAAACATTAAAATACGTGACATACAAGCAAAAGAGATAAAACTCAGAAGAATAATCATAAAGGGTCCAAGAGATAAAATAAAAACTTGATAAAAAGCTATGGTAACCATAGCTACGCATATCATTTTCCAATGTTTTGGTAACGTCAAGTATTGTTTACACATCTTGATATTTTTCCTGTAGTGTAATTACGCAGTGTTCTCATCTCTTCGAATGCTTATTTCATGACCTATTATTGGACCTGTATTATTGGTGAGTAGTAGTTTACTATCGCCTTTGTTATAATTTGTTAAATTATTCTCGTGATATCATCGGAACCTGAAGGACATAACTGTAATGCACGCGTTTCGTCGGTGCTTCAGATTGAGAGATCGCTTTTTTTAATGTGTCGATTACTAATTCGTAGGTACTACCGTTTTTTTCTCATTTCTGCTCCACCATTAGGTGAGAGACGCTTATTTTTTAACCGACTTCAAAAGGGAGGAGGTTTTCAACTTGATTGTTTTTTTAAATTGTGTATACACCGATTACGCTGATATTTATGATCCAATTTACGTGATTTAGTTTGATGCGGAATATTTGCCATTTGGTACCATACAATTTTTACATAGTTTGGCCCTGTTGTTTTAATTTTATGAACATTTTTTAATGAAAATTTTTGTTTACGTGGACGATGTAATTGACTTTGGCAAGACGATTTTGAATCTTAGCGAGTCTAGCTAGACTCATACTGTTCAAGTGTTTCTAGTGAACAAAAATATTTAAAAATAAACAAACTTAAAAATAAGTAAAACTGACTTTACAAAGTATTATTATACCTGCTAGGTATCTACTGATCTGTTTGAAGTCGGTGCCAAGCACCGGCACCTAGGCTACGCTAAGCACCAACTTCAAACAGATCAGTAGGTACCTAGCAGGTATAATAATACTTTGTAAAGTAAGTTTACTTTTCGCTTTTTAGTGCTGATGTATTTTCTTGAAATCGGTTTTACTTTTTTTTTAAGGTTTGTTTTTGATGTGGTATCTTCAGTAGGCCTAATCTACCATTCGTTGATTTGTTGATAGTTTTATATTCTCTCTTTCTTTCTGTTCTCAAACTTTTTTGGCGACGGAGCTCGTCCTGAAAGCGAAATATTTGACGGAGCCTAAAGTTATTATAGGGGAGGTCTATGTCCTGCAGTGGACGTCCGACGGCTGAGATAATGATGATGATGAAAGTTATCAAAAACTGTTATGCGTATTTTTTATTGTCAGTTGAGTCAGTGTGGACTGTTGACTATGCTTCTGGGTGAAATGTCACGCTCTCATATTACGAATTCCACTACTACTCTTTTACGCTTTAAGTTATTTCTTTAAGTTTATCTTGAAATAATGATATGTATAGCAAACTTTTTAGTTATTTTTTTTCATTATGAGCAGTATTTTTGCGGGCAAAGCCTCACAGAGGCTTTGCCCTAGGGTTCCGCGGAGCACACTTTGAGTCTTGCGGCCCAGATTTCAGGTTCACTTGAATTGATATTTTCTTGAAAGCATCTTTTTTCCTTCTCCGAGTTTTCTTCTTCGTTGTCTTTATCAACCTTGTGTGCCAATGAGTCTTCTTCTTCCCCAGAGCCGGTAATATCTGCGCGGTTTTCACACCCGTAGCCATGGTAACAAGTGCAGATAACAAAAAAAACCTTTTTTTTATTAATTTAAGGATTAAGTTTTTTTTTATATCGGACTAGGCATGTTTTTGGCCACAATCTCACTTGATGGAAAGCGACGATATGGCCGAAGATGGAGCACGCTTGCCTAGGAAATACCCAGGTTTATAAGTAACCGGTATACACAATGAGGTTTTCAATATTTCAATGTATTACGTGCTGCGTGCGGCGTCGTTGCGAGATGGGGCGCGACTAAGTTGATTCAAGCCAATTAGCTTGGTTTTGTCTTGCCACGCACAGCAGATTAAAACGTATCTACCTCAGTTTATATAGTACATCATTGGGTATACACTGAAAACTCAAAAAATATATCCAAACTGTAGGAATTTGCTGAGCTCGATTTCGCTTGTAGACTATGTAAGACTATTTATTTGATCAAAAAGTGTTCTTACTAAAACTCATAAACATTACTTTATTCCGGTTTGAAGGGTACTGCAGCTAGCGAAATTACTGGGCTGTTGAGGCTAACCATCGAAAGTCTCAAAGTAATGAGCGCCAAAGCAGCGATGTCCTGGACTTTGTTTAGCTATTTAAAGTTCTGTGTATCGCTATAATGGACATGGACAGACGTTATCTCTTACCATCTGGAGACTAACGAGACGCTTATTAGTCTCATTTTTTTTTTTAATTGGACCTTTCCTTGATGGATTTACAAACAAATTACTTCTCCAGGAATATGTAGGTTTCCTTATCATATCTTTCTACACTTAATTTCAAATTGGTTCAGCGTTCCTCAAGTGACAACGCAGGCCTTTTTTCACGCCGGCGCGCCGTTCCAAATCTTGCACGCGTTAGCAAAATTCGACCACGCGTTCTATGATAAAAGCGCACAAATTTTACCCATGTCTATATTCGGAACATTAGTAAAATCTATTCAGATTATAACAATCTTAACGACCTTAAACTGATAGTTACTATGAAAACTGCTAAAAAAGAAAATGTAAAATTAACAGATAAGATTAATCATCATTAAAGCTGATCGATTGCAGTGCAATTCCTGATTATTTAGATATGTAATTGCGTTGATTAACGCACCTATCGATGTGCGCCATTCTACTTAAAGATTTGAATTGGTATCTTTGTTCATGCATTAATAATCGTGATAGATAATAATTCCTGACATGTACAAGGATCCACACGATTTGTTAGGGTTGCCTGGGTAGGCATCACCGTCCACCTCAGTTGTACATATTTTTTTAAGGGTGACAGGGTAAGGTGTTTGTACCATCTTTGACCACACTGTCACTTAACATCAGATGTCATATGATCAAACACCTAGCCTATTAAGCATAAAAATATGTTTTCGGTGCTTTTGTCCTTATAAAACTATTGTGATACTTATAGTTTCTTTGTATAGTTTTGTAATACCTAGAAAAGCTTAAAACAACTTGAAGTATACGCATAATAGTCAAAGGATCTGGTGATATGGCCTGGATAAGATTGCCATAGCTTGCCATCCCTGTAAGTCTTCAGCTACAGGCGGTCACGACTGAAAATAATGATTCCCAAAAAAAGATTAAAAATATGAATCTTTAATCAATTCAACACTAAAATAAAAATAAATTACTATGTCTTTATTTATTTGAAAGGATGAACAATGGCAAGCGGGGACCGCAAGCGTCCCGCCAAAGCCCCCAAGAAGCCGTTAAAGGGGGCCAAATGCCCCGCGCGGTTCGTTACCCCCGCGCGCACGCAGCCGGACCTGCCCTGGATGCCCAGGGCTGGATACGATGAAGACATAGAAAAAGACAGCACGCTACTCCGGGCGGCGAAAAACTATTATCCTGAAGGTAAGTTGGTTGGTGTTTCTTGGTAATATCACCTAATCCACCTTGTAAAATGTTTCATGAAAAAAAAATTGTATCTTGATAAGTATTTTATTTGTAACTAGCGACCCGACCCGGCTTGTTACGGGTGCAATGTAGATACTAATGTGGTGCATATGCATGTATTATACATATAAACCTGCGTCTTGAATCACTCTGTCATATTGATGGAAACTGCATTAAAATCCGTTGCGTAGATTAAAAGATCTAAGCGTACAGACGGCGGGAAACGACTTTGTTTTATGCTATGTAGAGGTACATCATGTTTCATAATTGCTAATGATCAGTTATATATAGAAAAATGGGTTTAAATTGTGCCTTTGGATATTAAAGTTCGGGCAAAGCAATCTTCTAATTATGGGAATAATAGATTACGTGAAACAGAATCGTTACAAGGGATGATTCACTCTTGGAGGAAAAAAATAAAACTCTCTTGTCCATCGTAAACAGTATTTTTACTTATTTTTTTAATTTGAAAAAGTTGTAAACCTCCTTCATGCCACCCGATGGTAAGTGGTCACCGCTACCTATGAACAGTATTCTCCCGCACATTTTTACTTTTCTATTACCGTTATCGCTAATCAATTTATATCGTGTTTTTCCATTTTTGGTAGCCTGGAAGAGATCACTCTTAGCGATAAGGCCGCCACTTGTGGCACTAGCTCGTAAGATTCTGTCATATTTTTTTATTTTTTTTTCAAACGCATTTTTTTTTAAAGCATCTTCTGTAAAGGCCCCTAAATGCTACAAACACGGAAGATTTGGCACACGATCGCCGACCGTGTACTTATTTAAGTGATTAATAAGTAATTAGCTCGCGATACAAGAGTTATCATACTTACATGAAGTATTGAAGATATCGACTTGACAATAACCAATTCAGTAAAGACAAATAGGCATTTACAACTTAATCAATCCTCAGTCTATGACGTACAAATACTTAGGTAAGATTAGATCTGAATGTGTAAGTAGAAAAATATGATTGATGGAGGCTAATTAGGACAATTAATGAGTGTACAGTTTTAAATCATAATTTGTACGTAATTTAAAAAAATCTTTGTAAACTCAATGATTCGACATATCACTCGCCCGATAATACATTTCGGAGAGTGTGCCTTAGAATTACATAATTTGGTTCTTCCTTCCCCTTTTTTATTACCGGATGGCTAGGCATTCCCTACGTATGGACTAAACGCTTCGATTCGACATTTTTTATACGTAAAGCGAGGATGTGGAACTCTCTACCGGCGTCTGTTTTTCCTGCGAAGCACAACTTGGGTGTTTCAAATCCAGAGTAAACAGGTTTTTTTTCTAGGTAAGCGTGCTTCATCCTTGACTACATCCTGCTTAACATCAGGCAGGGCGTGGTCAAACACAAAACTATTTCGATTAAAAGAAATGTAAGTGCCGATTGACGGACAGCTCATCCGATGTTAAGTGACGGTGTGGTGGAAGATGGTAAAGCACACCTAGCCTGAAAATGAACTGGCTCTCAAGTGAGACTGCAGGAATGCACCGTTCGTTTGGTGCTTGACGGAAGTTTTGAGCCTTGAGCCAGCTGAGTACTAGAAAGTACCCTACCGCCATGCTATGGTTGCCTTGCGATGTTTTCTTTCACTAAAAGTTTTTTTTTATAACTTAAATATCCTTCTAAAAACCTTCCTCAAGAATCATTGCTTCTTAGAATCAGCTATCAGTAAACAATATTTATTCAAATCCGACTGGTAGTTCCAGAGATTAGCGCGTTTAAACAAGCAAACAAATAAACTCTTCCGCTTTATTATATTAGTATGGATTTATATCCATACTAATATAATAAATAATCTTGTTGGTGTTCCAGGTGAAAGCGAAGGAGGCTGCAGCGAGTTCCCGCCGCTGATGCTGGGCAGGTCCTGGACAAGAGGCGTGCCTTACAGAGACGGCTTCGACCATGCCAAGCCGGTTGGCTCTACAGGTATACTCGTACTTTTTAAACTTTAACAATTTGAACAAATAATTATATTAATCACCGGGTCTTAAATCACAGCGACTAGATTTTTGACATCACAGCGGTCAAAATTCACAGAAGTCTGCAATAACTTGACCTCCATGATCCCAAAGTCCTTTCCACTGAACAACAGGTTCGTGAAGCTGTAGACAAAAATAAAATAGTAATTTCAACCGAGAAGATGGTTTTAGGTTATCTGTGTCGTGGAATCCGGTCTTTAATTGTTCGTGCTCGTACTGCGGCTTAGTTTCAAAACGGTCTGCTGGTCGGCCTAATGTGCCGTGGTGAGAACCTTACGTTTTCATAAGACCAAAATAAGGGTATGAGACAGCCCGTAATCTCCAATCAGCACGTGAGCATGGCTATTTCAAAATTACCGAATCGTCGAAGTAAATAAATAAAACTAAATCATAGTATTTTTTTGTGCGCGATTAAGTCCCGGTGCGGTGATGTAAATAAATTATGCAGCCACTTGCAATACCCGACTTTTTTTTTATGTAACATTAATGAGACGAACGAGACGCTCTCTTGATGTTAAGAGATAACGCCTGTCCATGACCATTGCAGCGATACACAGAACTTTAAGTAGTAAAACAAAGTCCAGGGCATCGCTGCCTTAGCGCTCATTACATTGAGACTACATGGTTAGTCTCAATAGCCCTGTAATTTCGCTAGCTGCAGTTCCCTTCAAACCGGAACACAGTAATGTTTGCATACTACTGCTTGGCGGCAGAATATCTGGTACTGCGGTGGTACCTACCACCAAGTAAAAAAAATATGTACAACAAACAATTACAATACAATATTTTATTAATAGCACCAGTTACTATTTACAAATCAGTACTAGAATGGTCCCAATAAACTACCCTATAAGTAGCCGGTTACCGAAATGATGGTATGCGCTGGAGATATGGAGTAATCGTTAATAAAGGGTGTTTGTCTCCATGAAGAATATCACCTAATGTGGCCGAAACTATAATTAAACATGATTATAAGTAAAACAAGTTAAACTTAGCTTAACTCGTTTTAGGTAATTGCTACACCCCGTCTTCTAAGACGATGCGTGTGGTGAACATGCCGCCGAAAAAGCGCGACCCGCCAATACTGTACGGACCACTCGGCCCCAGTGGGGAAATGCAGTTCCCGCCCCTGAAGCCCTGGTCGCTACGTGAGAAGGAACGCTTGGAGGCCATCGAGAGAGAGAAGCAGACACACAAACTGCCGAAAGGTACTGTATATCTTTATATATAAAAATCTCGTGTTACGTTGTTTGTCCGCGATGAACTCCTCAACTGAACCGATTTTAACCAAATCTTGCACACTGTGTGTAGTTTGATCCAACTTGAGAGATAGGATAGTTTATATCTCAATTTATAATCGCAATATTTTTTTATTGCAAATTATTTGTTTATTATACGACAAATAGGTATAATTATCTGTGAGTTCCATAAAATTCTAATAGATGGCGGTGTAAGGTAATTTATTAAATAAGGTATTACGTTAAAAGTCCAAACGTTTCATATGCGCTACAGTTTATTTCACGTTACACGCGTGTGTTCAATTTGGCCACAGCAACGCGTGGCCGGGTCTGCTAGTATGACTATATAACTTCACTGATATTATTTAACTTCAATGAATAAGATAAACGAAAAATTCTGCATCAACGCAATTTTCCCCACGCTGGCTGACCGCCGCAAAATCAGCCGCTCCGCAGGCCATGTGTGGGGTTGCCTTTAGCTTTTTATATTTAACAGATTAGAAGTTTGACCACAGCTCACCTGTGTTATGTTTTTTTTTTTTTATGTGAAAGTAATGATGTGGTTGTAGGGTCCTTTTTAGTGGCTGGCTAGCTACCACCCTCCAATAAAAAATCTTTCGCCAAGTATCTAACGGTGTGTTCTAGCAGCCTCTTTTGAGAGCCAGTTCCATTCCAGGCTAGGTGTGTTTACCATCTAGGACCACACCGTCACTTAACATCAGGTGAGCCGTGGTCAAACACTTAAAGTTAAAAAAAGTAAAAAAAGAGATCAGTGTTCGATCGCTCTCTCCTCAGGGTTGGTTCTTCTAGAGGATCTAGTGTCCGGAGCATATGACAGAAGAAAGGCTGCAGAAGCTGCAGCGAAACGCAAACGGATAGAGAAGAAAAGAGAGCAGAAGGCGGCTGCGGAAGAGGCGGCTAGGCAGGTTCTGGCTAGGTAACCCAATAGCATAAAGCAAAGAGAATCTTCCACGATCCCTTCAAGCACGTCTAACTTTGAAGTAGATAGTGAAAGTGAAGTCGTAACTGGAATCCGGCTTTTAAATTAGTAAACCGTTTGGTGCTTGGCAACTTGCAGGTACATACGGGGTTATAAGCTTGGAACATACTCAGTTGGAAGGGGGGTCGTTGTACTCATAATTATAAACAACTTTTACATAAGGCCAAACTATGTAGTGAAAAAAATCTGTTGTTCTTTAGAAAACAAATAACAATAAATAAATATCGTAGGACATACAGCGCCACCTGACCTCAAATTAAGTAGAGCTAGTGTGATGGCAGTCAGATAATTGATAGAAAACTTATATACTTTTTTTTTGTAAATACATACTTATAATACCATAAAATGTTTGTCCTGGTCGGACCCACACCCTACAGCTCTTAAGGCAGATATACTACCAATGAGCCAACATGGTTGTCAAAGCAATTTGAGCCTTAACAAAACATAATGGAGGATATATGCAGCAAATGATTTTTGAGTCCGTAATCTTGAACAACATTTACTATGTATATTTTTATATTGATTAGATACAAACTGCACCCCGCGGTTTTACCCGCGTGGTGATGGATGATAATGATGATGAAAAGTATCCTATGTTTTATTCTAAGGCCTAAAGTATCTACATGCAAAATGCTTAAATAATAATATTTTAGTTTATGAAATGTGACGTCATGAAATTTAGGACCCGTACTTGTCACACAATGTCACATTTAGTCGATTTATCTAAATGTGTGACATAACTTATGAACATACAGTTGGTGACCTTATGCAGATTTATACGGGTATTTTTTTTATGTCATAGGCGCCTGGCCAAGTTACAGTTCGAAGAGCCGCAAGATCCTGACCAGCAGAAGACAGAAATGCTAAAGATCACAGAAAAGGAACACTACAGATACATACATCCAGAAGACCTGAAGCGGATAGAGTACTATTTGACCACCGTGAGTATTACAATACAATACAATACAACTTTATTATACACTAAACATATAAAAATATATACAAAAATAAAAAAAAAAACAAAAAAAAGAGAAAGAAAGTAACAAAACAAAAATACAACAAATAAACGGTGTACAAGGGCGGCCTTATCGCCTAGAGCGATTTCTTCCAGACAACCTTAGGATGGAAATTAAAAGAATAGATATTTAAGTTGGTGTAAAAAAAGCAAATAATAGTAATTATCTAAGTATAAATATTTATATATATATATATACAAGCAGAAAAACATACTATAGAAGAAAAAAAAACATACAATAAATATACAAAATACATACATTTTTTTTTTTTTTTTTTTTTTTTTATGTGTCATCTTGCGATCGGCTCTACAAGCCCTTAGCAGATTTGTTGTGTGAATTATTGTCAGGTAAGAACTGTTCCTCCTGTGAGGAAGCTGTCTTTTATTTTAATTCTGGCTTTGTTTAGGAACAAAGTCCCATATGTGTTGCCTTTTTAGTCTCCTGTCACATAGTGGTTCACATAACGCGGTTGCTAAGGAATTTGTGTGTGTGTTTATTCGGCTTTGGTATGCTATTGCTCTGTGTTCAACTTCGTCTTTGACCGCTTTCATTTCTGTGTGTCATGCAATTCACTGATCTTGATAAACAGAGGCGCATTGGTTATTGTTTTGAGGGCTTTGTTCTGGAACCGTTGTAAGATTTCCACATTGCTATTTTTTGTTGATCCCCATAACTCGATTCCATAAGTCCAGATAGGTTTAATTATAGTTTTATAGATGAGTATCTTATTTTCCATGGTGACGTTTGATCTTCTGCCTATCAGCCAGTTGAGGTTTCTCAGCCTTATATTTAGCTCGTCACGTTTTTTTTGGATATGGGTTTTCCATGTTTGTTTCCTGTCAAGATGCATGCCCAGGTATTTTGCTGAATCTTGATGGGGAAGAATGTCATTTCCAAGTTTGATTGGGGGGCAGTTGTCTTTTCTTAAGGTAAAGGTGACATGCACTGACTTGCTTGAGCTGGCCTTGATACGCCACTTTTCCATCCATTTGCTAATTTTGTTGAGATGAAATACATACATATAAAATACAAATATACATTAACAAAAAATACAACATACAAGTTTTACGTATAGAATATTATTTGATTATACTTTAATTTGTGAATTAAACCAGGATAAGATTCCAGGCTAAGTGTGCTTTACTATCTTCGACCACAAATTCAATTAACATCAGGTGAGCTGTGGTCAAACACCTAGCTTGTCAACCATTAAAAAAAGACCTTTTTCACAGACAGGCTAGTTTTGCTACCATCTGATGTTAAGTAACGGTGTTATCGTCGATGGTAAACACGTCTAGCCTGGAACGGGAACTGACTCTCAAGTGAGGCTGTCAGAATATAATGTCTTGGTGGTAGATTTTTAACTAGACGGTAGTAGTTAGTTATCCGACCAACTTGAAAGTCTCACGATGTTGTCTTACAGACTTTCACCATAAGCTCAAGCTCATTGTAGGGATTTGAATCCACGCCCTTCGTTGTGTGAGCCGACTGCACAAACTACTGAGTTATCATCGCTATAAACACGCATCATATTTGTCCACAGTCGTTGTCTGGAAAACACATGCCTGACTTCCCAGTCGATCTGTACAAACGTGCCAAGGCGAAAGTAGACAAGCAGACGATAGCCATCAAACGACGTCTGATGTCCCTCACTTACCAATTCTGCGTGAAACAGAGTGAGCAAGACATTAGAGAGTTCTTCGCGATGGCCATGAAACGGTAAGCTAACCTTCTTATGGGTAACTCCCAAGGGCACTTAAGATGCAGATTCAAATTAATTACTGAGGACATAGACAGAGTAACATTCGATTACCATTAACGCTAATAGAAAAGTAATAAAATTACGAGATTGAAATAAGCTGGCGATATGGCACGTAGGCAACTTATGTCAATTCTGTACATTTTTGGACTTTTCAATTAGTTACCGATTTATTTTTAATGTTTGTTAAGATAAGTGTTTGACCACAGCTCACCTGATGTTAAGTGACCGGTGTGGTCGAAGATGATAAAGCACACAGCCTGGAACTGAACTGGGTCTCAACTGCGGTTGCCGGAACACACCGTTAGGTGCTTGGTGGCAGATTTTCTTGAAGGTTGTAGGTTGTGAGGGTTTAATTGAGGGTGGTAGCTTGCCAGCCGAGTAGGTTCTAGCAAATACCTTACCACCACGCTATGGTTTCCTCACGATATTTTCTTGCTCAAGCTCATTGTTGGGGTTTGAACCCACGCCATCCGGCGTGTGAAAAGAGCGCGCAGAGTACTGTGCTATCATTGCTATAATTCTTTAATCTTCATAGGACCCTATTATCATATTGACAGATGCATCCTGCAATATATCCTAGAAGACCCCGCAGAACGAAGACGCTTGCACATAGCGTTCCTCCCAACTTTATGGCCGTCACACACTATCCGTGCACCAGTTTCGTGGCACACGCCCATGTCGATCGCGCGGCAGTCCATCATGTATCGATACTACGAGGGCAACCCCGTGCTTTTGGAACTCAGGCGTATATGGAATGAGAGGTTAGTACCTATACCAGGGTTATACATACCTAAATACAGCTCAAGCTCATGTTGAGTTAACTTCACCGGCAGGCGGCAACTTGTGCTCGTGCTGGATTTTCTTCACCGAGAGCATGCTCGGTTTCGTTCTCCGGGAACTTATGCTCGTACTGGGTTTCCTTCGCCCCAGCAACTCATGCTCATGCTGGGTTTCTTTCACCGGCATCTTGTGCTCATACTGGGAGAAAGAACTCATTGTATTGATGACTATTTGCTTACTAGATATCAAAATATGCTGATCTGCGATATGAACAAGATGCAAGCGGAAGTCCCGTTCCCCCACTACCCCGGCGAGTTCACGGAACGCCTCAACAAGCTGTGCGCGGAAACCAGGGCGGAACTGATGGACAATTGGATCATCGACGTGGCTGACACCATGATCAAGATGCGCAAGCATTGGTCTGTTTACGTGTCCAAGAAGAGAAAGGAGAGCACGTTCCAGGTCGAAGAGTTTTTTAGGTAAAATCAAGTTGAAGAAGTAGCAGGAGCTTCAATTGCAAACCAAAGTATCTGTCCCAGGTTGTCATTAAACAGATTGCGCATATGACATATGTATATCGTCACTCCACCTAGTCACAAGGTATCCTGCGTTACGTTTGCCGATACGTTCTCCACTTTAGTCAACTCCAATGGCTATCTAGCTGCTTCTTCAGCTGAAATTGAGCTATGTCACTGACTTTAGTTCTCTGGCGATGTACTTCGTTCCGGATACGGTCCTTTAGAGAAACGCCAAGCACAGCTGTCTCCACAGCCTGTCGAGCAACTGAACCTGCGAAGTGATCCAACTGTGAGTATACACATAGGTCATAAAACATCCTTATCACTACACAAAATTCATTAACTAAAATCTTAATCTAAACGTATTTCTAAAAAACATCCAATAGCCTTAGTTTATTCTATTTCAGCGTTGTTGTTCAATTTGTTCGCAGATGTATTCATGGTCTAATGTCAAAACAAGTTAGGGACCTTGTAGAAAGGAGCATCAAACATTTTGCAGAGTATTTTGAATTCTATAAGGTAAGAGAAAAACCAATATTATTTAATTTAATATTCTATGAAGTAAATGACAAGAAGATATAACATTACCATTAATTTCCTTTCTGTTATGATTGACTCGCTTTGCTAGTAATTTTTTTTTCACAAGTAGTCTTGCGTTTTGACGTCATCTTGTCTGATGTTAAACTAACCTATCCCAGTCGGATCTGTCATAATAATATTAAATGAATCGTTTGTCAAATGATACGTTATATTATGTTTATTAATTAAGTTATTATTTATATTCATGTAAATGTGTTTATCATATCGCATTTGGTTAGGAATGGACGGCAACACGGGTAGTAAAGATAAGCATTAATTAATACGTATTTAAAAAGGTCCCTTAAATCTGCGCTTGGGTTGCAAGTCCTAAGTAATGTACTGGTTCCTATCCTCCATACCAAATTTCATCAAAATTCGTCCAACTGTTTGAGCGTGAAGAAGGCACAAACACACTCACAAACTTACGCCTTTATAATATTGGTGTGATGTTAAGATGTTTATCAAACCAAATATCATATAAAATTAATTATGCGTATCAAAATAATCGAATTATTTTATACTACTTCTGACTCTTTTCCATACTGGGGTTGCCTGGAAGAGATTGTTCTTATAAATGCGTATGTTGTTTAATCAGTGCCTTGCTAATAATACATTTGTTATTGGTGTGAACGATAGAGATTTATAATCAGTTGCCGATGAATTATAAAAAAAAAAAAACATTCCAGGAAGGAAATAAATACGAGGCTCCATATCGCGACTACACATTCATAAAGAATCCGCTTCTTCGGATAAAGGTGATCGGCCACCCTGGCACCACGAACATCACGTTCGACCCCCCGCTCGAAACCACCATGATCCAGGTGGCCCGCTGGTTCCACTCCATCATCAACGTCAACTTCCAACTGCCCAGCATCGACGCAGTCATGTATCCTAGTAAGAACCATCACCACATAAAAAAAAAAGAAATAAGTCGATCGAGACGCTCTTCTGATGGTAAAAGATAACGACAGTCCATGTTTATGACCATTGCATTACTATGACACATTCGATGGTTAGTCTAAAACCCTCAAGGCCCTGTAATTCCATTGCAGTTCCCTTCAAACCGAAACATTGTAATGATTACACACGAGTGCTTGGTGGTAGATGTCTAGTACTGTGGTGGTAGTTACCTGGGCACCTACCTACCTAGAAGATTATAAAGATCTTGAGCCAAGTAAATTATGTTTTTCACCGTATATTAGGTATTTTCGCACAAAATACAAAAGACTGTCCTTGTAATACTTATGCGTTTTTTTAAACATTAAGTTTAAAGTTACATTAAAAGTTACTGGACCTTTCAAAGTGCCATAGTGGTGCTGGCTTAAGAATAGTGCCCCACCCTCTCTACCCGTGGTTGTCATAAGAGTCGGCTAAGGGATGTAATCCGGAACATGGGCAGCAGCGTCTTCCTTGAACAATCACACCTAACTGCGATCGCCAACCCGCCTGCCAAGCGTGGCGAGTATTGGTAAAACCCCCCCAGGAGGAGGCCCATGTCCAGCAGTGGACGTCCTATGGCTGATGATGTGGACCTCTTTCAAATGAGACTTAATGAGTTTTATGGTAAAAAGTAATAGACGAAACATTCTCCCGATGGTAATAGACTATGTTTGTTACCGGGTAAACATATTGTGAAACTCGTGGTCTGTTGGAGTGTCGAGTAAAGCTTGTTTATGCTGTTACAATCTGCGGTAGCCATGGTGGAGGCTACGAATTAAGGCACTACCTCAGACCGTGTTTGATTCGTGATTCAAGATTTTATTGTTAAATGTAGGTGGTAAAGATCTTCAGAGGTGTACAATAATGTGATTTATATTTTACATATTTTTATCATTTAAATATTCTGGTATTGTGTAATAACATTTGTTCAACAACCAAGAATTTAGTTTATTTTAAAATTTTCTATTAGGTAGCTTTTTTATTTCGACTAGTTTATTATGAACTGTAATTGCCATTATGTAAGAGTTTCTCTTATACAACTCGAGCTTACATTTTGGAAAATACAGCATTTTGTAAGTTATTTTTCTGACAGTATTTTTTGGTACTTTATCTGACTGAAAGCCAAAATATTCGGGATGTTCTTGGACAAATATACATATTTGTTTAATATACATACAAGGTAATGGCAAAATATCAATTTTTTGGAAAATAGGCCGACAGCTATCTATAGACCAGGCTCCACAGATTGCACGCACGCACTTTTTTTGTGTTTTGAATGCCCTTTCTACGTCAACTGAGTTGCCCCACAAAAGTAGACCATATGCTAACGTTGAAGATACATAACCGTGGTAAGCAGTTAATGCGGCTTCTCTCGATACTGAAAATCTCAATCGTCTAATGGCATATACAAATCGGTCATTTGTGTAAAATAGTCTCCAGTTTGTATTGACGCGCCCGCCACCGCAAAGGCTGTAAGAGATTTTGGTGTCGCCTTTTATTGCCTCTGCACCAGGTTTAGCCAACTGTCATAATGCACTTTTAATCTTCAACAGACACAGGTCGTGCTCGACCCTATCTTTTGGGTGTATACCCCAACGAACAATACATGGTGGATTTGATAATATCCTCTACTCGTCACCTCGCTGCTAACCGGCCCGGCCCGATCTCCTTTCTAAGTACTTATGAGGAGTACTACTATATTCTGGATGGGACAGCTGATCGAGATCTCAAGGCTTTCTTTGCATTGGAACCGCCACCTTATCTCAAGGTTGGTAAGAGTAAATGTAGCTGGACTGATGTCGTTTCTAGATTCAAAGATTCTCAGTGTATATTGTTTTATAAAAAAAGAATGGCAAACAAATAGACGTTTTGATTGACCCCACAACATTGATGAAAAGGATGGTTAACTCGTAGGAATACCATGTTATTGAGGCAATCAAATTGAAGTAGCTAGTTGTAAAGTGTCCTAAAGTATACTTTGGATTCCTCACCATGGATTCTTCGAAAGGCAATTTCATATTACCATGGAACAAGGCTTAATTGAAACCACGAAAAATTCAGCTCTCGTCGTCTGGGATAGGTTAAATAATTATCCACGTTCTTGGGAAATTATGTAAGAAGATGTATGTACCTACGCTAAGTGGTCGACCGTGAAGACCCTCAAGCTTCAGGACCTTAAAGCTCTGACTCGAGGATCTTGCCATTCCACACCTGCAGAAGCTTTTCTCACTTGTTGAGCTTTTAGATTACACGAAGACTTCAATACCTTAACTGTTGTTCTTATTGAACAAACAGCTAGAACTATTACTAACTAAACTGTCATATGACTCACACGGTAATTTTAGAACTACCTTCAGTATTTGCTTCTAGGATTTCTCAGCTCGAATATATGATTACGAGAAGCTTCGAGACGAGATCCTGTTCCTCCGTCGAGACATTCCTTTAAATATGATTATGTTGGATTGCGCACCCATTAACGACACCATGTGGGATATCGTCAACGGACTGAGGTCTTTTATTGTTGACCACTTCACCCTCGTCAATAGAAAATGGAATAGAGCGTGAGTTCTTATTATTTCTCTCTCTTTATTCGGTATGGGAGCAATAAATCGTCCACTGACGGCCCGCTTGAGATGTATTAGGCCTTTCCCCCTACCAGCTTCACCCAAGCCTACTCAAGTTCTTGAAGTACGAAAGTAAGCTTTTAGGCTGCTGGCTTAGTAGCTCTAGCTAGAGGGTGAGAGAGCGTCAGATGTTTATTTAACAAAATCCGTTTCCAAATCAGTGTCCTAAAAAAGAGACAACGAATCAGCCTACGTAGTGTACGACACCTTAAGATTCGATTGAGTCATAATATTCGTAAGACAGCTGGCAGTGGCTGCGGGCGAAATGCCGAAGATCGGACTGAGTGGCGTGTCTTGGGAAAGGTCTATGTTCAACAGTGAACTATATGCTGATTATAACGATGATTTCATTTCAAGAAACGAACTGGCTCTACCTGCGATGTTGTTCGAGCGTTTCCCGTACCAAGTTTTTGTACAGTGAAGTCTCAACACGTTGTCAGTTTTCGTCAGTTGTCTTTTAGACAACTGACGAATGCCGACCAAGCTATGAAATGCGCCACTCTCACCAAATACATTATATCCCTACAGTAACAGCCTATACAAACTTAGTAAAAGCTTACATTGTGCAGGATTTGCAACGTCTACGAGGAGATGGCTGCTCGTGCGTCCGAGACTCCAGAGTCCACGGCGCAGTTGGTAGAGCTGTTCCAATACATCTGCGACTGCCGTGATAGCGCTATGTTTGACTTGCGAGAGAAAGCTCGCACGACTGCCGACCATGTGCTGTTTCTTATGCAGCATGCTCATCTTGCCTGTCAGTATCTTTATATCTACAGTACTAAACAGAAACTATATAATATCATTATACCCGTTTTAACATACTGGTGTAGAAGTATGAAACCGGAGTTTATTTTTTGCTGCCTTTCATTCGGTTGATATGGAACCCATTTTTCTACTTTCTGAATCATTTCCATATCTTTCAAACGATTGGAGATGGCTTTATACATCATATTCAATTGATCCGCGAGTTTTCGTTGAGTTTGTATCATTTTCATCCAATAACGCTAAATAGGCGTCTGTTAAGTAAAAAATGCTTGTTGACCTTTAAAGAAATGTATGGTGCTATAGCATCCAAGTTGAAGACCATATGATTTCTATTTTGGAGGTCTTGGGTTCAAATCCTACGGCACACATTTTCTGCTTTTCTAATCAAGTGCGTATGTTGCTAACTTCAAACAGTGAAGAAGCTAGCGTGGTGGATTATGGCCTTACCTTTTTCACAACGAGAAGAGATCCGCGCCCAGCTGTAAGACAGCTTATAAAAATATGGCGGGACCGGAGTGATGATTAGTATTACTATATCCACAGTCGATGATATAAACCTGAACACCCGCGTGTTCCTCTGGCCGCTGGACATGGAAGATACCATTGACCTGACAGTCAAGACCCTCAACACCAAGAAGACCATGGCGGAAGACAAGCTCCGAAGCCGCAAGGCCGTTTTCGAAGAAAAGCTGAAGAAGCACGAGAAGGAACTGGAGCTGTTCCGAAGATTCGATCCACCGCTGCTGAATGTGGACCTTTTGAAGGAAGTCGTACAAAAAGTTGATGAGATATATAACAACTTGATGGTATGTGAAATAATTAGGGGACATAGAGTGGGGACGCATACGCATACGCATACGCATACATATACTTGCAGGTACAGATGTGTATGTACATATACATGTACATATGTACGTTTGTTATTTCATAGACAGTGCTTCAAATCGCTAATTGTTTTAGTCTTTAGCACTACTCTGTCCGGTGGAGACCAAACCACAACCAGTTAATTATCATCTGGTCGGCATTGCAGTCACAGGGACCACGTGTAGGGCTTTGCATTAGGATAAGGCCACTATCATCATATTCGCCACCATCGACCAAGCGTCCTCATGGACGAGAATGACTTAGAGCTTCTTACGATTATCATATCGACTTCCTTAAAATTGACGATTGACCATTCTCGTCAGGCCGACAAACGTGAAGCAGAGGATATCATAAACGAAGAACAGCTCCTGGATCAGGAAGTGTCCGTATACTTCAGCTTGCAGACAATGATCGCGGGTATTGAACCCTTCCACAAGCTTTGGCACACGTCGCACGACTTCTATGAGGGATATGAGATATGGTAACATTTTAGAATTTTTTTTACTTAGTTTTTGGCTCAGCACCTTTTGCATTTCAACGGAGTTAAATGTCTATAATTTTCTTCATTTTTTTTTATTCAAGGGATGGTGTATAGGATGATAATATAGTTAATGTTTTCTGTGTCTTTAGCATCACATTTTGACAGAAAAATAGAACAGAATACAAAACTTCAACACTTTATTATGTGCCGAAAAAATACAATATGCTTTTTTTAATGATGATTTTGATTGTTTTTAGGTTTGCGTTTGATCACCATCCCACATGATGTTAAGTGAAGATGCGATCTACGATAGAGTACGCTTGCGTTTGCTTTAAAAAGGCTTGTTTCTTACAAGAACAATTTAACTAGATAAATTTTGAATGGACAGTGTCAAGATATGTAATTTATTCAGTTTTCAATTATACTTAATATATCACCACATTTTATTGCTTACCCAGTTACCCACACAAATTTTAAAATTGGTATATATTTCTAGGTATCACGGTCCGTTCTATGGACTAGACGCTGAACAGATTGCTGAAGACGTGGAAGCGTGGTGGAAACTTCTATACAAGCTGGGCAAACAGATGTTCGAATTCCCCGGAGCCAAGCGCATTGCTGACATGGTGCGGAACAAAGTGGAGAAGTTTAAAGCCCTGATGCCGGTCCTCTGCGCGATTTGCAATAAGGTAACACGCTGTCTTGTTGACGACTTCGTTTGCCTCGGCTCAATCATCAACTATAAAGGCTTCAGCGAAGCAGATTTGCGAAGGCAAGAGGCGCCATGCCTCAGGTTGCTAAAGTGTGGAAAAACGGAGGTGCCAAACTCAGGTTTTCGGGTTTTTTCTATTTAGAGTATGTGGAATATTGCGGATAAATATTAAAACGCTTTAAAATTGCGTTCAAATTAAATTAGATCCTCATCATTGTTGTAGTCAAAACGCTAAAAATACAACTCTTGAATACTTAAAATGAACTTCCGCAAAGTAACGTCTGAATCAATAAATTATCTGAATAATAATAATAAAAGTTCTTAAAAAATTATTCGAAGATGTGTAAGCTCTACTAACTCGCACTTGACTAGTGTGGTAGACTACGGACGGGTACGGTGATAAGAGGTCCGCACCCAACAGCAGTAGTGGGATACTTTATAAAAACATGGCTGATTCTGTTTATAACATTGATGCAATCTTAATCGCTACTGACTGAATTAGGATTAAATTATAAATGATCGAGTTCTTACTGCTTAGGGCATGCGTGAGCGTCACTGGGCTAAGATCAGTGATTTGATCGGAGCGGAAGTAGTCCACGAAGCGGAGACGTCCCTGGCGGACATGGTGGAGCAGGGCGTCCACGTGTTTGCCTCGCAGCTTGAGGAGATCGAGCAGTACGCCTCCAAGGAGTACTCGCTCGAGAAGGCGCTCAACAAGATGAAGGAGGAATGGACCGGAGTCAAGTTTGAGATTGTCCCTTACAGGTTGGTTTTGCACCACGATGAGTAACCAGTAACCATATAGTATCACTTATGGATCAGACCTGTTTTTTTAAACTGTCTTACTACTCGGGACGGACTTTTTTTAAAATTGTGAGTAGGGTAAGATCATATTCCACCACGTTAGCCAAATGCAGTTACACATCTTCGAGAACTTATTTCTCGAATCTATAAATATAAAATAATAAAAATTAAATAACTTCACTAAATTCAAAAATTACTTCACTGTTTGAAGTCAGAGGCAATTTTGCACAACTCTAAAAAAACAGAGGTGTATCTAGTGAAACTTGAACCCAGGACCTCAAGATTAGTAAGCCAGACTGGTCGGGTTTTTGGTTTGATCTTCCAACTGAATTTCTTTCCAACCTTGAAGAAAAGTCAACTTTTTATAAATAACCATCATATCCATATTTACTTCCGGGCTGAGCCTCATCTTCCACTTTCCAGGGACACTGGCACCGGCATCCTGGCTGGTCTGGACGACGTCCAGCAACTGTTAGATGACCACATCCTCAAGTCACAGACCATGCGAGGCTCTCCTTACGTGAAGGCTTTTGAGGCAGACATGGCCGGGTGGGAAGAGAAGCTTATCTCTATGCAAGATATACTGGACCAGTGGCTCGTGGTACGGTATACTCAAACTACCCTCAATACATTACCAAAAATATGCTGTTATAATCAATAATTGTGATTTTTTAATATAGAATTTAATATAACATTGAAAGTGCGGTTTCTCCTAATATAAAACTGTCGCCTATCGGTTATCTTTCAATAATTAAGTATATTTGTGTATATTAATTTATATACAGTTTATTTATACATTCGTATGTACTGTTATAATTAAGGTAGGTATTTGTGTATATGATTTCAAAAATCATATGAAATATGAATTTATTAAATATTTATTATTATTATTTATAATAATAAATATTAAATTTTATTAAATTTTTGCTTTATTATTTATTTATTTTTATTATGTGATATATGTTGATGGGATATCCGGGATAAATAGATAATGATCGGGAGCGTTAATGAAATGCGTTCTTAGTAAGTATCAACTGATTTATTATTTGTCGGCGGTAGGCTAGTCAACTCGCCCGACCTACCGCCTTTATCGAGACCTATACCTTAATACATTACAATCCCTTACACTTAATCTATAGTATGGTACACTAATTAACACAATAACAATATGAGTAATTTACTACACTTACAACTAATACAATAAGTCAACATATTAAGTGACGCTTAACTATGATAACAATGTTGTAACTTATATTAATCGTAACACCAACAAAACGTTAAGTTGGTTCCATGCCATAGCGAATCACAGGCTTTCTAATACGTTTAGGTCTAATTATATTAGGTGTAGGCGTTACATCTAGATTCTGTCCAGTCGTGCCTGGTACGGTACCGGGAGATGCCTCTGTGGACATGGTACTGGAAGTATTTGGCGCTAGCGGTATTGAATCACGGCCTTCCGCCCCCACGGAAATCGGCGATACATCCGGGGCGGCGCCGCTTGCCGCGGGCTGGGGCTCGAGCGACGAGCGCCCCGACGCGGTCACGCCATCAGTGTCAGTACTCTCTGAAGGGAATACGCAGGTGCTCCTCCGTTTAAGCTGGTCGATATGCCTATGCGCTGCCGAGCCGTTGCCAGTTTTGACAGTGTAATCGCTCCTACCGTGACGATCAGTGATTTGACCCTCGGACCATTTGGCGTGTGAACCGAAATTTCTATACCAAACGGGATCGCCCGGCGTGAGTTGCCGCGCTCCCTGCGCTTTCTCTATCGTGGAGAGCTCTTTGTTTCGCGCCCTAGTTCCGTGCTGAGGCCTAACTACGTCCAACCGCGTCCTCAGCCGCCTGCCCTGTAACATTTGTGCCGGACTCTCGCCCGTCGTGCTGTGCGGAGTATTATGATATACTAACAGAAATCTTTGTATCGCCAGTTCGGGGTCTACGTTGTCACAGCGAGCTTTCTTTATTACGTTTTTAATGAGCTTTACCGCATTCTCTGCGGCGCCGTTGGAGGACGGATGGTGCGGCGCGGAGAACGCGTGATACACGCCATTGCGTTTTAAAAATTCTGCGAACTGTTTACTCGTATAAGGCGGGCCGTTATCAGTTACAAGTTGCTTCGGAATTCCCCACCGCGACCATGATTCTCGTAACTTTGCAATCGTAGCCTCTGCTGTGGTACGTGCCATTTTAAACGCTTCGACCCACTTAGACCTAGCATCTACCGAGATTAGATAGGTGTGACCGTCGACCGGCCCGAGAAAATCAAGATGAACCCTTTCGTAGGGTGAATTTGGCCAACGCCACGGCGCAGCCGGCGCAGCGGGCGGCGCCGCCGCCACCGCGGCACACGTGCCGCACGCTCGACACTGCGCCTCCACGTCCTCATCTAGCCCTGGCCACCACACATATGAGCGGGCATACGCTTTAGTCTTGACAATTCCCATGTGGGCCCCATGCAACTCCCGTAGGACCCATTGTCTGCAAGTTGTAGGAACTACTACTCGGTGCCCCCACATAACACATCCTAGCTCTATGTACAGCTCTGTTTTCCTAGCCAGATACGGTTCGAGCTGCTTCATGTCGACGTTCGCGGGCCAGCCGTTTTCGACGTATCCGTATACCCGGCTGAGTACTGGGTCTCGCGCCGTTTCCTTTATGATTTTATCGTTATCTAACAACATCGCATCGGTCGCGAAATGTAAGTACGTCTGCTCGGGGGGCTCGTGAGCGGTCGTCTCTACTACGGGCAGGCGCGACAAAACATCGGCGCCATTACTACTCGTGCCTATGTACTCTATATCGAAGCTGTACGCGGAAAGGATGAGAGCCCACCTCTGCATTCTACTCGCGGCCATGGTCGGGATACCCTTCTGTGGGCCGAATATGCTTACCAGCGGTTTATGATCGGTTTTCAGTCGAAATTTCCGGCCATAAAGGTACTGATGAAATTTTTGTACGCAGTAAACTATAGCGAGAGCTTCCCTATGTATCTGCGCGTACGCTTGCTCAGGCTTTGTGAGTTTCCTTGAAACGTACGCGATCGCGCGCTCTTCCCCCGCGGCGTCGCGCTGCGACAGCACGCCCCCGATGCCTACCGAACTAGCATCGCACGTTAACACCAGGTCGCGCCGCGGGTCGTAGTGCGCTAGTACATCGCTGCTTACCAACAGTCGTTTAACGCGGCTGAAAGCGCGCGCGTGTTTTGCCGTCCACCCCCAACGCACGTCACTCCTTAACAATTCATGCAAAGGGGCGAGCATATCGCTTAGATTCCTAACAAATCTTGCATAGAAATTCACCATTCCCAGAAACGACTTTAACTCTGTCACGTTTCCCGGTTCCGGCATACTATTTATGGCATTCAGCTTTTCCGGATCGGGTCGGATACCATTTTTGTCGACGATGAAACCTAAGTACTTAACTTCTTTCTTTAAGAACGAACATTTGCTTCGTTTCACCTTAAGACCGGCGGCTTCTAATCTCTGGAATAATAATTCTAGCGATCGCAAGTGCGCAGCCCGGGTGGTCGCTGTTAATATAATATCATCAGCGAAACACTGTACGCCTGGCACACCCTCGACGACGCCGCTTATGATTCTTTGAAATATTCCGCTACTAGAAGCGAGTCCGTAAACCAGGCGGTTGTATTTAAATAATCCGCGATGCGTGTTGATTACTGTAAATATTTTAGACTCCTCAGAAATTAATATTTGATTATAGGCCTGGGATAAATCTATTTTTGTAAATTCCTCCCCCCCGGTTAAGTTCGCGAGCAACTCGTCAACTCTCGGCAGCGGATATCTATCGACCATGAGTACGGGGTTGAGCGTTACCTTAAAATCGGCGCATATACGCAGCGCGCCATCACCCTTAGGTACCAACACTAGTGGCGTGGCCCAGTCGGAGCATTCGACGGGCTCGATGACGCCGTCCCGCAACATGGCGTCGAGCTCGGCATCCACGCGCTCGCGCACTGCGAACGGCACGGCGCGCGCGCGGTGGAACACCGGCGCCGCGCCCTCGCGCACGCGCAGCCGCGCCGCGCCGCCCGTGTACCGGCCCAGGCCGCCGCTCAACACTTCCTTATGTCTGTCGAGAATTACACGGATCTCGTCATTAATCGATTCAATTTTTAAATTGCTACTAACGTCGCCAGGCGGATATCGTAATACCGGGAGCTTTATCTGCAATTCGGCCAACCATTGTCTGCCGATTAATGACGTCACACCGTTTTCTATTACAAACAGATCTAGCCGCTTTGTATTATTACCATATCGTACATTGACCTTTATGATTCCGAGGGGTCTCATTTCAGATTTTCCATCGTAAAAACGGAAAATATAGCTAGATTTTTGTAATTTGAGATGGCTGAACAATTTTCTATATTTAGCCGCACTTATACATGAACACGGGGACCCTGTGTCGACCTCCATTTTTACTCTGGTTCCGTCAATAGTAACGTCGAGACTCACCGGTGTATAGTCGCCTAACACCATTTGGAAAAAGGGTTGAATTTCTTCCTCCGAATCTGAAGTTCCTTGCTCGTCCGCGGAGGGCGCCGCGGCCGCCGCCGCCGGCTGCACGTAGTGTGCGCCGCTAGGGCGCCCGCTACCTCCGTGTCTGACTTTATCCGAGCCCTTGTAAGGGCACACCCTCTTCAGATGACCTCGGTTTCTGCAGCTATTACATACAAAATTAGCGTATTTGCATCCGTCAGTCAGATGCTGACCGCCACACGCCTCACACTTTCCAGCAAGTTGTCTTCCCGCCGCCCCGCCGAGCGCGCGTTGCGCGCGATTCCGTGACGTCACGCGCAGCGCATGCACCGCGCTCGCGACAGCCGCCACCCCGCTGCCTGACGCGGCCGATATGTCCACGGCCGCCGCGTCCCTTTCCCCAGCCTCCAGGGTAGTCGCTAACGTCATCGCCTTCGTATACGTCAAGTCGGGCTCGGAAAATAACCTCTGTCGTATCAGGTCACTGCTCACCCCGCAAACGAACTGATCGCGCAAGTTTTCGTTGAGCACGTTCCCGAAATCGCAATCCTTCGCCATTTTTTTTAACGCTGCCATGTACTGCATCATGTTCTCGTCGCTACTCTGCCGTCTTTGACGAAACTTATAACGTTCCGCCATGACTGACGGCTTTGGTTGTAAATGTCCACGAACCAACTCGACAACGGCTTCGTAAGGTAGGTCTGTCGGTTTTTTAGGGCTTGACAGGTTTACCATTAGCTCGTACACTTCATCGCCTACTAGCGTGATTAGCGTCGGAAGCCAAAGATCGTCTTTTATTGCATTAGCGCGGAAATACATCTCGACACGTTCACAGTACAAAGTCCAATTCCCCGCACTCACATTAAATTCTTTAATTTTTGCCGAGCGTCATGATTATTCTCTTGTCAAATCACTTGTAGAATGATGTAAATTATTTAGTCACGCGATTCTATAATTTACACCTCGTCGCCATTGGGATATCCGGGATAAATAGATAATGATCGGGAGCGTTAATGAAATGCGTTCTTAGTAAGTATCAACTGATTTATTATTTGTCGGCGGTAGGCTAGTCAACTCGCCCGACCTACCGCCTTTATCGAGACCTATACCTTAATACATTACAATAAGTACCTATAGTGTACTCTCCGCCGGCGTCTGTTTTCCCTGCGAAGTACAACTTGGGTGTCTTCAAATCTAGAGTAAACAGGTTTATTTCTAGGTAAGCGTGCTTCATCTTAGACTACATCCTGCTTAACATTAGGCAGGGCGTGGTCAAACGCAAACCTATTTAATTATTTTTTTTAAAGTATAAGAATTGGGGTTAATGTATGAAATAACCGTTTCTTAAAGCATTTTCTTGTAGAATAAAATTTATTTGTTTAATCAAAGTAATTAAGATTTAAGAAATAACAGAAAATGTTCGCAAAAATATTAGTGTAATGAAAAAACTTTGGAACTGAAGATCGTCACAGAATCATGCTCAATATTTTAAATACACTCTTTCTATTGTGCTTGCATATTAATATATTTTTGTACAGTGTCAAGCCACATGGATGTACCTGGAACCCATATTCTCATCGGAAGACATAATGCGCCAAATGCCCACTGAGGCGCGAAACTTTCGAGACGTGGACAAGGAGTGGAGGACCATCATGGCAGCCACGACCAAGGAGCCCACGGTGCTGCCAGCGACGGACTTCCCTGGCCTGTTGAAAAAACTCAAGTACAGCAACTCTCTACTCGACGACATTCAGAGGGGTCTGAACGATTACCTCGAGAAGAAACGGCTGTTCTTCCCAAGGTAAGAGAGGACACGGATACTCATCCGAAATAAGCGCCATCTATCAATTTGTCGCTGCACTACTACGAAATGACCAACGTAAATATAAAATATTCACAGACACGCTTAGAAAGTGACGCCATCTAGGCGAGCAAAATAGCCCGATTTACATATGTAGTTTTTTATATGGGATGATGTGTCAGAACAAATATTAATGCCTTGTTAACTCATTTGGTAGTATATCTGCTTCAAGAGCTGAAAGACGTGGGTTTGATTCCCACCGAAGACAAACATTAATGGGACAATAAATGTTTGTTCTGTGTTTATTTATTTTTATGTAAAAGTAATGAGACGAACGATTCGTTTTCCTGATGGTAAGAGACAACGCATGTCCATAACCATTACAGCAATACACAGAAGTAGCAAAACAAAGTCCGGGCCATCGCTGCTTTGGCGCTCATTACTTCGAGACTTTCGATGGTTAGACTCAATAGCCCAGTAATTTCGTTAGCTGCAAACCGTTCAAACCCTTCAAACCCTTAAACCGGAACACAGTAATGTTTAAACACTACTGCTGACGGCAGAATATCTGGTCCTACCTAGACAGACGACTTCGATGCTAAGGAAATCTACCACCAAATAATGAATAAATGAATTTTCCGTAGACGCAAAGCATAAAAGTACGTATGAACTTTCTTATCGAATCCGTTAATCTTTTATGTAACTAGGTAAGTAAAAAATACGCATTACTAAAAATGATAAGTCGTTAATTCGTTATTGATATGAATGCTATCAAGGCGAGATGTTGAAAAAGATATATTTCGTGTTTGTCTCTCGTATCACCAGATATGAGAAACTTCAAATCAGTTTTTGGATAAGGAAACCGTGATTGGCATTTATTTCTGAGCGCTACCGTAGATCGGGCGACACATTAACTCTGAGACAAGGACTGGCCACTTAGCTATACGAAAAAAAAAAAACATCAACACCACCACAACCACCACCACCACCACCACCACCACCACCGCCACCATCATCATCATCGTCATCATCATCATCATCACCATCGTCATCATCATCATCATCGTCATCATTCATCACCATGTGGGTAAAACCTCGGGGCGTAAATAGTACATATATAATATAACATAAAACCCCGACGAATGCTACAAAACTTACTTTCGTAGTGTATTTGTTTACAATTAAATAATCTAAGCAAAATATGACACGATATGTTTGAGAAAATAAAGTTCTAAATAAACGGGCTTCTCAAACAAAACTATAATTCCACGGAAGTAGTTTTACGAATCATACAAACGAAAACTAAAACGTATAGTGCCTACTCGTTGAACTTACTGTACCATTCCCGCGGTACAACAAATATCCCTACATGAAGCTAAATAGATATTATGACCTTACGAATGAGTTGACCATAAATGGTTACATGGCAATTTATATGGTATAGAAGTGGGAGCGAGAGGAGCAAAATCTCTCTATAACATACTAAAAGATAAAGAGTATTCAAAGCAGCGTTAGTAGGATTATATCTAATTTGGTTGTGAACAGAACACGGGTATTGGAAACACGGGCAGTGAAGGTGAAGTTTCTACATATTTACAGGGGTCCCTTAAATTTACACCTAGGTCGCAAGTCACTGTACAGGTTTCTGTCACTGCAACGCGATAGACCCGGCACCCGCACGGTGATACCATTGAATTCTAAGAAGTTTTCTTCTAATGCTGTATGATGTCCTATTTTACTTTACTTGCAATGCAAGCTGGCAATTTCCTAAGCTTCATTTACATTTTTTTTATAGAAGTTACAATTATACATTTGATTTCATTTCCAGATTCTTCTTCCTATCTAATGACGAGCTTTTAGAGATCCTGTCGGAGACGAAGGACCCGATGCGGGTGCAGCCCCACCTCAAGAAATGCTTCGAAGGGATATACACGCTCGAGTTCAACGTCAACAATGAAATCGTGGGGATGACGTCCGCTGAGGGAGAGATCGTAAAACTATCAAGCAGCATACAACCGGCGGATGCTAAGGTATTTAAAACTTTACTTTTTATAAATTAGGTAACAAGTTAAGGTATCTTTAGCTTGAGGCAACGATTGATGTCACAAGAGAAAATAAAATAGAGTACAACTTTGTTGTACACCAGCAATCAACATATTATAACATAAGAAACTTAAAAAAGATATAAAGAAATAAAAAAAAAACAATATTAAGAATAATTTGTGTTAGTACAACGGCGGCCTTATCGCTTAGAGCGAAAATAATGCTTGTATAAACAATGCTGATGACAATTTTATGACCAAAAGACCAAAGATTCTCTTATATACTATAGAGTATTTGTTAGCGCAGTGTGATTGTTAGCGAGACAAACCAAAATTATTTTTATTGTTAGACATTCGTTGTATTCCTTATAATATGTATTACTAAATTAATATCTAAATCTAAATAAGGGGTTTGCTGACATGCATCAATGTCCCGTTCACTGCGATGTTAGGCCGATGTTAGGCGGTGGCGGCTTTTTAGTAGGTTATAGAGAGATTTTGCTGGCAACCCTCTCGCTCCCACTTTTATACCACATAAATTGACCATAATGGGAGTCAACAAGTCCCTAGTCAAAAAGCCCCCATGTGAAGACCCGGCCCAAAAGTGCCCATAATACTCGCAGCATTGCCACGCTGGATGGCCAACGATGTACCAAATAGTATCCCGCTCGAGGGTCAAAGGTTGTAAGACTATTTTAAAATGAAAAAACAAGAAAGGCAGATAATCTCTTTATTGTTAACACTAAAGATTGCTAGATTTCTGCTCCGTGTACCGTTCGCGTTAGTAGAAAAGTGAGTCAGACCAGTTCCATGATGAATGATGATGATCCAGGGCATGGTGGAGCGGTGGCTGCAGCAGTTGGAGCACCAGATGATCGTGTCGCTGCGGGACGTGGCTGCCGAGGCGTGCGCGGCATACCCAAACACGAATCGCGAGCGCTGGGTGCTCGTCTGGCCCGGACAGATCGTGCAGGCTGGCTCCTGCGTCCAGTACACCACCGAGGTTACTATTCTTTTGAAGCTGAGAGCAAAAACTTAGATCTGAGAAAATACTTTGAAGTTTCTACTTGGTGATAGATCTTCTTAGGGGGTCGTCTAGGTAGGTACCACCGCAGTACCAGTTATGTCGCCGCCAAGCGGTTGTGTGTAAACTTTACTATCTGCCATTTTAAAGGATATTGCAGGGCTGTTGATATCGCGTCCATGAGAACCATTGCAAGTTTCAAATAAATGATCGCTAAAGCAGCAATACCCTGGACTTTGTTTTGCTACTCAAAGTTCTGTGTCGCTGTTGTGGTCATGGGCACGCGTTATTTCTTACTATCAGGAGAGTGTCTCGTTCGTTTCATCACGTTAACATTTAAAAAAAGTTTTCTTCGGCGATAAACTGCGAGTTTCGTTTGAGATACATTTCCTTTTTAATCATAATATCTATTATGAAATTAAGAAATTAAAGTAACCATCGTTAATTGTATAATTTAACGTTGTGGTAACCATGCCGACACGTGTTTCGTTTCTACACGAGACTCCATTAAGACGTATTGACTCTTCAAGCGCTTGACCGAGTGCTTTACATAGTTAAGTGGATTTTATGTAACCAATAATACTTAAATTTGGCTCCTTCTTGTGGCGGCATCGTTTGTCGTGTCGCTCTCTTTCTTCCGATATGGTTGAGGAGGGCGATGGCTGGCACATGCGTCATACTCGTGCTCGGGTGCTGCTTGCGGGTCGCTGCTCTGCTCGCGACATACACACAAACTAGTACTTTAACCCTAGATTAAGAATCATTGAACTAACTTCCCTCTCCCTGTATTGTACATAAAGTAAAAAAATAATAATTAAAAACTTGACAAAGGTCACGGACATCTGTGGAGCGTATATCTTAAATAATAAAATTAAAAATAATAGTAAATAAATAAATTAAGACAATAGATACTTTTATTTATTATATTAATAATTTATTTTTTATTTCATATTCAAAGCTTGTTCGATTAATCATTATTAATTGTTCAGGTCATTAATAATAATTGTTATTACTTTTTGTTTAATTAAACTTTTATCCTAATCGTAACCAAAACTAATAATATTCGGAAATACATCTGAGATCTTACGAATTTGAACAAAGCAACGCCTGAATCAAGCAGCGTAGATGGGTAAAAAGGTTGCATGTCTTATTTTGCAGGCCATAGAGGCGATCCAAACTAACACCCTGCCGAACCTGGTAGAGCAATCCACGGAGCAGATCACTGGGCTCGTGTACCTGGTGCAAGGTGAACTGGACCCTGGGAACCGAGTCACTGTTGAGGCACTCATCGTGCTTGACGTGCACGGTAATACATATCCTTTTTTAATTATCCGTGAACAAAAGTGACAAAAAAGAGATTGCTGGTGAAAGTGGTTATGAGGTAAGCGAAATTACAGGGTTATTGAGACTAACCATTGAAAGTCTCAACGTAATGTGCGCCAAAGCAGCGCTACCCTGGACATTGTTTAGCTACTCAAAGTTCTTTGTATCGCTGCAATGGTCATTGACAAGCGTTATATTCCCATCAGGAGAGCGTCTCGTTCGTCTCATTACGTCTACATTAAACAAACAAATTACCTTAAAGAATTTCCCAAGTGCCTTGTGCCTGCCCTACTGGGTGTTCCTCAACAGATACAGTCTGGGTATCTTCAAATCGCGAGTGAAGCGTGCTCTATCGTTTACCGCATCTTCGCTTATCATCAGGCGAGATGGCGGTCAAACGCAAGCCAATTAAATATAAACAAAAAAAAAACATAAGCCAATGTTATTCTTGTCACTATGGCACTCCACATTATCCAAATCTTGTCTCGTCAGGCCGGTCGATCCTCGAAGAGATGGTGACGCGCAAAGTGATGGAGATAACCGACTTCAACTGGATCTCGCAACTCCGGTACTACCTGCGCGGCGAGCGCATGACCTGTTCCATGATCACAACTGACGTGGATTACGGGTTCGAGTATCTGGGAAACATCGGGCGGCTGGTTGCCACACCACTCACTGATCGTTGCTTCAGGTACACTGTCTTCTTTCCCCCTGGGGATATATCCCTAGTAAGGGATCTATAAGAATTTAATTAGGTCTCACAGTTCGATGCCGCCGCGTCATTCGCACTGATCTATTGCGTTACTTACGCGTCAGAGTATTAAAAAAAATATTTCATGTAATATATTCTAGAAAGATGAAACACACAAAAACAAACATATAAAGACAAATCAGGGACAATTACAAAATAGGGGCTCATCTCAGCATAATGTTGGTGATACTAAGTGGTATAACCAGCGCTGGTCTTCCGATGAGCCCTTGTAGTTAAGCTGCTGTACACGTAACACAGTAACGTTTACACACTACAGAATATCTAATACAGCGGTGATAAAAAGACTCTTAAGGAGATCTACTATCAAACAAATGTATGATTACGCATGAAATTAGACGAGCTTATATTGGAGGAGAAGGGCGCCAATCAATACCACATCGTCGACTAATCTCTTTGTAAATCCCCTAGAACCCTAATGAGTGCTCTGAAGCTGAATCTGGGAGGTGCCCCAGAAGGGCCCGCCGGTACCGGCAAGACGGAGACCACTAAGGATCTGGCGAAGGCTGTTGCCAAGAAATGCGTCGTCTTCAACTGCTCAGATGGTCTGGATTACAAGGCACTTGGGAAATTCTTTAAGGTAATTTGTCATCTGCTGATGTTAGTAATTATCTTTCTCATTTGACTGTCAAAGATTTTTAACTTTTTTTAAAGCTACCGTATTCCGACTTTCAACTTCCTTCCTTGTTTTCGATTACTGCTAAAGTGGCGCAAGTAGGTTTTAATTTTCTTAATGTTGTTCTTGTTACATCAGGGGCTAGCTCAGTCCGGTGCATGGGCATGTTTCGATGAGTTCAACCGCATCGAGCTGGAGGTGCTGTCGGTGGTAGCGCAACAAATCCTCTCTATCCAACTCGCCATATTACGCCGCGAGAAGCGTTTCGTCTTCGAGGGCACGGAGATCAGCCTCAACCCAACTTGCTCTGTCTTCATTACCATGAACCCTGGGTGAGTCGCATTATTTTTGTTTTTTTTTGACGTGTGTCTAAAATATCGGTGTCCGAATTATACGCATAAGTGTGGACAAGTAATACAATGTACCAAAACCGAATAGAACTTTTTAGTAAAGTCATCACTACTTTACAAAAGCACGTCATCATCAAAATCATCACAAAAGCACGGACTGGTCTTAACTATGGCTTACTTTATGTGACTTTGACTGTTACATAGACTTTGTTTTATTTATTTTTACCATATACGCACCAATAATAAATAATAAAAAATCTAGCAATCAAATAAAACGCACGACTTATTTGAAAGTGTGTAAAATTTTTTTGAAGTCATAAGTATGTCTCAATTTAGAAGAGATATAAACTTAAAATCAAAACAAATTAAAAGAAAAAAAATTATGGTGTCCATTCCAGGCTAGGTGTATTTACCATCTTCGACCACTTCGTTACTTAAGATCAGGTGAGCTGTAGACAAACGCCTAGTCTGTCGCAAGTAATAAAGAATATTTCTGGGAGTAAAACGTGATTATTATTTTAATGTTTGACAGGCTAGGTATTTGACCACAGCTCATCTGATGTTAAGTGACGGTGTGGTAGATTATGGTAAAAAAACGTGGAACTCTTAAATCAGGCTTTTTGGCCTTTTTTTACCATTCGTTTAATTTCTTCCTTTAAGTTACGCGGGTCGTACCGAGTTGCCGGACAACTTGAAGGTGCTGTTTCGCACGGTGGCCATGATGGTGCCGGATTACGCCATGATCGGGGAGATCACGCTCTATTCCAATGGATTCGTGTGCGCAGGCCCGTGAGTACACTTACTTTATAGCCTACTCAAACAAGCAGGTTGTTTTTTTTAACTATGAAAGCTGGAGTGGTTTTGACACAGACACCGGTTATTGGTTCAGAAATACAGACTGCAAATGCATTCTTCTTGCACAAACTATGTCAATTAAACTTTATAATCTCAAAGAAGCTCAAAAAAGCGACATCGTTTCATGGTCAACGTTCCAAAAACACAAACGAAACGATTCGATTCCACGTTCATTGTGCGGACTGGTAGACAGTGGAATGCGCTGCCTGAGTGGGTGTTTGAGTTATAATATAATGTTCCCTTCTCTCTTCTAAACGTCAGGTTAGCGCGTAAGATCGTGCAAGCGTACAAGTTATGTTCGGAGCAGCTGTCCTCACAGAACCATTACGACTACGGTATGCGTGCCGTCAAGTCCGTCCTGCTGGCTTCAGGCGCTCTCAAGAAGAACTACCCCGAGAAGGACGAGGCGCAGCTCGTGCTTAGAGCTATTATTGACGTCAACATGCCCAAGTTTCTATCGCAGGTACGTTAAAATTGCAACATATTATATATAAATAAACACTTTATCGTTCACTCTAAAAATAAATATCAAATACTATAGAACAATATAAACTATTGTAACAATTGGTGGCCTTATCGCTAAAACCAATCTCTTCCAGTCAACCTTAGGTTGAAAAGCATTCAGAAACCAGTAGAAAACGAGGTATACCAATAATAATAATAGGTTTTAGCGATGATGGCTCAATGGTTAGCGCGGTAGGTTCGCATGCCGAAGGGCGTGGGTTCAAACTCCAACAATGAGCTTGAGCTGCCGGTGAAGGAAAACATCGTGAGGAAACCATAGCGTGGTGGTAGGGTACTTTCTAGTACTCGGCTGGCTAGCTACCACCCTCAAGTTGAAAATCTGCCGCCAAGCATCTAACGGTGTGTTCCGGTAGCCTCACTTGAGAGCCAGTTCTATTCCAGGCTAGGTGTGCTTTATCATCTTCGACCACGCCGTCACTTAACATCAGGTGAGTTGTGATCAAAGACCTAGCCTGTAAGCCATAAAAAAAAAAAAAATAATAAGAATAAAAAACAAGCTAAAGATCTTACCAGGTTAAACTAATACAAACCTACGAGGAGGGATCAAAAAGTAGTGAGAACGACATACTCCAGATACTCCTTGGTAAGAAAAAAATAAATACTGGCAGGCATAGCTCAGATACATATTTGTAATACTAATAAAGAAAAAAAATCTTCGATTCTCTTTTGTTTTTTTTTTCTGAATGTAGTCATTTGTTTGCGTCGTGTCGGAACGTGTTCTCGAAAATGGTGAAAAACGAAGTGCGAGCCGTTATTAAATACCTCTGTTTAAAAAAATTAACGACGCAAGAGATTCATTGCGATTTGGAGGCAACATTAGTCTGCTCCGCTGTATTCAATAGTCGCAAGGTGGGCTTCAAAAAAATTAAAAAATTCGCTTCGGTTATCAAAAGTTTGGTTTTTGATTTTAACAATGATGAGGAAGTGAGACTCAAAAATATTGTTTTTGAAATGTTAATAGGACTAGTTAGTAGTTAGACAGTTGAAATTTTCACAGATGATGTATTTCTATTGCCGCTGTAACAACAAATACAAAAAAACAGAATAAAAAATATTTAAGGGGGCTCCCATACAACAGACATGATTTTTTTGCCGTTTTTATAGATAATGGTACGGAACCATTCGCGCGCGAGTCCGACTCGCACTTGGCCGGTTTTTTATGGTCGACAAGCTAAATGTTTGATCACAGCTCAACCATATTTTTTTTAATCTACCAGCGTCCAATTTATTCAAATGTCAATTCACCTAACGACACTATGTAATGCAGAATAAGTTTAACTATCACCTGAGGTAGGTACCTAACAAACTTCGCTTGCATTGGCTTTTGACCCAGACTAATGAAGCAATTTGTTCCAGGACGTGCCACTATTCATGGGCATCTATTCAGACCTGTTCCCGGGCGTGGACATCCCCCAACCAGACCGGGCCGAACTCCTCAAATGTATCAAGAAAGAGCTGGACAAACGTAACCTGCAGCCCACTGAATGGTATCTTGAGAAGATCATACAGGTAATACAATATTTTTTTTATGGTCGACAGGCTAAGTGTTTGACCTTAGCTCATATGATCTTAAGTGACATGAAGTGTGGTAAAAGATGGACTACACTTAGGCCGGAATGAATCTCAAGTAAAGCTGCCGTTCGCTGTTCGCTGCTTGGCGGCACATTTTTATCTTGAGGGTAATAGCTGAGTTTGAGTAGTAGTGACGATGATTTCTTTTACCGGCAGCTCAAGTTCATTGTTGGGATTTGAACCCACGCTCTTCGGTGTGTGATACAATCGCGCTAACCACTGAGCTATCATAACTACAAAATATAAGTTAATATAGTATCCGCATGTACTATATATAGTTTATTTTCTTGATCAGATTTACGAGATGATGTTAGTACGACACGGGTTCATGGTAGTGGGCCCGCCGATGGGCGGCAAGACTCAGGCGTACCAGTCGCTGGCGGACTCCCTTCGCGCTCTGCAGCTCACGAAACCACCGCCACGTCACAAGGAGTTCGGAGCCATCTACAGGATCATGAACCCCAAGGCGATTACCATGGGACAGCTGTATGGGTGCTTCGACCCAGCTTCACACGAATGGTAGGCTCACCGTCATCTTTCTGTCTTTATTCCTCTAGAAAGAAAGTACAGTAGACTGTTTTTTTGGCGTCATATTTTGAACGTTTGCCAATAATTTCGATATTTTCAAGGACTCCATGATATAAATCAAGTTTACATTACAGCCAAAGTCACAGAAAGTAAGTTGAGTCCGGTCATACCCTAGTAAAGTAGTGGTAACTTTACAACGAGCTTCGACTTTTGAAAACAATACGAAAAAATATGTTCCACCATCATCTACGAATGTCCCACACTCACGCACGTAATTCGGTTCTTTATGAACACCGCTATTTTTTAATCGGTGGTGACACACGGACAGACAGACGGACAGACGAACAAGAGAGTGATCTTATAAGGGATCCTTTTTTTACCTTAAATAAAACATTCGGAAAAACACAAGTTCTAGTTATTAACCCTAGGGTGTTTCGACGACGTGTTTCCAGGTCGGACGGCGTCCTGGCTATAGCGTTCCGTGAGTACGCGATGTCCATCACACGTGACCGCAAGTGGATTTTGTTCGACGGGCCCGTGGACGCCGTGTGGATCGAGAACATGAACACCGTGCTCGATGACAACAAGAAACTTTGCCTCATGAGCGGAGAGATCGTACAGGTACACGTGTCAAGTCAAACTTTCTGTCATTCACAAGTGTAATTTTAGCTAAAAAAACTGACTTCATTTCACTAAACGCAAAACACGGCTAGATTAGTCCAGTCAAAGTCATATCTAGTCATTTAGACTCTAGACCGGTGATACTGACCAATGATAAGTGGTTTATATTCATCCTAGGGCTTAACCACAACTTACAAGGGGTCCATGTGAGCGAAAAAAAGATTTGGGTGTCTATGAGATGTGGATTTCATTTAAGCAGGTTGTGACTTTCCATTGTTGGAATAACCCACATACACAGATGATTCGTTACTTAATTTCAACTTGAATATCTTACAAGTAGGTCTACGACGATATTACTGTTGTAATAGTCCTATAGGTTTTGTAAACAAATTTAAATTAAATAAGTTAGTAGGATATTCGCTTTGTGAGCGCGAGACACTTGTAGATAGTTGCACGTGGTGACGCCTTGTTAATGCGTCTCGTTTCTCTAATTAAAAATAATAAGAGAAATAAGACGCTCTCCTGATGTTAAGCATGTTGATGAGCATTTCAGCGATATACAGAACTTTGAGTTACAAAACAAAGTCTAGGGCCTCGCTGCTTTGGCGCTCATTACTTTGAGACATTAGATGTTTATCTTCAACAGCCCTGTTATTTCGTTAGCTGAAGTACCTTTCAAACGGGAACACAGTAAAATTTATACACTACTGCTTGGCGGCAGAATATGTGGTACTGCGGTGGTACCTACCCAGAAGACTTCCTGCTAAGGAGATTTCTGAATCAGCCCTGTTTTTATAAACTCTCGTATGGCTGTGTGGCTCTTCTCATATTAAGCCATAGTCCACCACGCTGGCCAAGTGCAGGTTGGTAGACTTCATACATCTACGAGAACATTTTATAGTAAATCTTCGGACATGTAGGTTTTCTTACTATGTTTTCCTTTACCGTTTGAAGTCATCGATAATACGCACTATGGAATCTGGCTTCCAATTTAGAGGTCCTGGATTCGAATCTTTATGATACCGCACCTTTTCAAATGAGATCTAACACCAAGTAAACATGTGTATGTAAATTGTTACCAGATGACCAACAAGATGAATCTGATTTTCGAGCCGGCGGACCTCGAGTTCGCCTCTCCGGCAACCGTATCGCGTTGCGGAATGATTTACATGGAGCCCGAGCAATTAGGTAATTATAAGATTGCTCTGTTAGCTCCAAACTTAGATGTTAATACTTGTATGAAGAGACGTTGTGGAAGGCCCGTTAAAGCTGATGAAGACACAATAAAGGCATTAAATGATGCAAGCCGGCGAATGAAAACTCGTGAGAGTAAATTTGTTGAATTTGACTATTCAATTGAAACAAAAATGTTTATTATTATGATAAGAAAAGCGTCTTTAATTTTTATTTTAAAGAAACGATATTTCTTTCTGAACTATCCAAATATATGTAGATGTCTTGATTTTCATTGTATCGTCGATAACCTTTTTCAGGGTGGCGTGCTTTCCTAGCTTCTTACAACACCCATCTCTCCAAGAAGCTTATTCCGGAACAGTTTGAGCTGATCCAGGAGTTGATCGATTGGCTGGTGCCGGCCATCTTTGAATTCATGTTACAGCGCTGCAAGCATTTCGTCGATGTGGGGGAGATACACCAGTTCCATGTAAGTGATTTTTTCTAAAAGGTTCTGGATTAAATCCGACTAATTCAGAAATTGATCCACTGGCGTCAATTTTCACTTTGTTGACGTCTGGGATTTAACGTTCACGTGAGTGAAATGTCCTAAATGATTTTGGATCTTTCTGGTCGATATAGGTGTTGATCCACTGGCAGTTACCAGTTATCGAGTTCATGTCATCATCATCATCCACAGCCTTCTTTATCCCACTGCTGAGTATAGGCCTCTCTCCTGTTATGCGATCTGCCTCGGTCCTGTACCAATCTGGTTCAGGTTCAACCGCGATGGTGACAATATCGTCGACCCATCTTGCGGCTGGATGACCAACGCTTTGCTTACCTTGCTTAGGCCACATTTATGTTGCAACCTTACTTTACCTGTCATCACTACGCCTATCAAGCTTATTCCTCGTTTCCTGTTCACTTGAAATTCATAGATGCGGTACCGACGTTTTGTTCGTGGCCGGATATCGGTATTGCTAACTCGGTTTTGGAGTTTGATGCCCAGCAAGAACCTCTCCATGGATCTCTGTGCGAGTCCAATTTCATGTGTGAGCTTCCACGTCTCGGCACCATATGTCATGGTGGGCAGGACATACGAGTTCATATGAATACCAATTATTATTCGAGACATAATTCGATCGTTTAATTTGTTCTGCTGTGGAGAGTTCTGCTACCTATCTGAAGACAAGTAACCTTAAATGGCTATCTCACACTTCAGTTAATTTTATTTTCTTTACTTTAATAAAATTGTTCGCAGTCATTCACTCGACTGTTCACGTGCCTCCTGGACAGTGAATCGCAGTTCAGTACGATGTGGTTGCAGAATACCTTTGTATTCACGCTGCTGTGGGGACTGTGCGCAACCATTAATGGTATAGCTTTGTTTTGTTACTATATAATATTACAATTATTCATAGAAGACCAAAAATACTCACCTTTAAACAACCAGATTTTGGTTATATTTCAAAAACACGTTTAGAGAATTAATTTAAATTAACGAATTTTGGTGTGTTCTTCTGAAAGATATCTGTTTAAACTTTTGTTTGAACTACAATATTTAATAAATTTTTTTAACCAAATATTGACAACATGTAGGGTGGTTAGTTTTTGACTTGAAACCAAATGGTCGAATGCCATCTGCTTTCTTGGGTGTTCTATGGATATCGTTTAATGTCACTCTTGATTGCGGTCCCAACTAAAGTAAAAACTCTACATGCGTCACATCATATCTAGGGAGCAATACAACACATAATCGACAGCTAAACAAAATATAAGTTGAAAAAGTAATAAAAATCCGCCTACTTCCTTTCGCCGTACCATATGATTGCAACTCTGCCAAGTCAGATTATAGCTTACATTTTAAGTTAATTTCCGTTTTTTTTTTATCGTAATACTAATTCTTTCTAGAATGTAAAATTTAATTTACATTCCATTGGAACACATTAAGAACACATGGACATGTCAGGTAACAAAAAAATCAACAAATAAATAATTAATAAAATATTAAATAAGCTGCTGTAAAGAGGCATTGTCACTATTTTACACTATTTTCACTTACAATTAATTTATATCGTTCTAGATTGACCTGTTCAGAGCTAGACAACTTCCATGCGTTCCTGTCTTCAGTGTAATGTTTCAATGAATAAGCCTTATTACATAAAAACTCTTACAATTTTTTAAAGCCAGTCTCATTAAACGATATGATTTCTTTTGGGATGTCGTTATAGAAGCGTATTGCATTTTTTATTATTCTCTATATTATTCTCAGGTGAAAGTCGCAAAGTTTTCGATACATTTTTCCGCAAACTTCTGGAAGGCAACAACGCCGCGTACGCCAAGCCTAAGTCGTTTAAACTGACCAAGAGTCAGCTGTTTGGCGAAAAGGACACGGTGTTCGATTATGTATACGATAAGAGGAACAATGGCACTTGGATCCCGTGGATGGAGCTGGAAAAGGAGCTACCGGTGCCGGCTAATGCAAAGGTGATCAGCAGAGATCAATCGAATTGATAACAAAGCAAAGTTATAATTTTTTTATACAAAAGTGGATCATTATTATTTCCCAATTTTCACCCGTGTTGTAATGAAAAAAATGAGTAAGGCTATAAGTCCACCACGCTGGCCAAGCGCGGGTTGGCACACTTCACACATCTTCGAGATTTCGTTTTAACAACTCTCAGAGATGTAGGTTCCATCACGATGTTTCCTTTACCGTTTGAAATCATTGGTAATACGCACATAACTAAGAAGAGACAGGTGCGTGCCGTCGGATTTGAACCCAGGACCTCCAGATTGGAAGCCAGACGGTCTCCCGACTAGGTTACCAATACTACGAACATATTTCTTAAAAAATATAAAATATTTCTATTTTTTATTATGATTACTCGAGGTCAAGGATGGCGAACAATATCGCGAACGAACGCACGCGACACAATACTTTGGACACGCCACCCACCACAATTTTACCTTTTTTTTGTAATAAATAAAGAGTTTCGAGTAGATAGTATTTAGTTTCATATGTTTCCATTAATAACAAAGTCAAAATTATTTGCCGGCACGTCTATGGCCTCATTAAACATTTCTTTAGCAAAAATGGCACATTGGTCCATAAAGGTTCGCCACCCCTGCTCTAGGTGAACGACTTGATCATCTTGACGAATGAGAATGCTTGCCTGCGCTACTTCGTCAGCAAGATGGTGCGCTCGCGCATCCCGCTCCTCATCGTGGGTCCGACGGGTACGGGCAAGTCCACGCTGGTGCTCAATTTCCTCCTGAGTTTGCCCAAAGAGAAATACGTTACCAACACCATCACTTTTTCTGCCAGAACTAGTGCCAACCAAGTAAGAATATTAGGTTTTTAAGCTAAGTTTTTTGTTTTGAGAAATATACGTTTACCTATATCTATAACTGTGAACTGTAGATGTACTTACTTTATTTTTTGACATAAGTTTATACAACGGGCATGCAATATTATATAGTTAACATACAAATGTATTACTTATTATTATGTACTAGCTTGCTCCCGCGACTTCGTCCACGTTTACTTTAGAATTTGTTTAGTATAGTTAAGAGGAAAGCAGTCAACTGAGACATTTGAAAATTAGGAATTTCACCAAGCTATTTCTGTCGCGCCGCACGCAGCACCCGCGTACATACTGAGCGAACGGGACAACTGCACCTCGAGCTCATTAACCCGAAATAAAATGAGCAAAATCGAGGTTTCGTATTCCTCTGTTTCCTCCTCGAAATTTAGACCGATTTTAGTATTTCTTTTAACAAGTAAATAAGAAGGATGTGTTCTTTGCCTGTGCGTTTTATTTTTTTAAGATTATGTCTCTGAGATTGGGAATTTGGACGTTGAAACACAGCGTTGAAACTAGGTAAATTTTAAGATTTTTGAAGATTCCTAGCTCTTATAAAAAAAACATATATCAAAAAATCAAAACAGAGGGGCATGAAACTAGCAAGTATCTACTTCCTATCTAAAAATTATTGCTCTAGTATTAAAATCCTGGAAGGAAAATGGGGAAAACGTTTGTATGAAGAAAATGACGACTTGTTTCCTCTTAAGTTTCTGAGGAACTTTCGCTATTTTATTACCTAGATTAGTATAAAAAATATCTTTCATTTCGGAATAATCCTACTAATATTATATATGTGAATGTTTTTGAGGATGGATGGATGTTTGATACACAATCACGCAAAAACAGCTGAACGGATTTGGATGAAATATATCTATATACATACATAGTTTAGGGCCTGGATGAAGATATAGGATACTTTTTATACCGCAAACTCAACAAACTTTTTGTTAAATTCCACGTGGACCAAGTCACGGGCAACAGCTAGTGTTCCATAGAACACATCTATATGTACGAAATTGTGGATATAATTTGTAGTTAATTATTTATTGTTATTCGTTCGTTTTTCTCGGATATAAAGTATCCTTTATACTTATTCAGGCAATTAACTATCTGTGTACTAAATTTCATCCAAATCCGTTTTTGTGTGATTGAGTAACAAACGTACAAACTTTCACATTTATAATACTAGTAGGATAATTCTATTGTTTCCAAAATAACACACACTATTCCGTAAACTAAGAACGATTTTAGTGTAATCACACATATTATGCGTTTGCGAGTGTCGAGTATTTCGATATTTTTAAGTATTTTAAGAAAAAATAATTTAAAGAAGTCTACGTCACATTCATAGTCACAAATAGCAAAGTCTTTGTCGTGTTCGGTCATGCCCTAGTAAAGTAATTAGTGGTAATTTTAAAGCGTTTTGGAAGCAACACGAAAAGTTGATCAATCATGATTTTACACTTATTGACATTATTATGTCACTTTCTCACACTCGCGCGCTATATTCAACACTTTTGACAGCCCTGTTGGCTCATTGGGAGTATGTCTGCCTGAGCTGTAGGGCGTGGGTTCGATTCCCGCCAAGGACAAATGTTTGTTTGGTATAAACAAATGTTTGTTCTGTGTCTGGGTGTTCTGTATGTATTATAAGTATGTATTTACAAAAAAAAAAAAAAAAAAGTATTTATGTATTCTATCAGTTATCTGACTTCCATCACACAAGCTCTGCTTAGTTTGGGGTCAGATGACGCTGTGTGTAATGTGTCCTACAATATTTATTTATTTATTTTTATTTTAAAGTCATAAAACACAATAAATTTAAACACTCAAATACACATCATTTTAAAAATAATAATAAAATGCGTCGACACGACTTTTTCGCGTTCTTGCCAAACCTTTAAAGCTTTTAGGTACTAATCTGTATTTACAAAAGCAAAGAATTAAAATAAGATAGTGGTTTCTTGTATGAAGGATTGTTTTAATTTTGTGATAGTCGGTAAATCCCTCATAATATTCTGTGAAACTCTGAATTTGTATTTATAAAATACGGTTGCATAAATACAAGACTGGTATTTAGGTGAAGAGATTGCATAGCTTAAGAGTCCTGGCAGTCACCCTTCGGGTACGAATCTCTAAAAATCGGTGTGCATAAAATTGTTCATTTGATTTCAGACACAGGATATAATTATGTCGAAAGTTGATAGACGACGCAAAGGCGTGTTCGGACCATCGATGGGTAAAAAGGTAACAGTATAAAAATTACTTTAGTTCACAATAGTAGATTCAAAATTCTATATTTTTGTTGTCGAGTGTACGTAGTAAAATAGTAAATAATACTAGCTTACGCCAGCAATTTCGCCCGCATTGTGTAAGAATTGTCCTTAATCACCTAGCGGTATGAAATGTACTTTACGACCTATTATCAGACCTACTAAATAAACAATATAAATTTCATAAAAATCTGTCGAGCCATTTCGGAGGACTGCAACCACAAACACCGTGACACGAGTTTTACAGATAATGCCATACAAACTACTGTAAGTGGTATTATAACAGTAATTTTAGGGTATAATAATTCTGTATCGTTTAATGTATAAATGTACATCTTTTTAATTTCCATCCCATTACTTTTAATTTAATTAGAATTGTTTTTTTTAATTCTGTTACCTAATTTTAAGTGTATTATTATAAATTTTAATAATCATAAAAAATTTAATATCTATAAAATTAAATGAGGCAACGCTTAAAGTTTGCCGACTTCGCACTCTATTAAATCAACTGTGTTAGTATTTGCTTTGCTGGTATGACAATAAAATAAAATTCATCTATAATAATTTAATTATTTGCCGTGGTGGTGCCGGCGTAAGGATAGTACCTCACCCTCTCTACCCGTGGTTGCCGTAAGAGTCGGCTAAGGGATGTAATCCAGAAGATGGGCAGCAGCGTCTTCATTGAACACTCACACCTAACTGCGCTCGCCAACCCGCCTGCCAAGCGTGGCGAGTATTGGCAAAACCCCCCCAGGAAGAGGCCTATGTCCAGCAGTGGACGACCTATGGCTGATGATGTGTTGTGTGATAGATAATAATTAAATTCAATTATAATAATTTAATTGGTATACATTATATTAAGTAAAATCATCGTAAAAAAAACAAGTTATATATTTTTGTGATTAACATTGTCTAAAATCGTGTAGTAATATGTACACACCAACCAAGAAGTCAGTTTATTTTTCAATTTGCTGTTAGGGAGCAGATGGAAATTATTTACTCTAAAGAAAGAAAGAAAGAAATTAATTTTATTGTATAATACAAAACAAAACACACAAACAAACAGTGACAGACAGTTACAAAATAGGGGATTTCCTTTCGGTTTATTTTGTGACGAACGTTCTCTTTGTGTTTGATGAATTTGAACTCTCACCCCAGTCTCTAATATTCTCTTTCCAGTGCGTCCTATTCGTCGATGATCTGAGCATGCCCCAGAAAGAGACGTATGGCGCACAGCCTCCTTTAGAGCTGATCCGGCAGTGGATCGACCACGGTCACTGGTACGACCTCAAAGAAATGGTGCGCCAAGAAGTGGTCGACGTGGTACGTGCCTTCTCGTTCTCTCTCAGTTTATCCATCCATCTCTCATCTCAGTTCCCTCCGCAGTCAAACTCTCGAGTAGAAGACTAAAAAGCCCATAATTATAATTATGTTTATCATCGGAACTTGATCGCGCACAAAATACTATATTAGTTTTCAACATTTTGACCATGTTGCAATAGCTGTGGTCCGAGTCGACTAGAGATATTAATTCATTTTTTTATTGGATCCATTTTTAGGGTTCTGTACCTAAAGGGTAAAACGGGACCCTATTTTTAAGACTCCGCTGTCTTTCCGTCTGTCCGTCTGTCATCTCATGGACCGTAATAGTTAGACAGTTGAAATTTTCACAGATGATGTATTTCTGTTGCCGCTATAACAATAAATACTAAAAAAACAGTGAGATTAGCAATAAGACAGCCGGTTTTTGCATTACCTACTGTTAAATAGGTATATTAAACTATTCAATTATTGTAGTTTTGGTTCTATGACATGAGATCTATTTATCTCGTTGGGCAGCTGTTCGTATCTGCCATGTTGCCGCCAGGGGGCGGCTCTAACCTCATCTCATCACGGCTGACACGGCACATGGTGCTGGTCACTCTGGACTCCTTCGAAGACAACACACTGAACAAAATCTTTTGCACCATCGTGGACTGGCACTTCGCCAAGGGATTCCCTGAAGCGCTCATGAGGCAGACCAAGGTAAGGGTTTTTGAATAATATAACCTTTATTACTCAGAACTGTTAATTTGTTCTCTTTTTATGAAGTAACAGGCTTTTTTTTGTTCACTGGCTACGTGTTTGACCATAGCTCACCTGACGTTAAGTGACGGTGCGGGTGGCGATCGTAAACACATCTAGCTGGAGTGGCACTAGCTCTCTAGTTAGACTACAAATCCGTTTCGTACCGTTAAGTGCTTGGCTGATGATTTTCAACTTAAGGGTGGTAGCTAGCCAGCCGTGTACTAGAAAGTACCCTATCACCAGTAAAAAAATATCCAAGACTTCTGTTTGATGGCGTTACCCAATCTGGAACTCTGGATTTTTACTTTGAATTGGGCTCTATGAGGTGGTGATGATGATTATAAAGCATCATAATCGTCATTGACTACACCATATATTTGGTCAAGAAACTTTTTCTACGGATCAGATATATTTTTACGTAATCAAAGTTGTGGCCCAAGCCACACAACGGAGTGGGTGATGCAACTGTATGCAATTTTACGTTTGTATTCATCTATATGACCCTTTAGTATTTCATCTCTTGGTGGGAACCATCTAAAAGACCTCCTCTTGTTATCCACCAATTAAATATCTACTTACCTAAATACTTTCCAGGCGGTGGTAGGTGCCACGATGGAAGTATATAAGGCAGTTACATTAGGCTTCCTCCCCACGCCGAGCAAATGCCATTATCTGTTCAATTTGAGGGACTTTGCGCGAGTAATCAAGGGAATCCTCCTGGTTCCGTCTTCGCGTATGAAGGACCTGAACAAACTGGTGCTGCTGTGGGTCCACGAGACATATCGAGTCTTTTATGACAGGCTTATTGATGATACGGACAGGTGAGGACCTTGTATTCCATATTCAAAAATTCATCTTTTATGGAAAAATCTATGCTCCCAATGTGTTCGAAAAGTTAACTCGGCTCCGTGTCCCCGGCGACAGCGACCGCCTGACGACTTCATACTTTGATGATAACAAAATCTGGAGATACAGTTCGGTGTTACAGCTACATATCTATCATATACATTCAACATTTAATTACACCACTCGATAGCTAAAGGATCATAGAATTCGTTGAAACATTGAGGGATGATTTCTCGCTTCCAGCATTGATTCCCTCAATGCTCTGATGCGAGAGATCTCGAAATTTCTATCTGTGAATAGGTTTTGTTCCAGACGGAAACCAGGCGAAACTTCACCATGAGGTTACTACAGACCCCAGGGTTTTTAGTCGCTAGGCCACTACTTTAGCGGAGAGTCCCATATAACCATCGTGCTTACTCCGGTGCCAAAGATATCCATCAAGAATTGCCCTGGGCACAAATAAAAATTTTAAACATTGATATCCGAAATATTACTCACCTGTACACGTAAATATTAAAGTAGACACCGATATTTTTTCAGAAATATTTATAATAGATTCTCTGTTTCCAGACTGAAATTATTTGACCTAGTATACCGTGCCGTGTACGGAAATTACCGCGTCCACTTCGACCAAGTGATGAACGAGACGGGATACATCCCCGAGGGCGAGAAACTGAGCATCAAGCATTCGGCGAACATATTCTTCGGCAACTACATGGAGCCTGACGCAGACCCCAAGATATACGACCAGGTACTAGACTAGGTTCAAAGACTAGGTTGGAACTGTAGTACCAGGACTATGCTAAACTCATGATGGTTTCCTTCATCGATAGCTCAATCGTATTGTTGGGATCTGAAACCACGCACCTTGGTGTGTGGTCCGACAGCGCTAACCACTCCTCTATCATCGCTACAAAAAAAGTGTTGTAATTTATCGCTTAGCGTTGCGCTGCTGCTTGATCAAAGGTTTTCTCAATACCTTGCATCAATTTGTCTACATCAGGTGTTGGATCTGGACGACATGGCGGTGAAGATGGAGTACTATCTGGACGAATACAACGTGGTGTCGTCCTCTCCAATGGCGCTCGTCATGTTCCGATACGCGCTTGACCACATCTCACGGTGCACGCGCGTTCTGCTGCAAGATAACGGTAAACAATAACCAACAACACGAAAGGTTGATAAAGCAATACGAAGAAACTAAAAAAAAATATGGTCGACACGCTTTGTGGTTGGCCACAGCTTACCTGATCTCAAGAGACGCTGTGGTCGAAAAATGGTAAAGACATTTAGCCTAGAATGGAACTGACTCTCAAATGAGGGTGTCGGAACACATTGTTAGGTGCTTGGCGACAGATTTTCAACTCGACGGTAACTTGCCAGGCGAGTACCTACTAGAAAGTACCCTACCACCAATGCTATGCTTTCGTTACGATGTTTTCCTTCACCGGCAGCTCAAGCTGATTGTTGGGGCTTGAACTCACGCCCGTCAGCGTGTGAACCGACCGCGCTAACCACTGAGCTGTCATCGCTACGACCGCCATGTTAACAGGTAACCTCCTGTTGGTCGGCGTCGGCGGCAGCGGTCGTAGCAGCGCCGTCAAGCTAGCTGCCAGCATCCTGGAGATGAATGTCATTCAGGTACTTATTCTTAAATGTGTTTTTCTATTAAGTAGCTCTTTACGACAATCCACTGTGGAACAACTGACGTTTTTTTTATGATTAACGGGCTTGGTGTTTGACCACAGCTCACCTGATGTTAAGTGATGGTGTGGTTGAAGATAATAAAGCACACCTAGCCTGGAATGGAACCGTAAATGGTGAGGCTTCCGGAACACACAACAAAGTGTTTGGCGACATATTTCCAAGGTGTTAGCTAGCCAGCCGAGTACTAGAAAGTACCTTACTACTATACTATACCATCACCGGCAACATAAGCTTTGGGATTTGAACCCACGCCTTTCAGCGTGTGAACCGACCGCGCTAACCATTGAGCTATCATCAATACATAAGATACCTGATGTTAAGTGACGGTGTGGTCGAGGTGTAGTGTGGTGTGTGTGCTCTTTATAATTTGATGTTTGTTTGTGTCAGATTGAAATATCAAGAGTGTACGGTCAAAACGAGTGGCGTGACGATATCCGGAAGATGTTGATGAAGGCTGGCATCATTGGGAAACCTCTCGTCTTCTTATTCGCTGACAACCAGGTGAGGAATTAATGAGGTCCGCGATTAAATTAAATAATTTTATTTTACTGAAACAAATAGTAAAAAATGACAAAAATAAAATAAAAAGTCATATGTTATATAAATGAAATAGTGAATCTCATTACATTATCTAGCCATAATTTTGCTGGTAGACTTTGGTATGTAGGATAGGTAGGTACATACTACAACCTGGTGGTCAAATTATCTGAACTGCAGTAGTATTTAAATGATCTGCTAAGGAGATCTACCAAGTAAAAAATACTAATAATGTGTCATTAGATAATGTACGAGGGCATGGTCGAGGATATCAACATGCTGCTAAACACGGGTGACATTCCCAACTTGTACGGCATGGACGAGAAGGTAGAGATACTCGACAAGATGCAGACAGCAGTCAGAGAGGCGGTGAGTCCTGACACCATGAAGTTTATATAATTACTTATGATTGAATATTGCTAACCCGTAATAATTAAAGCAAAACATCGTTCACATCGTAAGCACCTACGTATTTTGATGTGAAACATTTATTGGCGCGCCTTGGCAATAAAATCAACTCATATGCCGTGACGGGAAACGGCGTGGCGCCACTTTTCTCGATTTCCTTGTTTGTGTGCGCGCATATACTATAACACTCTATTGCTTCTCTGCGTGACTGTACTGGTTAAATGTTACAGCCGTGCGATTTGTGACGGCCAACTTTTTTTTAAATTATTTGTGCTATCCAGGAATACTAAAAAAATACCAACCCTGGGGACTTTCTTAACAGCAGATATATTTTTTAACTGCAATTGAAAAAAACGCAAGTTTTAAAAAATAAATAATTTTACCGCGCGTTTCCACCAAAAATCTCAATTTCAATTGTCTTAAAGGCGTCCTAAATGACCATATAGTTCAGTGCTTAGAATCTAGTTGAACTCCACAGGGCAAGAAGATCGAGACGACCCCGCTTGCCATGTTCGGGTTCTACGTAGAGCGAGTGAAAGCCAACCTCCGCATCGTTCTAGCCATGTCGCCAATAGGCGACTCATTCCGAACGCGCTTGCGCATGTTCCCTTCACTCATTAACTGCTGCACCATTGATTGGTGAGTATTAAGGACTGAGGTAGGTCGTATCGCCCAGGGCGTCAAGTTAACTTTTTAACAATTACATTTGAATCATTCTTCTTCTTTGACTTTAGCGTTGCATTTTGTGCATAAGCCAGTGTAAGTGTTAGATAGATAGAAATTCCTTATTATGCACACTAAAAATAGGAAAAAAAATACATATAATAAAAAATACTTAAGAGTTAAATCATTGTCAAAGTCACACAAAGTACCTAAGTCTTGATCTAGTCTGGTCACGCTCTAGTAAAGTAGTGGCGACTTTACTTCACAAGCTTCGATTAAATTTTGGAAGCAACACGGAAAGTCATATTTCTCCATATTATAATTATCACTTACTCACACTCTCGCTTGTGGTTTGGTACTTTAGGAATAAAACACTAAGAAGTTTAAAAAAATTATATGCGGCGACGCGACCTTTTAGCGTTCCCACCAAAACTCCTTCAAAATACCTACTTAATAGATTTATGAAAACAGAAACAGATTTCGCGGTAATAAGGTTTTATCAAATAACAGATACAAAAAAAAAGTGTGAAGGGCTCTGTGTAGATTGGTATCAAAAGATATTAAAGAAATAATAATAATTAAAGAAAGAAGTTATGTGTATTGCTGCAATGGTCATGGACATGCGTTATCTATTACCATTAGGAGTACGATCTTTTTCAAATTATTGAATTAAAACTACAATACAAAAATAGGAACAAAAGGGCCTAGACAAAGTAATATTCGATATTGATAATTGAAAAGTCCATAAATATAAGGGATTGATGACACAAGCTGCCCATATGACTTATCAACAACTTATGCAATATATCTATCGTACATTTTTGGTTTCAACTAACATTATAGCTAATCGAATGTTACTTAATTTGTCTAGGTCCTAAGATATTTCTAAATCTCCATCCTAGATTCATTATATTACTGCTTAACATCAGTTGTTTCTTACCTATCTACATATACCTATAGTTTTTTAGTACAGTAATACCCCAGACATACACGATAGGTGGCACCGAGTCATAACCGTGTAAGTCGAATTCGCGTAAGTCGGGGTTCAAACATGCATATAAATACATATAAAGTATGTTTAATCGGGACCAAAGTCTAAAAAAAAATACAATAATTTAGAAGAAACATAGTAAAATGTTAGATAATAAAACAATTACATTTGTCCGATTACATTGTTATGAAAAAACAACGTATGCCGAAGTTATTTTGATGTCGAAGGCGTCATATATTCTAACAATGTCGCAATAATAATTTTTAGTTTTGTTTCAAAGTCATTGATAAAATTCAGTTTACGCTACAAAGACAGTGTTTTTATTTTCTCGTTAGGTTCAAATGAATCATTATGATTGTATGATATAAGCGCGCGGCAAAAAAAAACCCGTATTTCCGAAAAAACGGGGTAGCGTAAGTCGGGGTATTACTGTGCTCAAAAGCAACCTATATACTCAGTCGCCGTTTGTTTTTTTTATAAATATCGTATGAATTTATACACAGCGCAATCTAGCCCCAAACTAAGCAAAGCTTGAACTATGGGAACCAGATAACTGAAAGAATACTATATTATACATACAGAGCAGCTAATACAGAACAAACATTTAACATCACATGTTTGCCGTGGTGGTGCCGGCGTAAGAAGTCGCCTAAGGGATGTAATCCGGAAGATGGGCAGCAGCGTCTTCCTTGAACAATCACATCTAACTGCGCTCGCCAACCCGCCTGCCAAGCGTGGGGAGTGTTGGCAAACCGCAACCCAGGGAGGAGGCCTATGTCCAGCAGTGGACGTCCTATGGCTGATGATGTGAAATGTTTGTCCTGGTGGAAATCAAACCCAATTGTTTCTCCACTTCTACTAAACCATGCAATAGTTTTTGTCATTTCGGTTTTTTCTTAGGTGTGTATTTACAATACTTCCTAATTAAACTTTTGTAAAAATAGAGTTTTTTTTTAATTATAACTGCCAAAATAAATTTCAACTGTTTGAAGCCAGGGTGGGTTGCTAGTGATAAAATAATTTGTAAAAAGGTAAGGGCGTAAAACTAAAAAATAAATAAAACAAATTAAATAAATGTAGATATTGAATAACCAGTAATTATGTTACATATTTTACAAATCTCATTTACATGAAGGTTATAATAAAGCTTACATAAATATATCTTACATTGTTGTAAAGAATCACCATTTTTTAATTCGCTTCATTGTACATTTCAATTAGGGATTAGGGAGTCTCTCATATTTTTTGAATAGCAAGTGAAACCTGAAGGTAATATTAACTAATAATATTTCTTCAATGCTTTTAAACATGGCTAACCTAAACTTAAAACATACCTATTAAATATATCGACCGTAGCAATTAACATTGTCGGATCTACATTTTTGCTTTTTTCATTTCATTACATTAGTCTTACAATATGACTAAAAATGCCCCCGAAAATTATCAAATTCGATTAAAAGACTTATTTTTTTTTTTTTTTTTTTTAGCTTGATTTTAGGAATTCAATAATTTTCGGGGGCATTTTTAGACATATTCTAAGACCTTTAATGCAATGAAATGAAAATAGCAAAAATGTAGATCCAACAATGTTAATTGCTACGGTCGATATGTATAAAAACCTATTTTCGATTTCAGGTTTTAGGTCTCTTATTTATTGTCCCATAAACATTGTTTTCTTAATATGAGTTACACATTCTGACTTGAGATCTCTCAACTCCTATCTCTAGGACTCTTAACTGATTTTGCTCATGAGTTAAATGTTCAATTAAACTTAAAAATTGTATATGAACTATTTGCTGTAATTATAAGTAGGATCATTATTTCAGATGTAGAAATACAAATGCTTATTTATCCAGGTAGATATAGAGACCTATGCTTTGGCTAATTAAAGAAAAACAATTATATTATGTTCATGTTTATTCTACATGTATGTTAGGATTGTACTCATGAATGTATAAGACTTTCAAACAAAATATTATCAACAAGTTCTTACATTTTACACTATCAAGTGCTTCAGTGCCAAAATTATATACTATGTCACCAATATCTAGATTTATAAATTAAAAATATAATGTGGTGCATGAAGCAATAGTGGCCGTTGTGGGAACCCAGACCCATCTGGGTTAGTGTGGGGTTGCAACCCTTGTTGGGTTTGATGAAATTGGTGTTGAGGTATCACATGACTCGGCAGCCGTTGCATCATAGTCTGATCTGAATTGCCATCGTTAATGCCGCATGTCACTGAATTTGTATTATCTACAAAATCTTCTGACATTCTATTCTGTCCGGGATTTTCTCCATCAGATTTCCGCAACACTTTCTTATTTGATTGATTCTTTTCCCATTTATATCCCATAGCGATTAACACTCTTCGTAAACTGTCTTTGCCTCCAGCGAAGTTGATTTCCTGTTTTAATACTATGAGTAACTTTCTTAGGCTGATTGCTTCATTTCTCCTTTCAAATTCTTCAATTTTGTTTAGAACAACAACTTTGTCTGCATCATTGAGGATTGTTTTCACTTTCGGTCGAGGTCTCTTTTTAGGTGTTTCCCATAGACCTCCATTGGTTGAGCCTTCTTTCTTTATCTTTAGCACTGTGTCTCGAGATAAGCCTTAAAGTAAACAAAAAATGTTAACAATATTTGCATAATTATATAGCAAATGAAATAACACATAAAATTAAAAACAAAGTACTCAACAATTTTAGTACTTATTTAAATAAAAGCTCTGGATTGTCTAGTACACTAAAAAAAAACAAATCGTCATGAACCTATGTACTCGCATTAGTTCCTATAGTTGTCATTTCTTTGATTTTTACTACATTTAAGTACAAAGGCTCATGTCCAGGGGTTTAGATCATTAGTCAGCCATACTAGACCAAGTCGGTGCAGATCGTTATCGTCAATAACTTGTGTTTGTTTTGACAACTTTGTTGTGGGTTTTGTAATTGGGAAATTGATCACTATCTTGGTCATTAGCATATTAAGTACTGGAGTACTGTAGACCGACGTCGTTTTGTGCATTTTTACAAACCTGTCATGGCTGCAGTACGTTCCATAGCTTTTCTAATGTCCATGATAGGAGTTTTTGCTTGCTTTTCTTTCAAGGCGAACTGCAGGACGCTGAACACTATAGCCCGCGTTGACGCGGGCAAAACTCGACCTTTTTTGGATTTGTACATGTTGACCACCTGTTTATTGGGGTCCTTAGATGGTGCCGCATCATTTGATTTACTTGTAGCCATTGCAATTATTCAAACTAATGCAATGAATTCTCTCTACAATTATAAATGTAAATAAACTCCATTAAATGCCGTGGTGTTTGGTGAAGAATATTGCCTATACTGACATTGACATTCTTTAAAAATATTGACATAATTTTTTCCTCATTCTTGGCATTTCATTTTATGTATTCTGCCAGTGCCAAATATTTGAATATCATAAAGTATTTGAAATTCAAATAATATGGAGTAAATAATAATATCATCATCGAAATTTGTAATAGTTGAGTGTAAGTCATGGGCTTAGTAAATAAGCATAAGTTATATAGTCAATAAAACAATAATTATAGTGAGCTGTGTTGCCATAGGCTTTCTAAATTATTTCAATGTTATCGATTTTAATTTTTTTTAGGCGATAATAGGCATATAGGTATGCATTACTTTCCCGCTATTATATTAGCAATATCATCTAGTTTTAACTATTGCCACTGTCCTACAAGAACTACTGTTTTTGTGATAAACATTTAAGCTCTGGGTACCTCGACATATCATTACACTGCTATTATTAGTCTTACTAGACTAGTTAATTGGTAAAATAGGTACAAACACACAATGCCATACTCACTTGTGAAATAAAACAAGTCTCTTCAAAATGATTGTTTAATCTCTCAGTTTAACCGAGATACCCCAATATTGGCAATTTGGTTTGCATTGTGAAAGTACTTAGAAACATTATAATTATGTTGTCTCATTAGGTAGTGATTCACAAATCTTTTTAAAGGGTATAATTTATAGTTTAATTATAAATTTAACAATTAGAATCAATTTGTTTAGTAATATACTATAATAAATAGTCTTTACAATTTTGCACTCTGAATTGCTTAAAACATTCAAAAAGTCAATGCAATTATTCACTTCATCAATTGTGATTTGTACTTGCAATTTAGCCTTTATGAACAGTTCACAGACAAGTACATAAACCATTAGCAAAGCTATGATGGTTCAGTATCATAAAGAAAGTTCATTTCAACTGCACCATAGTTTTTTTATAAATTAAAAATGTAATGTGGTGCATGGAGTAACAATGGGCGTTGCATATAAGAGCCTTGTCCAGGTGACTGAAGCTGTGAGGGCCCTGGAGGTGGCTCATCAGGAGGTAGTGCTACTCGAGGAATTGTGACACTTTGCTCTACAACATTATCATTTGTATTAGATGTGGCTGTAACTGTTTCATGTGGTATGTTAGGCATTTTTGTAGTTTTTGCATTTGAAGTGCTGTCAGTGGTAATCTTTTGTAGAACTTTCTTATTGGTCTCCGTTTTTTCCCATTTGTACCCCATTGAATTTAAAACTATAAGAAGACTTGTTTTACCACCTGAAAAATTGTTGTCGTGTTTTAACTCTTTCAATAATTTTCTTAAACTGACAGCCTCATTTCTCTTGTGGAATTCCTCAATCTTGTTTATAATGTTGATTTTATCTACTTCATTAGGGTTTGTTATTACTTTTTGGCGCTTCTTTTTTATTCGTGTTTCCCATATGCCACCATTTGTAGAGCCTTCCTTTTTTATCTTCGATAATGTATCTCGACAAAGTCCTGAAAAATATTTTTTACACTTAACACAGTTATATTATCATTCAATAATAATATATAGGTATGTTAATTTCTATATAATAAAACTTGTGTGATTTGTGGTAAATAAAATAATTAAATTATAAATTTACAGTGCAGAACTCTATAATAGCAAAATTAATAATTACCCAAGTATTACAAACTACAATAAATTCCCATTTGAAGAGCAGTATGAGTTAGACATAGTTACGGGCAAAACTTGCGGGGAAGACATATCATTAATCAAAAGCACAATAAAAACAAACAAAAACTAACTAATTAGTTCAATATTGCGTCAACAAACCTGTCATGGCAGCGACACGATCCATTGCTTTGTTTATATCCATTAGAACAGTCTTCGCCTTCTTCTCACGTAGTGCAAACTGCAGGACACTAAACACGATAGCCCTGGTCTGTGCGGATAGAACTTTGCCCTTCTTTGCTGAAGATGTAGACATTTTTTATTGCAAAATAGAATCGGCAGTCCACAAAAGCCACAAATGGAGAAAATTAGCACAATAATTGATTGTTGTGATTTTGCATTGACATTGACAACGTCCAATTTGACATTGAAAGATTAATATTAAATGATTGGCATCCAGATTCCGGATTATATAGTGCTAAAAAGCAATAAGTATCTTCGCAAAGGCCATTTATCAAGAATTGAATTGAATTGAAAAGCAATAAGATAATATTTTGAATACAACTAACTTGAATAATATGAATATTTAAAACACCAAAATAGTGCGCTATTCTATAGGTCTATTTTTGCACGTAGTGCAGAGTAGAGATTACGTCAATTGACGTAACAAGACTCCATTTCTAACACATTATTTGTTAGTATTTACGTAGTATTGATAGATAATCTCTGCCTCCACCACCACTTTTCTACCGGAAGAATGTCAGTTAGGCGCTAAACCAGAGGGGCTAGTAGTTATACCAATTTGCGTAATTAACCGACTACGTAAAAAGTATAATAATGAATGGAAAATGAGACGGCGCTCCTAGCGGGAATAAATGGAGACTATTTCTTTTTTGTATGTATGTAACTAAATAATATATTTTGTCAGGTTCACGGCGTGGCCGCCAGAGGCGCTGGAACGCGTGGCGTCGATGTTTATATCTAGGATGCAGAATGTGGACGATGAGCTAGCAGCTGCCTGCGTCGACATCTGCCAGCTATTCCACGTCAGCGTTGTGAATCTCAGTGATAGGTCAGATATATCAGGGAAAACCCATTTGGACAATAAATTTCACAGCTTGAAAATGGAATCGAACTGTTTAGTTCGAATTTTTGAAACGTCGGCCATGAAACGGTATTGCTGTTTAGAACTCCTGGCTGTTCGATAGTAGAGTGGGAAGAGTGGCTTTAGGATATGCAGATCCTGAAGCATACTTTCCAAAGTGATTAAACCAAATGTTCTGTTTTACTGCATCGCTGAATCCTCTTCCAACCCCGCTCTCTGGTGTATTTGCGGGTGGAAAATTTGCCTATATGAACTATAAACTATACTTCTCTGTCCAGGTTCTATGCCGACCAGAAGAGGAAAGTTTACGTGACTCCGACCAGCTACCTCGAACTGATCAAAGCTTTCCAGAGCTTGTACGCAATGAAAGTGGACCAGATCACCATGTCTCGGAACCGGTCAGACGAATAAACATTTATTTGTGTTATATTTTTATTTTTTACGAGATGGTCGAGATGCCGGCGCGCTCTGGAGCCCTGCCTTACCGGAGTCCTCCTTTACGGTGTCAGGAACATTCCAGCACAGAGACAAAGAGCTCACTGCGACGTCTTCAGAACTAACAAACTAATTTCTTCGTCTTCTACATTTCGTTTATTATGATATTGTTATACCGACAAACCAAATCATTTATAGCGCTATTGGTAAGGGTCTAAGCCTACGATCTTTTGTCATGGTTTCGGTACTAAACTATATGAAAATTTTATGACGAAGCTAAACGGAAATTGAAACTTACGTAAAGTGCTAATTATTTATAGTATACATTATAGTATACATATATCATTTATAGTATACATTATGGTGTAATTTTTAAATCATTATTTCATTTAAAAGGGTTGTCATCCAGTGACTATGCCACCCTTGTAACGGACGAAACACAATACCTTACTCGGGACGTATTTCACATACTTGTGCTATTCTCGTATTCTTTTAACAGCATTTTGGCTTCATCTACAGCTCAAAATGCTGTTGCATACACCTACACCATATTTTATTTTATTATTAAAACTAAACAAACCAACTTTGTGCTTCGTTCCGGACACATTCTCTCGGTACATGATACGCGTCTTCTACGATCTTACATTCGGTACAAATTATGGTGTGAAAACTTGACAAAGATTTCTAATTTGATTTGACGTGCCAAGTTAATTTGACGAGGGATTCTTGCAGATACGAGATAGGGCTGGAGCAGCTAGACTTTGCGGCTGGACAGGTGGCCGTGATGCAGCAGAATCTGCGCGACCTGCAGCCACTGCTGGTGGAGACCTCTGACAAGACGGAAAAGCTTATGATCAAGATAGAACAAGACACCGTCGTTGTCGAGAAACAGAAGGAGGTAATACGATATAATATGATGAAAATAAATAAATAAATAATGTAATTTTGTTCCTTGAAATCTGAACATAGTAATGTTTGAAGACTACAGCTTTGCAAAAATATGTCTGATATATTGGTGGTACCTACCTAGACGACCTCCTGCTAAGGAGTTCTACCACCAAGTAAAACTGCATGTTTCATTCCTCAACTTCCACCTGCTGTCCTCAGATCGTGGGTGCCGACGAGGCTTTGGCCAACGAGGCAGCTGCAGCAGCCCAGGCCATCAAAGACGACTGCGAGAGCGACCTGGCCGAGGCCGTGCCGGCGTTGGAAGCCGCGCTGAACGCTCTCAACACCCTCAAACCAGCTGACATTACCCTCGTCAAATCCATGAAGAGTCCTCCCGCTGGAGTAAAGCTGGTGATGGAGGCTATTTGCGTCATGAAGGGCATTAAAGGGGATAGGAAGATGGATGGGCAAGGTACAGTTGGTGAAAATCTATCCAAATTGTCTCATAAGACTGTCTCCACCTATAATGCGACATAAGCCTTATTATGATGGCCATGTTAGCTCATTTGGTAGAATATCTACTTCAAGAGCTATCGGGCGTGGGTTCGATTCCCACCAGAACAAACATATATGCGACGATAAATGTTTATTTTGTATCTGGGTGTTTTGTATGTATACTGCCCTGTTGGCTCATTGGTAGTATGTCTGCTCCAAAGGCGTGGGTTCGATTCCCACTCAGGACAAGCATTTTGTAGTATAATCATAAATGTTTGTTCTGTGTCTGAGTGTTCCGTATATATTATATGTAGGTATTTACAAAAAAAAGTATATAAGTATTCTATCAGTTACCTGGCTCCCATAGTGCAAACTTTGCTTAGTTTGGGGCTAGATGGCGCTTTGTAAAATATCCAACAGTATTTATTTATTTCGTGTTGTCAAATACAAATATTTCTAATTATGTCCTTTTTATGGCTGATAGGCTAGATGTTTGACAATAGTTCATTTTATGGTAAATGACGGCGTGGTGAAGAAAATGGTGGCTAATCACATAAATTGTCAACCTTGGAAAAATCCGCCAGGTTAAGCTCATTGTTGGGGTTTGAACTCCACCTAAATTCTCCACCTAATTGAAAAATAGGTGACCACCACTTTGCACAAGGCAAGCTGTGGCCAAACATCTGGTCTCTCAACCATTAAAAAATCCCTTCCGCCACTCAAATTTAATTCAGGGGGATTTTTGGATAAAAAGTATCAAAATCTCCTTTGTAGGAAACTTTCTAAGAGGAATTTTGGACTAAACCGAAGTTGACAGGGCACGGACGTGTTGTTAGTATGACAACGCTCCCTTTTCAGGAAAACCTTACGAAGACTTTTGGGGTCCGTCGCAGAAGATGCTCGGAGACCTAAAGTTTCTTGAAAGCTTGAAGAACTACGACAAGGACAATATTCCGACCGCAACTATGAAGAAAATAAGGGACAGGTACATTATGTTGTCTCAAACATTCTATGCAAAAACTGGCTATTCATGTTAGTTGATTCGATATTTTTCTTAATGTAATGAGACGAACGTGATGTTCTCATGACGGTTAGAGATGAGGAATGTCCTTCATGGACATTCCTTATTACAACGATACACAAAGCCCAGGTTATCGCTGCCTAGGCGCTCATTACTTTGAGACTTTAGATGGTTAGTCTTAGCAGCGTTGTAATTTCGCTAGCTGCATTACCCTTCAAACCGGAACACAGCAATGTTAACACACTATTGCTTGGCGATAGAATGTCTAGTACTGCGGTAGTATCTACCTAGACGATCTGGTAAAGATGAACTGTTGTTAAGTGACGATGTGGTCGAAGATGATAAACACATCTAGCTTGGAATGGTTCTCAAGTAAGGCTGCATACACACCTTGGTGCTTGGCGGCACATTTTCAACTTGAGGGTGATAGCTAGCTAGCCAAGTACTAGAAAATACCCTACCACCATGCTATAATTTCCTCACGATGTTTTTCTTCACCGGCAGCTCAAGTCACTGTTGGGTTTTGAACCAACGATCTTCGGCATGTGAACCGAACGCGCTAAGCACTGATCTATCATTGCTACAAATCATTGTTTTCTCGCGAATTTGAAAAGTCATAGAAGGAAAGTTATTTGTTATGCTCTACAATAAAATTAATCACTAAGAGGTTGTTAGGTAGCAACGAGCTTTAAATTAGCTAGCAAAATGACCCTGTATGTTTCAAGCTAACCTAGCCTGTGTTTTCGACAGATACATTCCCGACCGTGAGTTCGACCCTGTGGTGATAGCAAAGGTCTCATCCGCCTGCGAAGGTCTCTGCCGCTGGGTGCGGGCCATGGACGTCTACGACAGGGTCATCAAGGTAAGTAAGCTGTACCTGAACCATCATAGGAGTAACATCACTGTCAATTTTCTGCAGGATTCTTTTCAGAGAATGTGCTACTGAGTTATACGACCTTGTACTTTCATCCCCTTTTTACTACGACATAGTGGAATTGCTTTTGAAATTTACCAAACGTTTTGAGTCTATGTTTCTCATCCTTACAGCCAAGGAATGGAACAAGCTGTCGGTTTCCTTGTTTCCTGAGTGATATAATCTAGATCATTTCAAGGTTAGAGTGGATAGGTATCTTCTAAGTCTGCCTGATTCATCTTCGACTATTTATTTTCTACAATAAAATATGTCACGAAGTCAATTAGAACATAAATGGATAGACAGATAAAAATTCATTATAGTGTAGGTACACTAGAACTCCGAAAACCAGAAAAAAATAAAAATGTAATAAAACAAGAAACTTTAGAGCTAGTGCCACTAGTGACGGTTTTATCGCTAAAGGCGATCTCTTCTAGGCAACCATAGGATTGAATCAAACAAAAAATACGACGGATACGATTAGATTGATTGGCCGTTTTGCACACACTTGTTCTGATGTTATCTTTCAAGTATATAGAATTCGTTGTTGTAAAAAGATTTCGTGGTTCCCTAGGTAGTGGCGCCGAAGAAAGCTGCGCTGGCCGAAGCAGAAGGGGAGTTGCAGATGCAGATGAACACGCTCAACGCCAAGCGCGCGCAACTTCAAGGAGTCCTTGACAAGTTACAGGTCATCATCATAATTAGCCTACATCATTGCTGACCGTAAGCTTCTCCCAAATCGCGCTACTCATTCCGATCTTCACTTCTTGTATCCAGCCCCTGCCAGGTTACGTAAATAATCACTCCATGGAGTCTCAAGACGTGTCTCTATTCGCAGTCTCCATTCTAAGACACGTCTAGCCCAACGGTTGTTTATTCTGCTACAGATATGTCCAGCCCACTGCCACTTCAACTTGCTAAGACGCTGAGCTGCATCAGTGATTTTAGCTCTCTGGCGAATTACTCCAATTCCATAGAGAGATCCCGCATTATGATATATTTCTTTTCATAGCTCGTTGAACGACTCGATTTCGTTAAGCATGTGGACCACTCCAACTGTGAGCGTTCACGTTAAGGCTCTTTACGTCATAGGCAGAACGCACTGTTTAAACACTTTCGTATTGAGACTTTGTAAAATGGGTGACGAGAAAATTTGGCGGAGTTTTCTAAAAGCTCCCCAGGCTAGCTGTATTCTTCTCTAGGCTTCACTTTTAAAAGTTTTAGCACAAAAATAATTAGGGTACCAAAATCAGAAGCTCTTAAGACGCAAGCTATGGTATAACGAATTTGAATTAACTTTGAAATATCTTATTCCCTGGATTACGACGTTACCTCTTACCAACAGGAGAGATTCGTCCGTGCCACTTTTACGTAAAAAATTTAGAGCATGCAGGGCGGAGCTATTGCAACGTATAACTTGGATATCACTGGTTAGGCTTTGAACGACGAGTTTGCGGAAATGACGCGCAAGAAGAAAGGTCTAGAAGACGAGATCGATCTGTGCTCCACCAAGCTGTGCCGCGCGGAGCAGCTGATCGGCGGGCTCGGCGGCGAGAAGGCGCGCTGGACCGAGCTGGCGCACGAGCTGCACCATCTGCTCTCCAACATCATTGGTAACTTCCTTCACCTCGTACCTAACAAAGAAAAAAATCAAAGACTTGCAATTTCCTCTAGTCGACGCCAAACGTGAACAAAACGCTGGCCTTTATTTTGCCCAACGTTTGAGTATTGCCGTACAACGCAGCGATGGGGCCGCGTTTTGGGAACTATTCCCATTGATATCGGCCTTTTAGATTAGTTAATTTTATTTTAATTTATTTATTAGTTCCTCTAAAACACTGTGGTTTATATGTTAGGATGTAATAAGTAGATAGTTTTCTTATGTAAATAAATATCTAAAGAATGAACATTTATGTTGAGTATCTTCTTACTTTGATTGGTTATGCATGCCAAATTTCATCCAAATCCGTTTAGCCGTTTCTGCGTAATTGAGTAAAAAATATCCAAACATACAAACTTTAACATTTATAATATTAATTAGGATAATAGGATTGGTATTTTGTTGTGAGCAAGGTGCATACACTGCTCTGCAGTTGAGTTGAACGAAGTGAGTGTTCTGATGACGTGATGTGATACGCAGTACATATAAGTGACTGGTCCTTTACGTGGGATTGCAGGTGACGTGCTGTTGTCTGCTGGCTTCATCGCCTACCTCGGGCCCTACACGGTCAACTACCGGCGCGAGATCATTCAAGTCTGGAACGAGAGAACTGCCCATCTCAGTGAGTCCTTGCCCCTGCTTCTCTAACTCACATGGGATTCCTTGTCACGTTTTTATTACAATGTGGTTGGCTGCTTAACATCAAGTGCGATGTGGTGAAACATTTAGCTTGTCTACAATAAAAAAAGGTTTTATTTACTTGCAATGTATGTTTGTGTACTTGGTATAGTTAACAATGAAATATAAATATTTAACCAACGTTACAAGTTAAATTTTGTAATTATAACAAAATATTAATTATATGTAAAAAACATATCGATGTGATATTTTAACGATTTGGTTCCTAAAACATTACGTAAACTATTTAGAGATCTCTCTTTTAAATCTATATGTTTCTTTGCTAGATATTCCGTGCTCCGAGTCGTTTTCACTGGTGACAACCCTGGGCGAGCCGGTAATAATCCGCGCCTGGAACATCGCAGGGTTGCCAGTGGATGCCTTCTCCATCGAGAACGGCATCATTGTCGCGCGCTCCCGACGCTGGCCACTCATGATTGACCCCCAAGGTAATTTGTAGTTTATTTACTTAGTAATATGCTTATGTTTGAATCGTTTAAGGGCATCGTTAAAATTCCCACGTCAGCCCGAGTGACACATTAAATTAAAAAAAAAAACATGGCGGCAGTATGGTTCCATTTTCAAAAGTGAATGTTAACAATATTTTTTAGTTCGTTTTTTGCCATAGCATTATTATACTCGTTTTACAACGATTAATCCGCTATTTGTGACTTATTTTGTGAACTGATTTTCAAGATTCTTTTTATATTGTATAGAAAAAGTAAGGACCATGCAAGATTTCATAATCCATGTTTTCTTCTTTTTTGTAATGGCTGATAATATTGCTGATAAGATAAGTCGTTTTTTAAAAGATTTCTACACGGAATGATACAATTCCCATTAAAAATGCTGCAACTAGCTGTGCCATAATGCTTTTAACATGTGCAGAACAAGCCAACAAATGGGTAAAGAACATGGAACGCGAGAACCAACTAAAAGTGATAAAACTGACCGATGGCAACTACGTACGGGTTCTGGAGAACGCCATCCAGATGGGGCTGCCCGTGATGATGGAGAACATCCGCGAGCAGCTGGACGCGGTGCTGGAGCCGGTGCTGCTGAGGAATATTTACAGGTATAGCGTCATCATTGGACTTCCGCTGACGTTGACATGATGCTGATCCTGGCTTAGCTGCAATAAGTGGAACACTGTACTTTCAGATGATATCTTGTTGAAACGTAGCCCTAAATTGTTCTTAGTCTTATTCAAACTGGAAGCGATAAGACCTGCACTGACGTCCCTCTTGGGGTATTTTGTGATTTCCCCCTACCAGCATCTAGTTAACCCAACCCAGCTCCTTGAAGTATCGGAGCGAGGCTCCATGCCGGTGGCATAGTAACTCCAGCGAATTGAGTGGAATGTTTAATGACTTTAATGACCCTAAATTGTTGAAAATAATTCAGTACAGACCCTCGCCAATAGCTAAACCTTTGTAGCGATGATAGCTTATGATGATAGGTTCACACGCCGAAAGGCGTGAGTTCAAATCCCAATAATGAATTAGAGCTGCCGGTGAAGAAAAACATCGCGAGGAAATCACAACATGGTATTAGTGTACTTTCTAGTACGCGGCTGGCTAGCTACTACCTTCAAGTTGAAAGTCTGCCGCCAAGCCCCTAAAGGTGTGATCCGGCTCACTTGAAAGCCAGTTCAAGTCCAGGCTAATGGTGCTTTCCATCTCCGAATACAACGTCAACATCATGCGTGCTCGTGTTCTGCAGACCATATCTGCAAGATAGTTATCCTGTCATTTAAACAAGAAAGTTCTTCTTTTGAAAATCTTCTTTTGATCTGATATCTAGGTCGGGCGGCGTGGACTGTCTGAAGATAGGAGATAACGTGCTGGAGTATAACCACAGCTTCCGATTCTACATCACCACCAGGTTAAGCAATCCGCACTACCTGCCTGAAATCGCAGTCAAGGTCAGTGCGAAATGTCACGAGGAATCTGATAGCTCAGTGGTTAGCGCGGTGGGTTCACACGCCGGACGGCGTGAGTTCGTTTCCCAACCATGAGCTTAAATTGTCGGTAAAGGAAACTTCGTGAAGAAACCATAACATGTTGGTAGAGTACTGTATAGTACTTGGCTGGTTAGTTATCACCCTTAAGTTGAAAATCTGATGCCATGCACCTAACGCTGTTTTCCTGCAGCCTCGTTGGAAGCCATTCCAGGCTAGATGTGTTTACTAGAGATGCGCCGAATAGTGGTTTCACCGAATAAAATACCGAATGTTATAACCGAATTAACCTAATAAAAAAAGTTGATTGTAAGTTTAAAAAAAAAAATTGACATTAAGTTTTAAAGAAAAAATTGATTTTATGTTTAAAAATAAATATTGACTATACTAACTATAGGTTAAGACACAAATATGGTTTGTATGACTTATAATATAACGTAAATCTTACATAAGAAGTTTTGTCTTTTAATTCCACACCATGTCATGTAGCCAAGAAAATAGAAATGCTTGAACCGAATATATTCGGCAACAAAACCGACTAATTCGGGCGAATACAAATAGTGGAAAAGATGCCGAATACGCCGAATACCAAACGAATATTCGGCGCATCTCTAGTGTTTACCATCTTCAACCACACCGTCACTTTACATCTGGTGAGCTGTGGTTAAACATAAAATATCTCAATAATGACCGTATAAACGAGGTTATGCGAAACGGTAATATTAAGCCGAATGGAGCTCTTTAATTTTTCATACACTGGCTGCCGGAGCACACCGTTACTAGCTTGGCGGTAGGTCTTTTATCTCAAGCTCATTGTTGGGATTTGAACGTGGGTTCGATCCCCACTCAGGACCAATATGTGTTTGTCGATAAATGTTTGTTCTGTGTCTGGGTGTAGGTATGTATTATAAGAATGTATTTAAAATATATATATATATTATACATAGTAGTTATGACGGAAACACACATATACATACACTCACACACACCTTAACACATATAGGAATACGTTCTGTATATATACAATTATAAATAGACACACATCTAATTATTAATTAATATTTTGTTTAACATTTACGTTTTGTTATTCGACTGTTTTTAAGTCTCAAATAATTCAATCTGTTATTGGTCTTATGTTAAGTTTGTGACGTAGAAATTGTATTGTTTTAAAGGCTGTAGATTTTGTTTACTAAATAAAATAAAAACTTATATCCATTCAATACACGTTTCCAGGTGACGATGCTGAACTTCATGATAACCCCGCAAGGGCTGCAGGACCAGCTGCTCGGGATCGTGGTGGCGCAGGACCGGCCCGAGCTGGAGCTCAAGAAGAACCAGCTCATCGTCGAGGGAGCCAACAACAAGCGCACCCTCAAGGAGATCGAGGATCAGATACTTGAGGTTCGATAACAATTACACAGATAGTAAATATTTCTTGTCCTGTTAACTCACTTGGTTATATATCTGCTTCAGGAGCTATATATAGGAGGATGTTAGTTCTTAGGATATCTTAGTTTTATGATTGTAAGTGTAGCAGATACCATTTTATTTTTTTAAATAAAATGGTAGTTGATGGTAAGCCATGATGTGGTCGAAGATGAAGCACGCAGACTTAGAAGATACCTATTCACCCTGACCTTGAAAAGATCTAGATCTTTGTTCTGTGTCTGTGTTCCGTATCACTGCAAATTATAAAACAAAGTCGTCCACTGCGTCTGTCTGTCTGACTGTTCGCGACAAACTCAAAAACTACTGAACGGATTATCATGCGAGTTTCACCAATAGATAGAGTGATTCATGAGGAAGGTTTAGGTATATAATTTTTCAAGGTTTTGTGTAAATTGATTGAAAAATAATGAAGAAAAAAAATAGTGGTATTTTATTCAAAAAGTGCCGAATTACAAGCGCGAGTGTGGGAAAGTAATATATAGCGGTGAAACATGACTTTTCGTTTTGCTTCCAAAACTCCATCGAAGCTTATAGTAAAGTCGCCACTACTTTACTAAAACATTACTAGATTTGACTGGCTCGGACTGGACTTGACCAAAACTGGACTTTAAAGATAAAGAAGCTAAGAACTGAAGACTAACACAAAATACAGAAACATTGAAACTGGCAGAATGCACAGAGTGCGATGCTACGGAGAAAGAGGAAAAAAACCAAAGCTAAAGATATTCCATTTCTAACAAAGTTACATTTTAAGTTCAAAATCTGACGCCAAACATCTAACGGTATGTACCGGCAACCTCAGCTTAGAGCCAATCCCCATTCCAGGCTATGCGTGTTTACCATCTTCGATCACTTAGTCACTTAACATAAAGTGAACTGTAGTCAAACATTTAGCCGGTCCCTAGTAAAAAATAATGTCTCTTTTCACTCCAGGTACTGTCCTCAGCTGGGAACATTCTAGAAGATGAATCCGCCAACCAGATCCTCTCATCATCCAAGGTTCTCTCCATAGAGATAACTGCCAAGCAGGCGGCCGCAGCGATTACCGAGATAGAGATAGACGATGCCAGACTTGGCTATGTGCCCGTGTCCAAACATAGTGCTGTCCTCTTCTTCTGCATCAGCGATTTGTCTGCCATTGATCCGATGTACCAATATTCATTAAACTGGTAAGTTATTTAGAAAGAGATAAAAGTAGAAAAAATTTAGCTTTATAGTACTGTCCCTTTCTTCTGCATCGCCGATTTGATTGATTGATTAACTCTTTATTGTACACACAATATATAGTACCTGGATGACCTGGAATTTCATTGCCTGAAAACACGGATAAAACAACGTTTTCTAAAAATGAAACCTAGCTAGATCGATTTATCGCCCCCGAAACCACCTGCATACTTAATTTCATAATAATCGTTGAAGCCGTCATAGAGATTCAGAATATATATATATATATATAAACTTAGCTAACATGTGTAACAACTGGAGTGACTAAGTATCTATCTATTTTTAAAAAACCGCATCAAAATCCGTTGCGTTGTCAAAGATTTAAGCATTCATAGGGTAGGGACAGAGAAAGCGACTTTGTTTTATACTATGTAGTGAAGTGATGGTACGGAACCCATTGTGCACGAGTCCGACTCGCACTTGGCCTGTTTTTCCTTATACCTAAGACCTTTGTAGGTATAACAATTTTAGAACAAATTTTATTGAAATTATTTATGTGCCAAATACCTAATTTTTTCTTACGCGTCATCGTGTTACCGCACACGACGTAACGTAAACAAACCTTCGTTAAAACGACGCGCAGGCGGTTGCGGAGACCGAAGCTTGATTTGAGGATGTTCCGCATTTGCAAAGGCGGAGGCGAGGTCACAACCCTAATATTTACAATGTTTCTAGGTTTATAAACTTATACAATCAGGCGATAGTGAACTCTGAAAAAAGCGATGACCTGACGGCCCGGCTCGAGGGACTGAATGCTTACTTCACCAAGAGCATCTACGAGAATGTCTGCCGGAGTCTGTTCGAGAAGGACAAGCTTATCTTCTCGCTCGTTCTTACGTTGGGCATATTAAGGCCACAGGTAATGTACACTGCCTTATAATGTAAGAATAATGTGGCTGGTAATGTGCCGCTTCAAGAGCTGTAGAGTATGGGTTCAATTCCCACCATGACAAATATATATGTGACGATAAATGTATTTTTCTGTGTCTAGGTGTTTTGTATGTATTTACAGAAAAAGTATACTGTAGGTATATTATCTGGTTCCCATAGTACAAGCTTTGCTTAATGTGGGCTAGATGGCGCTATGTGTGTTTTATTTTCGCAGACTTTAGGTAACGGCAAGTTTCCTAATAAATTTACTAAAAGAGGCCTGCAAAGAAATATGTTTTTGTTTTCTTCTTCACCGTTCTTGGGACCGCACTTTGCGCATTTGCCTGTCTTAAGAGTATCATAAGTTAAATAAGTTATACAAACTATATCTCGATCGAGTCCAGTCATGTCCTAGTAAAGTAGTGGTGACGGTACTACGAACATAAAATCACCACCGGTGCCCGCATGGTGATGCCATTTAATGCTGAAAAGTTTTCGTCGTTCGTATAATAAAAAGCAGAAAAAAGCATATTTTTTTTTAAATAATACAATACAACGCCATGAGACTTTCTGTGTACTTGCCAAAACCCTTTAAATGAACTTATCTTAAGGGAATCTTATAATAGACGAGACCAAGTTAGAAGTAAAGCAAATTTTATGCGATGATTCTTGTGCAGTGGTACACTTCTTGGTGTGTGGTTCACACCTCGCATTTATTATTTTTGTGAAATAAGAAAATAATAACTATTTATTCGACACAATACAAAGAGACAGAAAATAAACTTATGCAGAATGACCCTAAATATAATTAACTTTTTTTTTATGGCTTTCCGTCTAGGTTTTTGACCACAGCTCACCTGATGTTAAGTGACGTTATGGTCGAAGATGGTAAAGCACACCTAGCCTGGAATGGAACTAGACTACGCTAGATCTCCTAATGTCAAGCAAAGATGTCATTCGCGACTTGAAATCGCCCAGATTATAGCAACGACCATTCGGGCAGCGAATGTTAGAAACAGTGGACTGTTAACACAATGGAAGTGGAATGAAACGGTTTTTTATTTTGTAAAAGTAATGAGACGAACGAAATGCTCTCATGATGGTAAAAAATAACGCATGTCCACGACCATTGCAGTAATACACAGAACTTTGAGAAACAACAATGTCCAGGGCTTCGCAACTTTGACGTTCATTACTTTGAGGTTTTCTATGGATCGGGTTTTATATATACGCTTATTGTTCTCCAGGGGTTAATAGATGACGATTTGACAACGTTCCTCCTTACTGGAGGCGTGGCGCTCGAGAATCCATATGAAAACCCGGCGCCCGCGTGGCTCTCCGATAAGTGCTGGTCGGAGATTGTCCGCTCCAGCCATCTTAACGGGTAAGAACATAAGGGAAGAACAACTTTTTTTTTAAAACAAAGTGCCAATTGATCGACGGGGCATTTATTCAAAAAGTATCGCCCACAAAGTACTTCATATAATGTGTTAAGCTTGGCAACAGATTTTCAACTTGAGAGTGGTAGCTAGCCAGCCGAGTACTAAAAAGTACCCTAGCATTACTCAGCTCAAGCTCATTGTTGGGGTTTGAATCCTCGTCGTATACTTCGGCATGTTAACTGACTCACTACTATACTACAGTTTACTAAAAACTTGTTCGTGTCATTAAGTATTGCGTTAAAAGTATTAAGTATGTTCTTAGATTGCAAGGGTTCAAAGAGCACGTGGAAACCAACATAGCCAAGTGGAAGGATTTTTACGACCTGGCTGCGCCGCATGAGGCCAGCTTCCCCCATCCATTCGATAGAATAAGTGGGCTGGCGAAACTCATCATGCTTAGGTAATTAGAATAAATATAGTACGCAAATTTTTAAATTTTTTCAGCTACATCTAGATTTGTCACGTTTAAGCATGGGGAATGACCACTGAAGAGAGAAAAGCAAAATGTAAGAAAATAGGCTTGTATGGACTGAGTAGGCAGCCCTAGTGTCAGAGTTAAGGTGCCGCCCGAAGACTTCTTAGTTGTTTAACGGATGTTGTTGGGGGACAAATATCCTAATAAAATATAGAAAAGAAAAGAAATCTAAGAATCTAGACAGCATCACTGCTTAACATTAGGCAAGTTGTGGTCAAACGCAAAACTATTTCGGATAAAAAATATTTCACATTGCACCATCTACCAGCTACTAACTGAACTAACAGGTCAGTCAGATAGGGTTTTTTTAATAGGTGTCACAGCTCATCTGATGTTAAGTGGCGGTGTGGTCGAAGATGGTAAACACACCTAGCCTGGAATGGAACTGGCTTTCAAGTGAGGCTGCCGGAATACACCGTTAGATGCTTGGCGGTAGATTTTCAACTTGTGAGTGGTAGCTAGCCAGCCGAGTACTAGAAAGTACCTTACCACCACGGTATGGTTTCCTCACGATGTTTTCCTTCACCGGCAGCTCAAGCTCATTGTTGGGGTTTGAACCCACGCCCTTCGGCATGCGAACCGACCGCGCTAACCACTGAGCTATCATCGCTAATTTTTATTATTATTATTTATTAGTGATTATGATGATGATGCAAAGACAATAATAATTACTATATAAATTCCCGCAGATGCATCCGCCCCGACAAGTTGATCCCTCTAGTCCAACAATACGTGGTAGCGGAAATGGGTCGAACGTACATTGAACCTCCCCCCTTCGACTTGGAGAAGTCTTACAACGACAGCAACTGCTGTTCCCCCCTCATCTTCATATTGTCGGCCGGGTCGGATCCAATGTCGGGGTTGGTCAAGTTCTCTATGGAGAAGAAAGTCGTGACCTTCGAGACGATATCTCTTGGCCAGGGACAGGTGAGTTGGACGGAGTTTCTTTCTACAATACGATACAATAAATTTTATTTAAAAAAAAATAGGTTTTAAAAAATCTATAACCCGACTGCGATTAAAATAGCTATACATAATTAAAGGTAAAAAACATTTAAAAAAAAAAATATTATTCCTAATTAAATTTAAACATACTTATAACTTATATATATTTTGTAATTCTCTTTTAATTGCCTTTATTTAGATATTATAACTTATTAACCTATTTCGCGTCAAAAATCCACCATCTTGATTTTCTACCACGAATCTAAGGATACCTTAATTGTCGCAAGCCATTCGGGTGTTTGGCAGAAACGAGGTAATAAAGAAATTTACTTACATGCATACGAGATACTTACGCGCGAAAAATATAACCCTTCCTTGGCTGTCGGGTAAAAAATAGAAAGTCACTGTAGACAGAAGCGGAATCTTGAAAATATTTGAAAATTTCTTTTTTTTTTATTATAGGATTGTTGAGACAAATGGTTAGTCTCAACAGTGTTTCAATTAGTTTTGACTTAGTACACATTATTTGAACATTTCAGGGTCCGATAGCCGCGAACATGATTGCCACCGCGATTCAAACAGGTGGATGGGTGGTCCTCCAGAACTGCCACGTGATGGACTCGTGGATGGGCGAGCTGGAGCGGATCTGCGCCGAGGTTATCGTGCCACAAGTCACCCACCACAACTTCAGATGCTGGCTCACCTCCTACCCCAGCAGGGCGTTCCCCGTAACTGTGCTGCAGAATGGTAACATTACTGCTACTACTTTAATGGTTTCAAACAGTTTTGGTTTACTTGATAGGTGGCGGCACAACCACAACTATCTAGTTTTTGAAGCCAATGATGATGAAATTTTGTAAAAATTGCTTTCAGTTTTTTTTTTGTATCATTTAATAAAACGTACTAAACTACTTGGTTATGCAAAATAATCTTTTTGGATTTGACCGCTATTTTACCTGATGTTTAACGAAGATACGGTTTATGACGGACCACGCTTACTAACCTATTTTTTAATTTTTATTTATTCAAATAAAAAAATGGTCAAGCCAATTATCATCAGAATTTTACAAATTTCTATTACATAAAAAAAAAAAAACATAAATACAATAAATTACATAAAAATTAAAAACAAAATAGAATAAAAAAAATATTAATAAAAGATGTCGAATAAAAAAAACAATTATAAAAGGCATAAAAAAAAACTAAATGTCCAAATGGTCATCAGAGTCTGGATTAGTGTTATTGCATCATTCCCACTGGTCAATTAAATTTTCACAGTAAATTTGGAAAGATGCAATAATTGACCTCCAGATATTATAGTATGGTGGTAGGGTACTTTCTAGAACCCTACCACCAAACTAGCTAGTTAGTACCCTCAAGTTGAAAATTTGACACCAGCGCATTTAACGGTGTGTTCCGCCGTAATATCAGGTAAGCTATGACAAACGCCTAGTCTGGCCATAGAAAAAGAAGAAACCAATAACTCGCGACTTGAGGACGCCTAGATAGACTGACAGCCCTGTTGGCTCATTGGTAGAATATCTGCCATAAGAGCTGTAGGGCTAGGGTTCGATTCCTACTTAAGACAAACATTTTGTGGTATAAACAAAATGTTTGTTTTGTGTCTGGGTGGTATGTATTATAAGTATGTATGTATTAAAAAAAACTATATATATCTATTCTATCAGTTAGTTGACTGCCATAGTACAAGCTTTGCTTAGTTTGGGGTCAGATGGCGCTGTGTGTAATGTCCTACGATATTTATTATTATAGATTGATTAAGCATTTGAAGTTGTAAAAGGTCTAAATCTCGACAGGTGTAAAGATGACGAATGAAGCCCCCAAAGGTCTGAAGAACAACATATACCGATCGTACATCTCGGACCCGATCTGCGACCCCGAGTTCTACATCTCGTGCCCGCGCACTGAGCAATGGCGGCGGTTGCTGTTCGCGCTATGTTTCTTCCACGCCATCGTGCAGGAAAGGAGGGCGTTTGGTCCCCTCGGATGGAACATACAGTACGAATTCAACGAAAGCGATCTGAGGATCTGCATTATGCAACTGCAGGTATGTCAAAACACGCTTACACCAAGTGGTATAGCTTGGAACATCGATTTCTGCGGTCCGAGTAACTATTGAGAGCATGTGTTGGTACCTACACCAACGAATCTATCGAAGTAGGTGCTATCAGGAAATGGCCAGTCCCTGTAAGATCATATTCAAAGAAAGAAAGTTTTTATTTTCTAACACAAAAAACAAACAAACGGAGACAAATAAGGGACAGTAACAAAATAGGGGCCTACCTCAGCATCATGCTGGTCATCATAATAAGATACCAGCGCTGGTCTTTCGGTCAGCCCTTGTAGATAAAGCAAAATAAACAAAAATGAAGCTAAAAACTACTTACCAACAACAACACAATTAAATAACAAAAATAAAAATAAAATAAAACAAATGTCTGTCTCCCAAAATCAATAATATATGAACATACAAATACAACAGGCTCTCGTTTGACTACCGTCTCGCCTGACGTCAAGAGAAGATGCGATCTTCGATGGAGTACACTCGTCTAGAAGAAGCCGATTCATGAAACTAGCATCATCATCAGCCTATCGAAGTCCACTGCTGGACATAGGCCTCTCCCAAGACAACTCAGGGCCGTTCTTTTGGGGACTTTTGCATGGGAGGTTTAGGCCCATAGTCGCCACGTTGGGCATGCGGGTTGGCGACCGCAGGGGCGTAGCTTCTCGCACTGGTAACACTGCTGCCTGTTACCAATCTGGAATTTAGCTACACCGTAAATTGTGATGGTTATCCCGCCATCAATCGGTCCCCTTTAAGTAGGCTTCTACTACAGGCAGGGGATACCGATGCCGTATTCTAATCGCCCCGGCACCAGGGCACAAATGAAACTAACAATAACGTTATATAGCACTAGTTTCATGGACAAGAGCTTACTAGCACTTCTGATGAGCATTCAGAAATTTCCCAAGCTTGTCACGGCAACCCTTGACGGGCTTCTGGCAACCTTAACGTCTCCACCTGAGTCGCTAGTACAAGGCACTGTACGGGTGGCAGTACCTGCAACGCGATAGACCCAGCACCCGCTCTCCGATACCATTGAACGCTAAGATTTGTCTGTATTATCCCAATTTCAGATGTTCCTAACCGAGTACACAGAGACGCCGTTCGACGCGCTCAACTACCTTGCCGGCGAATGCAACTACGGCGGAAGAGTGACCGACGACAAGGACAGGCGACTCATCCTGTCCCTGCTCTCCACCTTCTACAACGAGGAGGTCACCACCAACATGGAGTGAGCAACGACACTGACCACTTCACACCGGGGCTAGATGTACCATACAGATATAGATTTATTTACGTAGTCGATTCACAAGCCGAAGGGCGTTGGTTAAGCCAAGAGCTTAAGCTGCCGGTGAAGGAAAACATCGTGAGGAAACCACAGCGTGGTAGTAGGGTATTTTCTAGTACTCGACCCATCAAGTTGAAAATCTGCTGCCAAGTGAGTGTTTTATTTTGATACCTTACTTGATAGGTTTATCCACTTATTAAATCCACTATCTTTTTTTTTTTTAAACTACCCTCTTCAGCTGTTTGGAAGATACGAGGTTATAAAGAAATTTACATATATATGTACATACAAGGCACGCGCGAAAAACATAACCCTTCCATGGCAGTCGGGTAAAAAAATGTGACCAAAACGCTAGCCAACGGCAATGGGCCAGCGTTTTAGGGGCTATTCCCATTGATAGTGGCCTTTCATCATCACCATCTCAGCAGTAGGACGACCACTGCTGGACATAGGCCTCCCCCATTGAATTCCAAGTCCGGTTGCAAGCGGCGACCTTTTAAATTAGTTAATTTTATTTAAATTTCTTTACTGGTGTCGGTGGTGGGTAATAGTTATGAGCCCTGTAGACGCTTACGTTTGTAACAGAGCGTGTATTACTCACCAGGTACTCGTTCTCGCCAAGTGGCGACTACTGCATGCCCGCGCATATGGACTACTACTTAGTGCTGGACCACATCAAAGCGCTGCCGCGGATCGCCAAACCGGAGGTCTTCGGTCTCCACGACAATGCAGACATCACCAAGGACAACAAGGAGGCTAACGCTGTTTGTATTTTTTTAAAGTAATGATAATTTATGCAGCGTCTGTCCATGTCCAATGCTTTGAACCAAGTTATCTGATAACTTCACACAGAACACACACACACAGAACGCTGACTACACAGAACTTTGATTAGCAAAACAAAGTCCAAGGCATCGCTGCTTTGGCGCTCATTACTTTGAGACTTTCGATGGTTAGTATCAACAGCCCTGTAATTTCGCCAGCTGCAGTACCCTTCAAACGGGAACCACTAAATAATTCATTTATTTCCCCGTCAGCTACTGTTCGGCTGCCTGCTGACCCAGACGTCTATAATAGCGAGCGCGGGCGGCGGAGAGGGCGAGGGCGGCGGGGGGGTGGTGGAGCTGACACGCGACATGATGGGGCGCCTGCCCGCGCAGTATGACGTGCTCGAGGTCGCCAACAAGTACCCCGTGCAGTATTACAACAGCATGAATACGGTGCTCAAACAGGTCACTTGCTTTATTCTATTTTTTTTTACTGTTTATCTGTTAGGTGTTTGATCACAGCTCACCTGATGTTAAGCGACGGAGTGGTCGAAGATGGTAAAGCACACCTAGCCTGGAGTGGAACTGGCTCTCAAGTGAGGCTGCCGGAACACGCCGTTAGATGCTTGGCGGCAAATAGCCTGCCGAGTACTAGAAAGTACCCTACCACCATGCTATGGTTTTCTCACGTTTTCCTTCACCGGTAGCTCAAGCTCATTGTTGGGGTTTGAACCCACGCCGTTCGGCATCCGAACCGACCTCGCTAACCACTGAGCTGTTATCGCTATAAATTATTAGCCTGTCAACTATTTAAAAAAATTAAATATTTACTTACTCTGCCTGTAGGAACTTATTCGGTATAACCGGCTACTTGCGGTGGTCCGGCGCACGCTGCACGGCGTACACATGGCAGCCCAGGGTCTGGCCATCATGAGCGCAGAGCTGGAGCAGTGTAACAATGCCTTTATAAAAGGCATCGTGCCTGCCGCCTGGATGTCCAAGTCTTACCCGTCGATGAAGCCGCTCGGCTCATATGTCGCCGATTTGTTGTCCAGGTAACTTTATTGGATAGGTAAAGGGTTTGTTGAACAGGTAAATACGTTGGACGGGTAAAGGGTTTGTTGAACAGGTAAATACGTTGGACGGGTAAAGAGTTTGTTGAACGAGTAAAAATTGTTGGATAGGTAGGGAATGCTTTTTTGTTCTGATCTGTGAAGTACCTAAATAACTATGACAAATTTTAATTATTTATTATTTTTGTTAATGTACCTATTCTGATTTAAAGGGTACAAACCGGAATACAGTAATGTTTACACACTACTGCTTAGCAGCAGAATATCCGGTACTGCGGTTGTACCTACCTAGACAACCCCCTGCTAAGGAGAGCAACCACCAAGTAATTAATAAAATTACATTGTACGAACCACTAATCAATGGCATTTGTGTGGGTGAGTGGGTGTTCCCTGATAAATACAATCTGGGTGCTTTCAAGTCAGAAATGAATCAGTTTCTTCTAGGCAAACGTGCTCCATCGTTCCGTCTTTGGTTACCATCAGTATTATTTTTTTTAAATTACCGATGTGATACATATACTTATATACTATATTTGACAGCTGTTTCAGGATTTAATTCAGTATGTTATGGTCTAAAATTAAACATACATTTCGATATACCTTTTATTACACTAAAGTATCACAACACATACGATTCACGAATATCTATTAAATTGTATAAACTAAAAACTTAGTGAGAGGTACGCGTTTGTACTCAGTCTAAAACTTGTACTAACATAAATGCGAAATAACTTAAAAGTGCGCGCGCGCATTAACCTGCGCAGGCTAGAGACCGACCACGCGCCAACTTACAATAATTTGTAAAAAGATAAAAAGGTGCTCCGATATGGCTCCGATTGGGTTAAAGAAAAAACTCTCTAAAATATAGTCTTTTTAACCTCCGACGCAAACAGCCCCTCGGTTTTATAAATTTAACGTAAATGTGTATCTAAGTATAGTTCAACCGAATTTGTTTTTTTCTTTAAAAGTGGACAGCGTTTAACTACAAATTTATTAAATTGAAATTCTAACATAACTGAAGAGAATCTGTCCAACCGATTAGGCCTAAACATAGTAACAATCGATTAGCGATAACGCTATTAGAAACGTATAAAAATTACAGTACTGACAGAAGCTATCGATACATCACGTGGACAGCTTGTGTCAATCCCGTACATTTTTGGACTTTTGCATCAGCTTTATCGAATATATCGAACGTTACTTTGTCTTGTCAGGTCTTATGGAGTCTATGGTACTTGAACATCAAATAAGTTGGTTGGTTTCCTGACATACAAAACAGCAAAAAATATATTAGTGCCAAGAAAAAATGACGCTAATCATCTCGCAAGCACATTAGAACAGACGAATGTTTGCTTAATTGTTTAAAGGTCGCTCATTAGCTTGGTACCAGATAGACATTACCTTACATAATTATCTCAAAAGCCGTAGCTTAGTTACTAAGGGGCTAGGCGCTGCCGTGCACCGGGGGCCTCAAACTCAGGCGGCTCTGGCGATCCTGACCACAAAGCAAGCCGACCTTGCTATAACCCTATATCATATTAATATATTTTTGCAACACAATTATAATCATGGCAACTCAATTAAAAGCAATTAAAACCTTAAATTATATCAGTTTGTACAGTGTTTCTAACTTATTGAAAGGTTATGTTAGTGAGTAATTTACTTGGTAAAACCGACCACTTTAGATAGGACCCTAATTTTTTTGTAACAGGGCCGGATGTCTATCAACTGGTCAAAAGGTTGTTAAATACAGGTAACTGAGCGGCTCGAATTGAGACGATACCAATCCGATAATAAGTTGTTAAAAGTAGGCACATATACATATTTAGGTACATAAAAAATTATACAAAACAACACATGTATTTTTTTCACAATAAATGTCTTTTATGTTCAAGCCGCTCCAAATGTATTTTAAAATGATTCCTCTAATACTCTTACTTATAATCTTTGCTCAAGGTCCGTCGTCGTCTCGCCTAGGGCACCAAATTCTTTTCATAGCATTTTTGGCAATTACAGTATGCAACAAATTTTAGATTTAAGACAAGACCAAAAACCGAAATAGAAGTTCCCCTAGTTATAGCTAAACCAATGCTAAGTTATATTTTTAACTGTAGGTAAACCGTTGATATAACCTATTTAGAATTAATTAATGCATAAAATATTCTGTCAACTTTTCGCTGACGTGAAACGTCACGCGTGAAAACGAGTCAGGCTACATTATGCAACGTTTCTAAGTTAGCCCCTAAATTAACATAAACATTTTAAGTAGCTACCAAAACATGTTAAATTTCTTAATACAATATGTTAGTACCAAAAATATTTTGCTACAACTTTAAATGATGAATACGCTAGAGAGAAGAAAGCTCAAGAGGGCTCGATCAGGTACCTACTATCTTAATGTTCCGATATTCTGATAAAACTGAAGGCTTATGGCACACCGAGTAAAAACAACATTTGACCATCCAGTCGACTACAGCGCAGTGAAAAACTTTCGCAGCGTGCCATAGCATAATCACAAACGACTTACAAAACTTCAGATCATGTAGAGACAGCAAAAGCATACTTCTAACATCATTATAAAATACTGTAAAGGTACACAAACATAACATAAAACAATTACATAAAAATTAGCAATGATTACACTAATACTCTGTGATTTGGAAACGTATAGGGCCTAAAATTGACGACACAGCGGTGACGGGCAACCCGATCAACCTTCAGACTTTTTAGCGAGATCCAATAGCTTATTCATGAGTTCTCCGCCGAACGATTCCCTGTATTTCTTGCTGATGCTGTTCAACAGCGCGTAGGGGGTTTCAAAGCTCATGTTGTCCAGATGAGACAGAGATACGTCGTCGTGTCTCTTGCCGACGATCCGGAAGCCTGCAGATGACATCTCTATGCAGTAGTCTTTGTTTTCTAAAGTAGTGAGGTTGATGAAGATGCGTTGGTTGTTGCTCTTCACCTTGGGAGATATGGTGGCATTTTTCACGTGCTTACGAATGTCGCTGATGGCAGATTCCGCCTCTTGAGGCCAAGTTTCTTTGTCCAGGACTTTTTCCGTCATTGTTTCTAGAAAAACGAGAAAATTGTTGATAGGATAATTAAAAATTGTTAATTGGTTTTTTAAAGTAAATGTTATGAGACGAACAAAACGATCTTCTTGTGGTAAGAGATAACGTATGCCCATGACCATTGCAGCGGGACAGAACTTTGAGTAACAAAACAAAGTCCAGGGCATAGCTGCTTTGGCGTTTATTACTTTGAGACTTTCGATGGTTAGTCTCAAGAGCCCTGTGATTTCACTAGCTGCAGTACCTTTCAAACCGGTAATGGTTATACACTACTGCTTAACGGCAGATTATTTGGTAATGCGGTGGTACCTTCCTAGACTACATCCGTCTAATATAAGGAGATCTACCAACAAGTGGTAAGGAGTTAGCTGCAATGCATGCCGTTATAAATAAATTTTAACGGCATTGCACATAACTCTAAAACAAATTACAAAAATAACCACTTTATATTTGAACTCCTTAAAATAATACAAGGAATATAAACAGAACATAAATAATAACAGCGAACAGAACATAAACTATCTAAATGGTTTTATGACCTGGCATTGTGCCAAAACTAGGTAGAAAACTAGACTTTTGTTTGAAAATTTATCAGCATCGGTTGATGCAGTGTAATGCTAAATACTGCAAGTTGAATTCTGTTAGTTATATTGAGATGATTCAAATAACATTAAAAAACTATTAATAAATCTACTCAATAAAACTCCTTTAACAGTGATTAATATACTGATAAACTGTAAACCTTAACATAACTATATGTATACCCACTCTAAGCCATTAAAGCACAGCCCGAACCAAATAAAATATGTTTTCATATTTAAAGTGATTTTGGAGGCTTCTATTGCGAGTCCTATATCTCGGTTACTATTCATATTTTAAAATAAAGACTATAATAATGATGTGCAGCACAAAAAATAGATCTTAACTGTTGAGTTGAAAATCCAAAATTGAATGTCGATCAGTCGGTGGTGATATTTACAGATAACTTCTTTACTATGGTGACCTAAACTATTTGACTATGATGAATTAAGCTTCTTGACTATGAAGAACAATATTTTTGGACTTTGGTGATTTCTTGACTATGGTAACCTAAGCTCTTCCTTGACAGGCTGAAATTCCTCCAAGACTGGGTGGACGAGGGTCCCCCGATCGTGTTCTGGATCTCTGGATTCTACTTCACGCAGTCTTTCTTGACCGGCGTGTTGCAGAACTATTCACGCCATAATCGTATCCCCATCGATCAGGTGCAGTTCGAATTCGTCATTACAAGCATGGAATCCGATTGTGAAGAGGAACCCTATTTTGGAGTCTATTGCAAGGTAAATAAGAATTTACTTCATAGACGCCTTGTCAGTAACTCGCCTTACTGTTTATACATTCCGGTGTAATAGCTTTTACACGTAGTTTCGCTCGCGTGACGCATTTAGCAAGGTCCTTATTTGAAAGAGTGGTCTTTGTTCTGCGACCTTAGATACTATGGTTTTCTTTCTTCTCCTACGGAACTCTTAGAAATAAAGGCAAACTTATATTTATACTCATACAACGTATTATTATTTTAAAGGATTACTAATGTATGTCTATTCCCAGTTAATGTTTAGTAAATCCCGCGCTACAAGTCGCGAGCCACTAACACGGGGCATTGTCACAGAAAAACATTAATTGCAAAATCTGGCGCTTACAACATCCGTACAACATGGCGTACCTACTTATGGGATACACTGGGATAGTGATAGGAACGAATCACTATTCTCTGAAACTTTGGAAGTATTCGACAACACATAAATCTCCTTTCCATTTATGGTGCAAAAGTAATTTTATATCAAATAGTTATGCTCACGTTATTGTCTAACTGGAGTCGTAATAAGAGTACAGCCACAGGTAATAAGTAGGAGCAGTCCCCCTTGTTCTTCCTACCGCCTACTCAATCGGAATTTCTGGGCTCGATAAAAAAAATACATTCCTAATTAGCCTAAAGCGACAAATATACGTAGGGCATACCGAATCCATGTTGCAAGGCCAAGGTTACCTACTTGTTTTATTACTTCTAATGACCAGTTCCCTACTTGTTCTGCTTATTATGATATGACTTATTACGCACTTGTTCTATTCTGATATGACTTGTTATTTACTCGTTCTACTATTTCTGATATGACTTGTTACCCACTTGTTCTGTTAGGTACTTCTGATATGACTTGTTATCTACTTCTTCTGCTACTTATTGATAAGACTTGTTACTCACAATGTTTTATTTCTGCTGATATGACTTGTTACCTACTTGTGCTGCTAACTATGATATGATTTGTTACTCACTTGTTTTATAACTTCTGATATGACTTGTTACCTACTTGTTCTATGACATTTGGTATGATTCCTTACCTACTTGTTCTATGACATTTGGTATGATTCCTTACCTACTTGTTCTACAACTTCTGATATGACTTGTTACCAATTTGTTTTATTTTAATCTCCAATTTATAAATGTGCAAGCAGCAAACTCATCAAATGGACCATAAGGAGCATGAACACAGTGTGTTCGTGTGGGTGAGTTGTGTTGTGTATGGTAAGAGCACATTTGTCACTTGAATGTGTGTATGCGTGTGGGGCATCTTTATTTATGCACCAAATGTTTTTATTATGAAAGATGCAGATTTTTAGATTGTTTTAGGTACTTATTTATTAGCCAACTAAACATTTATCAAATCACCATCTATCAGAAATAAACATAATTAGAATCACATTATAAAATTATGTTATGTCTGTAATATGACCACCGTGTCAATTTGTCATAATATTGATAACCATTTAACAGTATGGAACACTTGTAAAATCAAACAATCTAAAATGTATCACTGTTTTGGACTTTTGCTTGCCCTTATTGTTACACGATACATTAACATATTGCATAATATTTTTAGACATTATTTGATAACATGTTTTTGTAATTTATTTCCATATGTGCCAACTTTACAGAAAGTTCCTCTGCTTTTGCATGTTAATAAAGAATATTTCTTTTAAAAACCAAATTCCATTAAATTTTTACTATTTTATGTAATTTTATCACATATTTAAGCATTGAAGGTTACTTATTAAAATTCTTAGATATTCTAATATAGGGTCCATTCAAGTATTACATAAGCAGAATTTTAGTAATTATTAACCCCTCCCTCCCCCTTGTCAGCAAAAGTGAGCAAAGCTATTACTTCCCTCTCCTATGCTTAAGTAAATATTGGTTTAATTAGCAGCCATTTCGCTAAAATGTGGTGTGTCGATAACAAGGAAACCAAACAATCAGCATAATTTATACGACTTTGCTGATATTGTCACCATTCAGATCACCTCATCCCCAATGTCATCAAAAATAAGCAAAGTAAAGACTCCCCCACCCCTCTTTGGTGCTTACATAATACTTGAATGGCCCCATATGCATGTAGTGATATTTCTTATTGCGCATCAAATAGACCTTAACACCCAGTATGATTTAAAGACATGAACTAATGTTGCCTTTATAATATAAAAAAATGAGTACCCCCTCTTTTTTGATGTCGGTTAAAAATAATGACATTTTAGGATATAAAAAAATGATGCCCATTTTTTTTTTTTAATTGAAAAGATTTGTGTAAAAACTGTGTACACAATTTTATATTGCCAACGTTACTGATTTTTATAAGACTATCCAAAAAAAGGATTAAAATGTTTTCAGGGTTCATGTAGTCAAGTATTCGTCCATATGCGAGTTTATTTATTTCACCATAACTTTTATGCGGCAGAACAGCTTTGGATATATGAGGTGCCATTAGAATCCTTACATTATTCCGAGTAACATGGCCTATAAATTGTTTTAAAAAAAAAACATTTATTTGAGAGCATCATGTTCTTTTAATTTTCTTAATGAATTGAATCTTGTCTTACTCATTCATTTTCTATTATTGCTACTGTAGGCTATTTAGAGATAAACTTATTGTATTAGTGACAAACATTCCAATAAACTAATGCTAACTTTTTCTTTAGGGTCTCTTTCTGGAAGGTGCGAGATGGAACCGAACAACTATGCAACTAGACGAGTCTTTCCCTAAGATTCTTTTCGACACTATCCCCATTATTTGGTTCCAACCTGCTCTGATAGCCGACTTCAATCCACCTTCTTGCTACTTCTGTCCAATCTACAAGACAAGTGAACGGAAAGGAGTACTCGCCACTACAGGACACTCCAGCAACTTTGTCATGTATATAACTCTGATGTCTGAGATACCAGAGAAGCATTGGATCAATAGAGGTGTAGCAAGTTTAACACAGCTCGATGATTAGTAACAAATCTTTAGCATCTCAAACATTAAAAGTACCATAGACAAACTAAACTGCAACCCTATGCAAGTTTAGTTTCACTAGAAAATCTCATAATGACTGATTTATTCTAAATATCTTGTCATTCCAGCAAACATTTGGGCTCTTGTAAGCTCCTACTTCTTAACTATCACTGCTTGAAGCAATAACAATGAGATGTTATAGTGCGTCGATGATCTCTAGTGTTAATTATACAAAAAGTGTATCGGAGGTTCTATGTTTATGTATTTTAATGTATGTAGTACGATTTGTGGTATAACAGCTCTATTTTTTTTCATTTTACTTTTTCGTAATTTGTCTGTACTGTCTATATCTTATGTGATATGTTGTCAACACAATCTAGTCAGTAACGTGTGATAATAAATATAGTTTCATTTCTTGCTTGGTTAATCGCTTTGATTTTAATTTATTATCCTCTTCACAATAGTTAAAAGAATAGGTAAATAAATGAAATAAATGTATGGACTTTTTAGTACAAAAAAATGACATTTAAATACTTTAGTATTAGCTATTTGTTGCCTTTGTGTAACTAGCTGGATATTAATATTTAAAGCCCAAAATTTAGTTCGGTTTTCGCGGGGCTTTTAAATAAATAAATTTGGTCTTACCTTTTAACTTTGTTTCTTTTGCAACACACAGGTTTAACTAAGCTTCCAACACTAAATCAAATGCTAACACTTTTATTAACAGAATATTTTAATTACTAAAAATAAAGAAACGAAAAACTCAGAAATACAACCATCTGACATGTCACTAAAATAATTAAATATATTCTTGTCATAGTGCGACGAACATGAATGATTAAATAATCGATATGTAGTACTAATCGAAGATAGATAATTCGAACAGGATTATACAATATTTATTTCAAGCTTACCCACCCTGCCTCGCTTTGTTTACTGTCCTCATTTGGTATGTAGTAGACCTACTTCGTGAGTTGTAAGACGTGAGTTCGATTTTCATTCAGGACAAACATTAAAGTTAGCTCTGTGCCTGTATGCTCCGTATGTATGATACATAATTATGTATTGACAAATTGAAATATCGTATTTTTCACTAATCCGATTAGTACAAGCTTTGCTTATGCTAGATGACACGGTGTGAAATGTTTTCTGATATTTAATGGTCTACCTGTCGTTTTTTAATTATTTTTTATCATTTCCGATTATGTAGTTAAAACACTTAGGTACCTATGACTAATATTAGGTAAGGTAAATAATAAATACCTAGTTATTATTATTAGTTACTCAAAAAATACTTTTATGCAGGAAAATTTACTTATGTGAGACCATGACAATGTATATGTAATCATTCGCAACGCTGCATGTCGCGAATGATTTTAACTTTAATGTCATAAAATGAACAGAATAGTTAGTATTTATTAGTGCTAAAGCGAAAGCAAATATTGGCATCAGCCTTAATAAATCAAAATACTTTTACACAGAAGATGCGTTATTCTAAAGCATTCTATAAGTCTCTAGATTGGTGAAAGATTTAACTAATCGAGAGACTTTAATTATCAGAATCAGAATATGCATTAAAGATTAATAAAACTGTAATCAGTACATTGCAACAACATTTACAAGGTAGTAAATAGGAGGATAGGATGTGAAACTAGCTGAATGCGTGATACTTCTCACTCAGTGCGGTAGCGCTTGGTCTTCGATCTCGCTTATAAATAAACTACGTTCAAAATGTCAAGGATATTTAAAGAAATCCTCTGAATCGATTTAGCCGTTCTAAAGTTATGCGCTTAACAACTAACATAGGTAATTTGATTTTTATTTTTATAAAATAATCATTTCGATTCGAATTAGCCGAGTCAGAATTGATTTAGAATAAAACATCATGTTGCGCAGCACTAGCTGTATCCGTGACGTCAGCGGTTGTTGTTATTTTTAGTGATGTCCATAACAATGATTATCGAATGGAACTTTTACATCAAGAAAATTTATAAAATTGACACATTATAATTATGTTGTATAATCAAATATGAATCGATTACTTGCTTTTCTCTAATCAATTTTGTTTCATTAAAAACAAAGTAGGTGAAATTAATGCTATCCGCAATTCATCGATTACTAATCAAACTGACATTAAATTTAATTAAAAACTAGTTTCCTTTACTAATATTGAGTTTTTTTATAACCTGAAGATTAAATTGTCTTTTTATCACACTTTTTATATTATTTAATCTGAATCCTACTTACCCAATATTATAAATGTGAAAGTTTGTGAATGTTTGGATGTTTGTTACTTAAGCACGCAAAAAAACATTTCGATGAAATTTGACACACACATATTTAATTTATTACCTGGATTATCATACAGGATATTTTATATCAGAAACACGTTACCCCCCTTACAGCAATTTATCAAAAACAAACTAATGGACGTACCAACTTGAAATTTGGTATAGATGTGTCTTATGGAACATTATTCAGGTAGAAAAGGTATCCTTTATCTTAACCTGATAATAAAATAACGCAAGTTTCGTGACTATTGGTTATTTTTTACATACTATTGTGTTTCTAACTACATGTTTCTTTTCACTCTGAACCTAATTCTAATGTTAATGTGGATGAAGTCGCGGGCGTAAGCCGATGATTAGTATAATATTATAAAACAAAGTCGCTGTCCTCTGCTGTCTGTTTATCCACTTACTTCTTTTAAACTACGTGATGCATTTTAGAACGGTTTTTATTTAGAAACTTATTCCGAAAGACTTATATTTTAAAAAAAAACTTGATAAACTTCTGTGTAAGTAGAGTATTTCAATATTTTGTAGTCAAAGCTTATGCGAAGCTGGAGTGAGTACTTAATTAGTCAGCAAGATTGTTTGCCTTTAATATTAAATTAGGTGGTTATTCAATAAAAGTATGGAGACAAGTAACAATTGTGTAATACAGAATTAAAATTCAGTACGGATTTTACTCTCATTTCAAAGTTGGAATTGTATTGGAATATATAATTTTATCGATTACTTTGGTGACAGCACTATGAATCTATTCCATTCCACGGAAATTGACGAAATTGAAATTATCCATCCATCCTATCTAATTTTGACTGTTACTTCAAAAACATACATATATTTTAATATGCCGCCAACTAAATAATCATGTAACTTTAGTCAAATTTTTATAGGAGTAACATGTATTGTTTGTTTTGCTCTTTTCACGCGTTATCTGTATTTCCTATCACATAATTCTGCGTTTATCGTAACGTATTCTTTGTTATTTGTTTTTATGATGCATAGATGGCGCGGCGAACTTGTAAACTGCGTAAGCTGAACTGACGTTTTTGGTTATTTTTGTTCTCGCCTCGTGTTTACTTTAGTGTCTAATTTCGGTTCAATTGCGAAAATTCGGTTGTGCAACTGTTAAAAAGTGAATAATACTATCGTAGATAACGTAGCAGCTCGGCAAAAGTATCGATCGATAGTTCCGAACTCGGTATATGTACACAGTTCTATCACGTGGTGGTGTGGTGGTTTATATAATTCTTGTTTACCGCACAAGCAGAAAGTTTGCGCATGTGCGTCCCGTCAGTAACCTCAAATCGTGTCTTCACGGGTTCGGCAGGTTCCGGATATCCGGGTCGCGTCGGGTAGGTCTGTGATGTGGTATCGTGCGAGCTCCCGGCTCGCGTGCGGACAGCGTTGGTGATCTCGGTACGCGCGCCTGTCATGGCTCAGACTCAGTTCACGCGGAGCTCGGAGAGCGACGCGTGGGCGCTGCTCTCGCTGAAGTCGGCACCCTCGTCGCCGTCAAAAGTGCAGTGGGCCCAGGAGCCGGCCCCGACGGCGATCGCGCGTCTCGACGGCCGCGACTTTGAGTACCTGATCCGGCAGAAGCGCGTTGTGATCGGGCGCAACTCAAGCCGCGGCCAAGTGGACGTGAACATGGGCCACTCGAGTTTCATCTCACGACGCCACCTCGAGCTGTTCTACGATCACCCAGAGTTCTACCTCACGTGCAACAGCAAAAACGGCGTGCTCGTCGATGGCGTACTGCAGCGCAAAGCTGCCACCGCCTTGCTGCTGCCCAAAAGGTAAGCCCTCACATGAACACACCCCAAATCTATCACAGATAAGACACCCTACTCTATTATTTACATTTCGCTTTTGTTTGTAAACAAAGTCATTTGTTTATCTTCTACCCACTTGCTATGATTATTGTTTGAAATGGTCATGTTGGTTTTGAATGTTCTCAAAACATACTGTTGACACATGTGGTTTTAGGAAATTGGATAATTAACTATTTTAAGAGAACAAATAATTTTACATCCACATATTGAGCAAAAATATAGTTTGTGGGATCCACTAATCAATCTGTAAGATAATCAGTGCCAGTTATCACCATATTGTAAACAAACAAAAACAAATGCCATAAAAAGTCCACAGATTGTTTGCTTGCTTATTCTGTAGATAACACTATCAGGAACATACCTACCTTATGTTTTAAAACATTGAACATGATAAAAGCTCACTACTCATGATGGCAGAATGATGCAATCTTGAGTGAGGTTATGAAGTTATTATTAATGATTTCTGAGTGGGTTAAATTGCTGTGTATTTAGTGATTATTTTTGTTGTGCCTTTCTCTTTAGTATATTCAGTATTTATTTCTCAAGTATTAAAGATGCTAGATACACCTGCAGATTTATTAAGTGTGCGAGTTAGTAACATGTTTGTTAACATACCTTTTTATCCTCATCTTCTGTAGGATTTTTTTTGTTGGTAACGGGAAACATACCACTTTGATATGGTCAAAAATAACATGGCTATACTTAAAGCTTTATAATATTTCAAAGAAGTCTGAAGATATTTTTTTATATATTTAGGTATGTAGTTTCCTGTACACTACCTATATGGTACCTGAAGTCCGTCTAGGCACAGGACATGGTCATCCTAGCATTTTTAGTACTGGTAGCGTGTACCATCTTATGTTGTTTGTTGTTCTATGTTTGATTGCCCTTTATTTCTGACTACTCCAGAGCTAGACAGCCTAAAAATTACCACATTTACCTCAAAGTCATATTTTACTCTTTACTGCCTCCAACTACAGTGTAACTATTTTTATGTTATTGGGTAGTTTCTGCACAATATTGCTTGCCATACCAAATGGGATGGGTCATAAACATAAACATATGTTATTGTTTTTTTATTTATGGTTGCTATGCATGGTTATTTATCATGGGTTTCGCAGTGTAATGTGATGGTGTTAACAAAGATATAAAAAATAAGAACCAGCCTTAATGTTATTTCAAAAACAAATGAGTTAAATACAGCGCAAAACATAATAAGCATGGATAAGAGTGCTTTGTTTATAACATGTTAATATTAATATTGTCTATAGAAATGTGTAGTTCTTCTTTTGACCACATTTATTATTAATGTCACATTCTAGTTTAATTTTAAGTGAATAGATGTACACATGTTTTTATGTTTATTAATGGTTAGATTGATTCTAGCTCAGATGTATGCTTAAGTCATAGTACCCAGCTAATGACCTGATGCCCTGATGACCTACTATCTGATCAGTAAACAACTACAAACTGTTTATCTGGTGATTATCCTAATGACATGTTTACAACAAGTACTCTAGGCCGATCAACTAAGCAATTATTACTTTGTATTTTGCAATGCATTTTCCTCATGTACCTAGGAGTTACCATTAAATTTTGTGTTTTTTTTTTTGACAAATGTTCTCTTACATACCTGTATCCTGATGGCTGATAGTAGGGTTCTACAGCAGTATGATAAAAAAAAAACATTACACTGTTCAAGTGTAAAGTAAAAAAAAAAAATGTTGTTTGAGATTTTGGAACATTCTGTTTGATTTATCATAATCAATAATTTGAACTAAAATAAGAAAACTATCCACTTGACTTAGGTTAGTCGCTATAATTTTGATAGGAAGTGGGTACTTACAAATAAATTCTGATGACTTATTTCTTAGTTTTATGATTGTAATCCGCTTTTTGATAAGCGATGATGTGGTCGAAGATGAAACATGCAGACTTAGACCACCACTACCACCATTACCTACATCTGTCTGAATGTTTGTAGCCCTGGTTGGTTAAGAATACTTTCTAAGGACCAACTTCAAGGACTATTGCTTAGAAACTATTTCCATCAAAATTTTACCTATTTGTTTACTAGAACTAGGACAACTTTTTTGTTCAGTTTGCTAGAAAGTTTTACAGTAATCTTTTACAATTTATGAAAGTGGAAATACTCTAAAGACTTTAAACCATTTTCATCACTTAGTTGAATTAAAACATTTTAGTTTAAGTACTTATATAGCTGGTTTTAAAGCCGTGTGCCCTCGCATTTCGCAAATTGAGCAGAACACTTTAGCCACAGTTGTCAAAGCTCCATTACTTCGCACATGAAGTCATGAACTCTCAATTTGCTACGGTGATGAGTCATCAGGTTGATTGGCCTGTTTTTACTGTTTTACGCCAACAATGTCGCGAATGTATCGGTTAGTTTTAAGTTAAGATCTATCTCTAAAACTCTGATTAGAACATAGTAGTGTAGTGTAATGATAGAATCCAATATCTAAATATAAAATATAAAAATACCCGATCATTGAATCGTTTCAATCTCAATCTACATGCATAAATTTTAGCGATCAATCACTTATTCAAAAGTTTACATATGAAACTATAATAGTGAGGTGCACATGACACCGGATTGTGACTAACCTCAATAATACTACTACACTCACACACACACTTTGGTTTGATAATTATCTACTTACACAATATTATTATTAGAATTAACCAGTTTTCAAAAATTCATGCCACTTGCTTTTCTGTGTAGATAAACAACCAGTACCTGGATGACCGAGCTTTGCTCGGCTGAAAACACAGATAAAACGACGTTTTCTAAAAATTAAACCTAGCAAGATCGATTTTTCGCCCCCAAAACACACTGGATACAAAATTTCATGAAAATCGTTGGAGCCGTTTCCGAGATCCAGATTATTTATATATATATATACATATATATATATATATGTCTACATATATACAAGAATTGCTTGTTTAAAGGTATTAGATAAGGAGGAAACCAGCATATCTATTTATGTCCAGGAAGAAATAAGATGGCGTAGTAAATCCGTCAACTTCCACTGGACTGAAATTCAGTTGTATACCCCATTCAACTTTTGAGGTTAAAGCTATAGCGGTAGTGGAATGAAAGCTGCTTCTGTGCAATTTAGTGGATGTGATTACCTTGCTGTAGGTTGTGAATCACATTGATATAAAACTAAAACCATCTTATAAGAAATTAAAACATCATGAGAAGAATCCTTTTGCTGTCATGTCTAAACCAAGCTACCAAACAGGGATAGTGAGACATACCATCAACTTTCTCAATAAGGTTTGAAACAACAAAACTTTGGGCCTTGTATTGTTACTCAAAATTGTAGTGTGTTGGTCTCAGGCAGATGTGATCTTATACCACAAGGAGACTCCTTCGACATCTGTCTCCATATGACCAAGTACACAAACACCTAACTTCACATTCTCATATTTATTTAGTGTTTGAATATCAGCAAGGTTAGCCCTTTAAAACCAAGAAAATCTCCAGGGCAAGAAAAAGCTAAATGAAGCTATGTCAAACCTTTGTCAAGCCCACCTTGTTTGGCCACAAAGGTATTTGTGTCACATGCTCACATGTGTCTGGCTTGGCCGCGGTGGCCTTGTACTTTCCAGTAAGTACTGTGGACTGTTCTAGTAAGTATCCACACACTAGACCTTTACTGAAATTGCAATAAACAATGTAACTAATATTGTTTTAAGTGCACATACTATAAAGTGTATTCTAGTAGGTACTATCTGAATCTACTAGTGCACTATAAGTATACCTTACAATATTAACATAACTGACATCCTTTGAAGTACTGAAGATTGTTCTAGTAACTATCCATACACTAAGCTGTACCTAATACATATTCCTATATCATTGTTGATGAATTTAATTTTATATGTATTTTCAGTATATAACTATGTATATATATGTGTAAAACAAATTATCGATTTTGTTATATTAATGTGTTTCATATTGACTACTCTAATAGCTCATTTGGTAATGCATGAGAGCTGTAGGAAGTAAGTTCGATTTTCACCCAGGATAAACATTTGTGTAATAAGTTTAAATGTTTGTTCTATATGTATTTACAAAAAAAGTATATACCTACATATACTTTAATTTTGGGCTAGATGGCTTTGTGTGACAAAGTTCTATAATATTTTATTATGGAAACTGACGTGGTCTTGACACATTTTTGTTTTCTTCATTGCGGGATTCTATAATATTTATACTGTACATATAATATTAAATTTATACGTATAATTGCTAAGCTAATCAATTTATAAGTTGACATGCTGACTGCATTATTATAAGTAGGTACTTTTACTAAGCATAAATATTGCAATGTACCTACTACTAAACTGTAATAATTTTATTGGTACACTAAGATGGTATAGGTTACTCCATATATTATAATCTATGGACATAGTAGAGATTATATGTACTTACCTAGTGCTTAACCTAGGTGTCTATGGACACTGACAGTTATTAATAGTGTGCAGGTGTGTAACTAATACACCACAGATAATTCCATAGTAACGAGGCTGTTACTCGCAGATTTCAAGAAGAAAAATGTTTGTAAACGTTAGATGTATGTTTTTACTCACTGGCCTTGAGTGCTCCAGTTTTGGTTTGTAATTAATTAGCAAAGTTTGTACTGGTGGAGGTTAACCTTTTGTTTACTTACTTAATTGATATGTTCGCTTGACTGAATGGAAATTTCTGTTAAATTAGATTTAGACTTCTAGCAACAACCACTTTTGTCTTTATGTCTCAAATACTTAGGTACTTGATTTTGTTGGTTGTTACAAAACGCATGCTATTTTTGATATTCTATACATATCTAACTGGTTTTTTAATAGGACTTGATTGCTGTCTGCCCTACTTGTCAGACCTACCTTAATGGTTTAGGTATATCTTTTCAAGGGTTGCTTATATAGTGCACTAACATTTTCAGCTGAATAAAAATACATTTTCGCTCATTTCTCAAATGTATTGAGTTATATAAATATACTGAGGCTGCTGATTACCACAATATTTTATTGATAACACGAAAGTCACATTGCAATTCATGTTAAAAATGTCTAAATATTAATGATGACACAATAATGATATGTATGTCAATACAAGTTGATAATTTATTTACTAGTAAATTAATATTCACTTGGTTTTAAATAATTATCAAAGTCATAAAACAAGGTCTGTATCTAGTAGCCAAGATTTCAACTTGTTTATAGACCGTGGACCCCAGTAAGTACACCGAACTTCTCAAATAGCACATAATATATAAAATAACTTCTACTAGTCACGTATTCTACTATATTCTGTGATACAAAAGGTTTGTCCTATTCACGAGTGTTCAATGAATCTAAGTGAACACTCCCATGACCCCCTTCTATTCTCCACTCGGGTAATGTGCGTCATTATATTTTATTCTAGGTACATTCAGAATTAGTGTTCAAAAGAGTAAAGATACAGATCTCTCAATATGTCTTGTATAATGCTTGAAAAATACTACTAAAGACGTCATATGTCTAAGTACGATAAACGCTAGCGACTTATCGCTAACAAAGTTTGACTTCGGCTGAATACAAGTTACCTACTTGTGATGAGACGGTCGGTTCGCATGCCGAAGGGCGTGGGTTCAAACCCCAACAAGAGCTTGAGCTGTCGGTGAAGGAAAACATCGAGAGGAAACCATAGCATGATGGTAGGGTACTTTCTAGTACTCGGCTGGCTAGTTACCACTCTCAAGTTGAAAATCTTCCGCCAAGCATCTAACGATATGTTCCGGTAGCCTCACTTGAGAGCCAGTTCCATTCCAGGCTAGGTGTGTTTAACATCTGGTGTGTTTGAACCCATGTCCTTCGACGTGTGAACTGACCGCGTTAACCACTGAGCTATCATTGCTACTATTATTATACTTACTGTTGGAAAGAAATGAGGATGTAGCCTTAGCACTAAGCTACAAATACCTATGACTACAAATGGGCAATGTATGCAATGTATTGGCTGTATGCAACATTGCCACAAAATTGCATGTACTTTTTTTATATAAAAGTAATGAGACGAACGAGGTGCTCTCCTTATAAATAGATAACGCCTGTCCATAAACATTGCAGCGATACACAGAACTTTGAGTAACAAAACAAAGACCATGGCATCGTTGATTTGGCGCTCATTACTTTGAGACATAAGATGTTTAGTCACAACAGCGTAGTAATTTTGCTAGTTGCAGTACCCTTCAAACCGGAACACAGTAATGTTGACACACTACTGCTTGGCGACAGGATACCTGATACTCGATTTTACATCACTCTTTTGTAAAACATGTTATTTCTATCTAGCCTACAGATTTCCTACAGATAACATAATAGCATCTTTATTTGATGACATTTTTTTTAACATGCAACCATAAATCTCTTCCCGTATTTTATTTGTCAAAAATCGTGTCAAAGTTTCGTGCATCTTGCATCAGAATAACAGGTGCACGAAAAGTGAAAGTGACTCTGCGAGCTTCTGATTCATTCACTATTCTTGATGTTTTTTCCTGTTCGCCTCATGAATGAGTGTAATTCTTCTTATTTTAGTGATAACTGCGCTTATCGATGCAAAACAATCGCACAAGTATCTACCAATTTGAGTGTTTTTTTTTTTAAAACCAGATATTGTTTTTTGTTGCTTCTAAAGTTATCAACATTGAGGGTATTTTAAGATCATATTATGAAATTAACATTGTGAAATTCTAAAATAGCTATCACACTAATATTTTATTTCATTTTATTGTCATACCAACAAAGCAGCCACTAACACAGTTGATACAAATTAGATACAAAGTTGGCAAAAATTAAGTGCCGTCTCAATTATAGGTATAAACCTCATTAGATTACATACTATACGCAAAATAAAAACATAATTAATTATTTGACAGCCCTGTTGGCTCATTGGGAGCATGCCTGCCTGAGCTGTAGGGCGTGGGTTCGATTCCCGCCAAGGACAAATGTTTGTTTGGTATAAACAAATGTTTGTTCTGTGTCTGGGTGTTCTGTATGTATTATAAGTATGTATTTACAAAAAAAAAGTATTTATGTATTCTATCAGATATCTGACTTCCATCATACAAGCTCTGCTTAGTCTGCCTATTATTCTAATAAAGCTAATGTTAATTTAACAGATAAATTCGAAGTAAAAGACGTGCTTCGAACTTACACTTGCATACATTAATGGAATTAATTTCCTAATGTATTATAATAAATTACTTGTTAAAAAAATTATTTATCTGAAAATTTCTGTACGATGAAATGTTTTGTCGAGTTTCGTAATATTTATTAACTTTATGTTGTTAGTTTTTTTGCGGAGCCCTCATAGAGTTTTTGCGGACCCTTAGGGTTCCGCGGAGCACACTGAATATTGCTGTTCTAGAGATCCACCTCCCCTCCCCATACAAACTTGGAACTAATTCTGTAAATATTTATTACTAGCTGCGCCCCGCGGTTTTACCCGCGTGGTGATGGATGATGATGTTGATGAAAAGTATCCTATGTTTTATTCCAGGGCCTAAAGTATCTACATGCAAAATTTCATCCAGATCCGTTCAGCCGTTCTGGCGTAACAAACAAAGAGTTTACTGGAATAATCGACGACATTCTTTACAATACAATATTGAATTTGTTCTGCGCTATCTTATTTGAGTTTACGTACCTGATGCATGAAGTATTTTATGCAAATACCCAGTTTAATACCCACATTTTTAAATTTTAAAATGAAAACATCTCTGGCTTGGCAACATCTTTTAATATTATAGGTGTCCAGCGACGATGAGCTTACCATCAGCCGAACCGTATGCCTATTCGCTGCTTATTCTATAAAACAAAATTAGCAGGTATGTCGCGAGATCGTAGTACGGAGAGACCGAGTAGTCTCATCCTATCACGTCGCGGCTTATCGATTTTCGTCGCTCACGTAGGACAATGGTCTATAAAGAATCACAATCTCTGCGTGTTTTGACACAAGAATAACAGCTGAACTATTTTGGTCGCGTCAACTGAACTATCGTCGACGTGTGCACCCATCCCATACTAAGTTTACACGTGTTTACGTCGGCCGTCCGTGTGACGAATCGTTTGTTTGCGAGTCTGTACTCAGCATTACGTAATCGCCGCGGACACTTGGAAGGGACCTGCGACCGGGCACGCCAACGTACTTAACCGGATCTAACTGGTCCTGGGAATTTGGTGCCAGATTGGTGTATCTGGTACACGGTGTGGTTGCAAGTTGTGACCGGGTTACGATGGTAGACAGCAACGCCCTTATCCGAAGGACGCCATAAATCTCACTGCTTAGCACTTGAGTCACTCAAAAACATGTACCTACATAGATATATTCAGGGCATATATATATATATATTTAGTGTATTTACTCTTAAAAGTCGTTTTGGTTACACTAATGATGGGTTTAATTTGAACTAACACTTGTAACCAAAAAGACTTTTAAGAGGAAATACACAAAAAATATATAGGTACCTTGAATACTCAAAATGAGTTTCCGCTTGGTGACGCGTGAATCAATCAATTATGTACATAGAACATAGATTGCAACTTAAAGTTAATTTCCGAATCTTACCAGAAATTTTATGTTAGTCCTTTGGTATAAATAACAAAGTTATATTTTTTTAAAAATAATAAGTAACATTTTTTATACATGTATATACCTATATACATAATTATCTGTATGGTTGTGAACCGTAACTGCTTGCTAAGCCAGATACTCGTAAGTAGGTAATACATAAAAGTTGTTAGGATCCTGTTATAGGGCGCGACAGGTTTCCGTCCCCGTATGTTTCCACTATTTTCCACTGAGTAACAAGCACGCATGCGCCGGCCGGTGCACTGCCAACGATCCGAGTTGCGCAATGCCACCGCGTATTGGTAAACAAGTCTTGTTCTCTGACATTCTACGAGATATGAACGAAATGGTCAAGGCGACTTTTCTGAAAAAAGAAAACAGAACTTGTCTTTTCTTATTTGATATAGCTATCTACGTTTGTCCGGGAAATCGCCTGAGGGAAAGCGACAATGCAGCCGAGGATGGAGCACATTGATCTAGAAAGAATCTATCCACCCTACCCGTAAATACGCCCAAATTGTAATTCATAGGAAACAGAAGCCGGCAATGAGTTTCATTCATCAAGAAAGTAGAGCAAAATCGTTTGCTTACGAATACTGGGAACGTCCACGAGGAACGGGTTGTGTGCCGATCTCCTACTTGTCCTGTAGTGAAACAGAGAAGGTGAAATAAGGTCTTACCGTCATACTCTGCGGCAGTGATTAAGACTAAGCAATTTTTAGGCGACTAGATCGCTATCATCAATAAGTCTCATAACACGTCGGTCCACCGCTTCCAAGGCTTCCAGCTGGTATTTAGGTGCTCCTACAAAAAAGTGGTAGTACTACTACACACGACCGGACTTGCGCCTGATACAAGTGAAGCAACTGTCCCGCTGCGAAGAACCTCTTAACCTTATTAAGGATGCAGAGCTTCTTGCCAGCCAGTTAGTCTATTGTCTGTAAATCTTGTTGACCCATTTTCAGCCATAGTATACAAATACCTGATATAAATAGATTCTATTAGTTATCGATTATCACTGGTATGCATAATCATAGATAGCTGGAGATAGACGTTCGAAATTTCAGTTATTATGGCTTGTTGCGGACTTCGATTGTTTTTATGGCAATATTTTAAAGATAACAGCTTCAATTCGGAATTAAGAACCCAATAATATTACAAAGTAATGAGAAAAACAATACATTGTTGTGATGAAAAAAGATGACGTATGTCCATGAGCACAACAAAGTTCAGGGAATCGCTGCTTTAGTGTTTATTACTTTCGATGGTTAGTCTCAATAGCCTACTAATTTCGCTAGCTGCAGTACCCTTCAAACCGGAACACAGTAATGTTTACACACTACCGCTTGGCGGTAGAATATCTGGTACTGCGGTGGTACCTACCTAGACGATCTCCAAGTAAAATTGCTAAATTAGCATTCAGGATATTAAATAAAGCAAAGTAACGATAGTACTCGTTCGGCCTATCTATACAATTGATTGTAAAGGTCGCGGAATTTGCTCGAATGACGCAAATTCGTCATGTTTCAAATTACATTTTATTCCGTATCTTAATACTCGGAATAGATTTGTTACTTGAAAACTTACTCCTTTTAATTAAACATTTATTCGTATCTTTAGGTACTGGTCGTTTGTTTTGACGCCGAATCTAATCGAGTAACTTTTGAAGGTTACCTTAAATTAATATATGTATAAATAATGTACCTATTGGTGTTTTGGCAGATGATTAGTTTGATATTTAAACTGTTGTTGGTAAAGTCTAAATTGGCTTGTCGGCTCTTTGTACTATTTCTCATTTGTATACAGGTTTTGCGACCTGTTCAACGTCTACGATAAAATGCTTTGCAAATGTTTGAGGAATTTATCGCATGGCGGCTCCATAGTATCGCTATGCAATCGTTTAGCGACGGTATCCTCAAAATAGAGTAGGATTTATGCGAATTCTTGGTTATCTATAATATTGATTGTTACAACGATATTGTTGACGGGCGACCTCGTTAAAGGTATCGATATAAATAGTTACTTGGATTTTGAACTCTATTTAAGAGCATGGAAAAAAATGGTTTGGAAATGGAGCGCTATCTTTTAAAGTACATTTTTAACCGCTTCAAAAAAGGAGGTGGTTCTTAATTAGTGGAAGAAAGGGAGGTCTTTGCCCAGCAGTGGAACAATAGACGCTTAATATGATAAACAAATGGTATTTTCTAGTACTCGGCTGGCTAGCTACCACCCTTAAGTTGAAAATCTGCCGCCGAGTATCTAACGGTGTGTTACGGCCTCAATTGAGAGCCAGTTCCATTGCAGACAAGGTGTGTTCACCATCTTCGACCGCACCGTCACTTAACATCAGATGAGCTGTGATCAAACACATAGCCTGTCAAAATATAAAAAATAGTAAACTCTGTGTTTTATTAGTTTGCGAAGGTTTTTGCTTTGGACCAACATCTAAAATCACACTAATATTATAAATGCGAAAGTTTGTAATTAGGTTTGCTTCTTTTCAAGCACAAACAAATAATTCTGGCGGTGCTGCCGCTTTTCAAACCAAACAATTTTCTCGTTTTGATTTTTGAATGTTATTCCATACAATTGCACAGGACTTTCATTATTACGATATTTATTTATTGTGTGACATAACCCTGTAACACGCCCGTGCCGCCCAATACAAACTTCAATAAGGAAAATGAACTCGAATGGTATCGCATTCACAGGGCAATTTGTATTGCCCGTATTGTATCAGAGGCAGTTGCCAACCGGATAACCCCCCCTGTCTGTGTTTGTTTTGACTAGGTTATGTCGACGGCATTATCGTTTTGTAACGATCTTCTAGAACTCATACCACAGAAACTTTTGGTATGGTAAAAAAAAAGTAAACGACACTATCCGGTACTGTGTTCCGGTTTGAAGGGTACTACAGCTAGCGAAATTATCGCTGTTAAGACTAATCATCGTCAGTTTCAAACTAATGATCGTCAAAGTAGCGATGCTCTGGACTTTGATACTTAAAGTTATCTCTATCGCTGTGGTCATGGTCATGCGTTATCTCTTTCCACCAGGAAAGCGTCTAGTTCGCCTCATTACTTTTACATAAAAAAATATATATTATAGTCTTTAAATCCAGATCGCACTACATCAAGCATGGTGTGATCAAACGCGGACTTACCTAGAATTATAAAAAAAAAAAAAAAACATGATCTGATATATTAGACTGGTCTGAAGTAGACGCCTAGAATTTCCGCAGAAATATTCTTTCAATGTTTGAATTTTGTGTCGTTCTCGCTTCTGCCGAGAGCGAGATAAAAGTCAATGTAATATCGTGGTAAACCCGAGATACGTCACCGAATTACGTCTCAAACCCTTGTCACGTGGCAGCGGAACATACGACATGAGAAAAGTCTCTCATGTAGTTTGTAGGTATCGCATACTTCGCTAGGTAACCGTGTCTAGATTGCAAATGTTCAAGCACACAAATAATAATCATTTATTCTCCTCACGTTCGCGGCATACATTCCACATTACAAGCTATTGAGTCCCATTAAAGTGTTCGCAGCTTCACACATACAGATTGAAATTTTGTGAGTAAACAAAAACTCGGCTGGAATCGGCTGCGTCGATACTGTTTGGTTGTTTACATCGGCCGTCCTGCTCGCACGCGTTGGGTGGTGGTTCACGGCCGTTTTCCTCGAACGTTTATCACGCCATGGACACGCCACTAAAGCGCTGTTAGCACCTGATAGCCAGGGTTGTCGCAAGCCGAACCTTCTGGCATAATGCCAAAATACTGAAGATTGAGATGGAACCACTTTGGTATTTGTTTACATCTGTAGTTGTACTACGGAATTTGACGTGGTCTTGACACATTTTTTAATGCTATTTAGAAATACAGACGGAGGCCGTGGTTCCACACATCGGTAATTCTTACAAGGAAGGTGGTCTGAAAACGCAAGGGAATTTCCTCTGTAAGAGGGTGTCTTTTAGTTGTGTTATTGTGTAACAGCGATGGCAAGATTAGGTCATGTAGTTATTGGGCACACTCTCCGTAGTGCACACGATAAAATACCGACAGACTAGCCATTTCACGCCGTTGTGCTAGGCGCTGAAGCTTCAGTTTCACTATCGGATTCGATAGTTTGATGAGCCTCCTACCCCACCGCTTATTTTCGTCTCTGGCAAGTGGGAATCTACTCTTAATATACCCTTATCTAGTATTGATTGACCAGGTGCAGATTTGGTTTTTCGACGATCAGTTAGTCTAAACAACTACAGGAAAAAAAATACAATATAATGTCATTGGTCCGCCGCGCTAATTGTGTTTACAATTTGGAAAATTTGCTTGTATTTGTCAAAATATCCACTAACCACGTTGTATCGTTCAATATTCTTCCTCTACTTTCTATGACACGAATACGACAAGTAAAATTAAATACGTATTCTAAGTACCTTCTTGCTTGTAAATAAATAGAGACTAATTTTATAAGTATTATTAGAGCTTAACTCTAATAGGCACTGCTTCAATGCTTTCATTACATAAAATTGTTATTGAATTTAGGGATTAGTATTATGGATGTTATCTCGTTATGAAATATCCCTTCAGGTCGGTTCTCTGACCCTGAACTTGTAATCCCAGCACGTTTAATAAAGATTAGGCACAGGCTCAGATGATCCCCAATATCCAAGGATCGCACGCTCTGCCCCGCCCTCTTCTGTCCCAGTTTTAGAACGTCCGACCCTGTGGCATCCGGGTAATTATTATTTAGCCTGCGATATACTACATACATATGTACCTACATAACAAATAATACATCGTGTAATATTAACAATCGCTTTAAAGTCTTACGCTGATCTACAACTTATATAAAAATATTTCTATCGCATTAATTGAAAAGCAGAATGTCACTTTGTTTAGAGCTTTGTAACAACTTACAGAATACATTTCAGATTATGATAGCGTTTACAGAAGTAGAACGTTACATAAAGTTAGTTGAATAGACCATTGTGTTTTATAGGGTACGTTATGGCTCACGCGGGTGGTCGCAATGAGGGGCACAATGGGCCGCGTAGCTTGTAAGCTATCTTAGGAACATGATCGAGGCATATAGGTACACAATTATATATATTTATAACATTTTTACTTTGCAAGAACAGGCCCGACTTTTGCAATTTCTAATGTTCAAAGTATATATTTAGATTATTTTTAACCCCCGACGCAAAAAGAGGGGTGTTATAAATTTGACGTCGATGTATGTATGTCTGTCTGTGTGTGTGTGTGTGTGTGTGCGTGTGTGTGTGTGTGTGTGTGTGTGTGTGTGTGTGTGTCTGTGGCATCGTAGCTCTCAAACGGATAGACCGATTCCGATGCGGTTTTTTTCATTTGAAAGCTAGTTTCCTTGCTGTGGTTCTTAGCTATGTTTGGTTAATTGCGAAGAGTTTTTTTTTTAATTTTTAATTTAATTATTGTTACAACAGTGATGAGGATTTAAATTTAAATGACTTGACAACAATAAAAAAAAATATCGAAACTTAATTAAATATAAATTTTAATTTTATACTTTTAATTTTTTCTTTGTATTGATTATGTAAAAGTGATGAGACGTACGCGATCCTCTTCCGGTTGTAAGGGATAACGCCTGTCCATGACCATTGCAGCGATACACAGAACTTTTAGTAGCAAAACAAAGTCCGGAGCATCGCTGCTTTGGCGCTCGTTACTTTGACACTTTCCATTAAAAATTGAATTGAATTACACAATACTCAAGCGTGACGTCGGTCTATTAAGAGCTGTCTAATAATCCGTTTTCAGTCACAGCTTTAGTGATATGAAAGTATTTATTTATAGAGCTTAGTGTCGCGGACGCAGTCCCTTTTGTGTCGACTACGGTCGAGCAAATAGACACGCTGCATTCTACCGGTCCCTGGTCCGAAGTGCATCGCTCCCGCTCTCAACGGATATTTCGAGTCTGTTTGCAGCATAACATAACATACTTACCTATCGCAATAATGAAAACAGTAAGGGAACACTCACTCTTGCTGGAATTTTTGTCAATTTCGTAATAAATATATTGTGTTTAGCATTGGAGACCAGAGTTACTGTGAGTGTTTTTTTAGTAGTGTTACGGACTAACTGAAGGCCTGGCTTCTAGATTAAGTGTTCTATGTTAATTTTATGATTCATATTTGAGTTCTAAGGTTTTACGTAGACTAAATATTTATTGTTAATTTATATAATGTATGATTTATATTATACTAACCAGCTGTTACCCGTGGAACTTAACAAAACGTTTGTTCAGTTTGCAGTATAAAAAGTATTCTATATATTAATCCAAACCATAAACTACATATATTTGAGCCAAATATCATCCACATCCGTTCAGTAGTTTTTTGCGTGAAAGAGCAACAAACATCCATCCTTCCTATCAAACTTTTATATATTAGTAGAATAGGATAGGATTATCGGAAGACTAAAGTGCTTAGTAAAAAGAAAAACACCGGACTAGCATAAAAGGCGAAGCAGAGGCGGCGCGCACCTTTGATCGAGGTCTTGAGCGGACGATCTTTTTATATTTTTACCCTAAGTAAAAGTAATTTATTGAAATCTTAAAGCTGAATCTAGGTATATATTTAGTTGTTTCAGTTACAACAGAAATGAAGATTTTAAAAACTTGACAATAAATAATATACTAAAACTTGCTAATAATTTAAAAAACTTATATACGAAACTTTTATCTAAAACTAAATTTGTCATAAACTTAAAAGCTAAAACAAATTAAACAAAACAAACTAATTAAAAAATCATACTGAACTCTAAATTAACTTCCGCAAAGTAACGCCTGAATCAATCAATTTATTAATTGAAATGTTTACATTAGGTTATTGTGAAATATATTTTTTAAACTGAAACCGCTTCTGATTGCTTAAAATATCCTTGTTTTTTTTTTTTATTTAATTCAATATCATGATTTATTTCCACATTTTAATTAATTGTATGACACGTAACTACCGAGTTATTAATAAATAATTGTATTGTATTTTGTACACATCATTATTTCAGGTCCCATTGGAATTTAATTTCAGGAAAAAAATATAACAAATCGTGTTTTAAATTTCTTTTAGTTCCAAAGCCAAAACTATGTTGTACCTATATAATTTAGTTTAAGTCAATCTTTAGTTTTTTCTTGTATTTTTTTTTTTATAAGCAATTTATAAGCGAAGATGCGGCCTACGGTGGAGTACGCTCGCCTAGAAGAAACCGATTCACTCGCGACTTGAAGGCACCCAGATTGTATTTATCGGGGAACACCCACTCGGGCAGCAAATTCCATTCTCTAGCGGTTCACACAGTGAAGGTAGATTCGAACCGCTTAGTTCGAGCTTTTGGAATGTCGACCATGAAGCGGTGCCGCTTTTTTTTTTAAATGTTATAAAGATATCGTTCCTGGTAAGGGTAAAAACTTCTTTACCTCATGTTATTTATTTATGCTGTGGGTTAGGAAAGTTTCCAAGTTTTTTTCGGAAATTTATTTCTGTGAAATTCTATATTTATGACTTTGTTTGCGTTCTATTATTAGAGTTCTTTACTGGGTTGATCTAGTCTAGTAATGTAGACTTGTTATCAGATAGATTGGGTCGATGTAGATGTAGGTCGAGATAACAGAGTTTTAGTGCGAGGTAGTGTTGAGTATTCTGTGGGTTTAGTGCAACGATACGCCATGGCAACTGTAAACAACAGTGTTGGCGTACTTGTTAGCTAAAATTACGATAACAATTTGCTAGCCTTGATGATAACTTATCAAGAATATCAAGATCGCTTCATTTTACTAAGACTGTAGTACTTTGTACACGTGGTGATGGGATGTTAAAGATTGGGTTCTGATTTTCATGCACTAAATGTTTTGCTTATAATAAATTATCTATAGATAAAAAAGACATTGTTATTAAGATTCTGAAGCAAAACGTATTTAAGGCGTGTGGCGGTTTTATCGCTGCCAATGATTAGAGTTGCGATGTCGCTTTGAGCAACATAACTGCTTAGTTACAATTCAATAAATTTAACATGTCGGCATGATAGTGGAGATGATGAACATTAAAGCTTTCGCCTTGGGGATTTAATACGTAATTTTCGCAAGAAACTATAACATTTCGTGTAAACTGGGTTACTGGACGATTCTAGTCTGAACAAGTCCTACATAGAAATAATTAAGCAAATTAAGCTTTTATTTAAGTACTAATTCCAACGCAATCATGTATGAACGTGTTTATACCAAAAATACGCATTTTGAAAAATATTACGTGAAATTAGAGGGGGTGGTAGAGGGTCGGGCCAAATCTCATGACATCTCACCACGGAAGGAGGAGGGGAGGAGGGGTTCGGTTCCCTCGCGTCATTAATGGACATGCCTGACAATAATTATCATAATAATACAGTATAAATAATTGACACTATAAAAATGCATTTAAAAGCGCCACGTCAAACAAAAGTAAACAAACAATTCGCGCATAACAGAATTGCATATCGCAGAAATCCATTGACGTAGCCGATAACAGTTACGTTAGAAATGCCTATATGCGGCACAATCGAATGGAAATCAACCCGTGACCGACTTGCAAACAATGGGCGGCCGACGCCGCGCCAAAACGTTCCGTTCAAAGACTAACGAAGCAGATCCACAGACTAGACATCGCAGAATAGACGATAGTTCTGCTCCTACCAAGTAGTCGGTTGATGATCATGAGAACGTAGAAACTCCTAATACACGTGGCTTGCTCTTATGCTCCTAGTGCATTCAACTTTGAAAGTCATTGCGAAACGTCTAAATTTTCTGGAAATTCAGGCAGCTGTTTGTATCTACATTGTTTGCGATATTATCAGTCCAGCAAAAACGTTAGACTATGATTTGATTCTATTGATGTTTTTTTTCTCAAGGATTACCGCGCATTTACTTGAAGTTGAAGAGTTATCAGTCGCTTGCGATACGCGTCTCCAGCCAAAGTTAGGGTGATATCGTCGCCCGATTTCGCACTGCATTTCTGGCAATACTGCTGTACAGTTGAAGTTCTTCTATCCTTTTGCCTTGTGCCATAATTATGTGCCATGCATCTCATTCGGGAATCGTATGGGATAGCATAAAGTGTACGAAAAATTTGTGACGCGTAAATTCTGCCAGATATTGTGTTCACGATTTTCCAGATATTGTCGGGTGCAATCGGATATGGTATGTATCTTGGAGAGATAGTTTTATGAGGCTTGTGGCGGTGAATTCGTCCCCTGATGATACACGTCCTTAATAGCTGAATTGCAGCTCTGTACTATTTCTTTACTCTTTGGTAGTTTCGAAGATGATTGCATGTGCATGTAGGATGCAACAGAACTATTATTTAGGGTAGTTTGCCAGGTCAATTTTACTTGTTTATTATTCGAATTAGCTCGTTTAGTTTGCGCTTTATGAATGAACGACATTTCATGCAACAGTCGTAATGCATGCAAATGCTGTGCTAAAATCAATTCAGCTTGACTAGGTATATTTTAGGTTAGGTGTGTTGTACTCTATTAGTGCACTCTATGCTAACTAAAACATTTTATATATATCTAAGGACGTTGTCACTCATGGCTTCTAACTATATAGTTGAAAATTCTGGGGAAATGGCGCCATTTCACGCAATGTCAGTTGTATATATCAGTGGCTCTAATTAAACGACAAGTTTATAGCACGAACACGAAATGAGTTCGACCCACGAACGTTGGCACGTAAAGCGCATTCACATCTCTGCGAAGTCAACAGTAGCGATCGATGCGCAAAATGTATCTGGTGGGTGATAATCATTTGGCGCATCCACAATTATAGAGAGGCCGACATTAGCAATGTGCATTGCCAAAAATACTGCCCGTCTGACACTCGTTCGCGTATCTTACGAAGTGCCACCGGCCGGCGGCTCACCGAGCCCTATTTTTATTCCTCGTGGCTTGTATGTTGTATAGTACTGATTGTACGAGATTTGTTTACAAAGGGGACGGTGAGATGAACAAAGGCATGTATGAATTGACTGCACACTGGACGATGACTTTCCTTTCTGGCAAGTTCCAATATTAAAAAAGTGATCCAGTTCTGTAATGAAATGATTTTTCAAAGCCCGTGTACTTTATTCTTGACGATATCGTTGCATGGCAACTGAAAAGTTCGTCATGTGGAAAATTCTCGACATAGCTTATAAATTGTAATTTTATTACTCTGGGGATCGAGAGAGACATCTATTAGTTTGATTTTTGTTTTTTAATGTACGGTCAAAAGTATCCAGGTTAATTTTTGGTCTATATTTTAAGGCATCTTGAATACCGTTTTATAAATTAAAGGTTTCAATGTACTAATTAAATATAGATGGATCTTATTGTGAGAGCTTAGGTATAGGCATCTAAGTTGTCACAATTAGATCGATGCATTATTTGGCAAGCTCTTAGTGTCTTTCTTAGTCATCGCTTTTAAATAAAGCTTCCCTTTTGTGAGATGTGCTCCAGACTATTCGATCCTAAGATTCCAAATAGAGGGGGTTTCAGTAAACATGACTAATGGCAAATTCTGTTTGTGCTAAGTTGTTTCTCGAACGTATTAAGATGCGGTGAATACCGTCTGGAAATTCCAACAAATTATGAGTTTCTGCGTATATTTTTTGCGGAATCTGTTCCAAATTCACTGCCATTAGAGATGCATTGTTTATATTACAAATGTCTTAATTGATGCCGTTCCAGTGGCATGTCCCACATGCTAATAACCTGTTTCCACGGCGGCACATTCCACCATCCACCATGGCTTTCGCGAACCACGGGGGTCACTGCTCCCTTGAGACTATATGACGCCATGCTTCGTCTTTATTGCTCGCCTCGCCTTTATGCGTATGTACACTGGTTTTTTTTCTGTCTAATTTAGCACGACGCTCCATGTCAAGAACATAATTGAAAATGTGAGCTGTGTAAACGTCTAGTCATGCTGAAATGTATTATTATTGTCTTAACACGAAAACCAGGATCCACTACTTAACATTGTCGTCCTAGCCTATTGAAGTGGTGAATACTTTCCAATGTCGGTGATCAGACTAGACGCCAGGCAGTTTTGCATTATTTACACAAACACTTAACATAATGTTTGTAACGCTCCCACCGTGTTGACGCTCAATCATGTCTTTAAAGTCTAGCAATGTAGAGCAAACCCGTACCGTTTCAAGTTTGTATCTTAGGTTCTTCACGTTAGAGCTAAGTTTGCTTAAATGTTGATACAGTCTCGTGTCGGCATGCCTGACCATCGGTATACGATTTTGCGCAGTCTCCCAAAGGTCTTTGGTCGGTTTTGGTATGCAGGTGTGTCGGTTAGCAACAGATCCCACTATCAATCTTTGTCTGGGACGCATGACTGTCGACCGACTTCTCTTGCGGCCTTTTGGCAGGCAGTTGGCATTTTTGCTATACCTTTTTTGGCGTTTAATGGAGTCTGTTGACGATTATAAGCTTTGATCTGAAGGCTTGTTGCGAGGGGGAAAGTAGTGAATATTGCTGGCGATGAAGTCGCGGAAGTTGTTTGTCAATTTGATGACTCGGAAGTAGTAAATGATGTAGCAAATAGTATCCTAAGAAAAATACGCACTTTTTCCGAAAATGTTATTTGCCCTGCAGTGTAAGTATGAATTTTTTATTGGTCGACAAACGTAACATTTACTATCCATAACATCTATTTTATGGATTTCAAATGTCATATTGAACATACATATTTCATCGACATAATACATACTTTGTTGTCGACCATAAATGTTTTTGTCGATAAAAAACCATACTTGCGGTACCGTTTGTGGAGGAAATCATCTATATTAGCTATCGAAGCTACCTTTTTTATCATTATTTATCGCTATTCTAGTATCCTGGCAAAATCCGGTGCCTCTTCACAATGACTCATTGTAATTTCGCACTATTACGCGTCAAGGTCCTTGCGACAGGACGCCGGGCCTGTCTCTGTGAATCACGCTGTGACGTCACTACTATTTATAGGATATGGAGTATTCTTATAGTATTTTTTTGGTCTTCCGTCCATTGATTCGTTTGAGGTTGATATTGTTTGCAAATAAGTTGCGATTGTCGGTGCGACTGAAATGACTACGGATGAAAGTATGGAGCGATGTGGTCAAACGTGTCAGTTAATTTCCATCGTCTTCATGTCTTAGAAAGCTTTTCTGGCACTGTCAACTGTCAAGATTCATTTGGGGATATAGTTACTTGTATTAAATTTTATTCAATGTCCGCGATGAATACTAGTTAAATTCTTGTGTGTTTTATTGTATAATTATTTATTTACTTCCAAGTTTTTAAACGACGCTTGTATGCAATTGAATTGTTTTTATGCTTTAGAGTTAATTAAATACGTATAATTCTTTTAGTGCCTTTACCTCGTGTTTTCTTTTCATATTTTTTTTTGCAAAAGCGCCTACGATATCTGTTTATTATGTATTATGGTTTTTGTTATATCAAAAACGTTTCATTGGTTGCCACTGAAATCTGGGTCGCACTTTGTTCATATGATAGCTTTGACTCTAGCTTTGATCATCGACGAGCGAGGAGTGTCTGGGGGCATTGTATAGACTTACAGTTTCCTTTATTCATGTTAAATGTTATCCTTTCATGAGAATGAATCGATGCTCGGAAATAAGAATAGGCACGTGTAACTTATGTAGGTACCTATGTTGATATTTTCTTGTTCAGTCTTTAGACACTCTTTAGTGTGGAAGTCATTTGTAGGTACTTATTTGTTTCAACTGGCATTCTGCAGACTGGGATCCTGCAGATACGACTATAATAAGAAATATTGTAGACATCATCATCATCATCATCATTGGAGCACGATCGGTTCACACTCGACGCGTTCCCGAGATAGAGAAGGTCTTGACAGACGGACAACAAAGTGATCCTATATGTTGCTTCCGTTTTTTCCTTCTGAGGTACGAAACCTTAAAAATGAGTTGGTAGTTACATACCACTATAATTGACTTACCATCGTAATGAGTTTATCTAGTTATCCTAGTACCTATGTACTTAATTAATCTCAAAGGGATCATTCTGACATTATTAGATTCACGAGTAGAGATTATAATATTTGCTTGCCCGAGTCTCAAGATCAATATTGATGTTCGTCTCAGCCAGAGGCGTGTGGGTTCCCGTCAGCTCCCGTAATTAACTAATCTTTAGTAGGTGTCGTGCAGTTGAATGGCGTAAGACTTGTGTCAGACAGTTACTGGTACATGGTCACAGTTAATGGGCTTGGGTTCGATTACCATCCAGGACTAAACATTTTGTAATATAAACGAATGTTTATTCGTTTTTTTTATTTTTACATTCGTTATGCATATATTATAAGTAGGTAGGTATATATTAACACAAAAAAGTATCTATGTAATCTATAGTTATATTAGTTTGGGTACAAATGGCGCTATGTGTAATGCTACAATCATAAAACCCTACTATATTTATTTATGTATCTGACAAAGTTAGACACTATTTTTAAATAGTAAAAGTATTATTGGGTGAATTTCTATCTATCGTGTTTTTGTTTGTTAATGGGCAGAAAAAGGTTTGAAATATGACGTGTTTTAGATTGACATCGATCCTAATCATGTTTCATTTACAATATCATGACAGAAATCATGTCGTACACTCTCCTCTTAACGGGGAGCGGGGGCGGTCATGTCGCTCCTATGACGTGGACACACCAACGATGACGTCATTAGTAACCACACGCACACACGCGGGCGTCCGTCCATCAGCTCTAGAAATATCTGTGACGCGAACCCAATAGAAAATGATGTTGGTACATAATATAAATAAATCCTTTATTACCTCATTTTATACAGCTTCTTGTTATGTAAAACGCGAAAACCGCACACGTGTTGATTAGCTACAATATATTAGAAGTCGACTTTATTTCCCTGTTATTAAGACATAGTTTACTTTGGCACGAGGCTATTTCTGTTTATCCGCCCGTGTTATATCAGCGATTGTTGATATCCACATTATGTAGACTTGATGCTTATTTTTACGGCATTCCGATGTTTTGTCGAGTTTTCGAGCGTTGGTATTTGTAGATACGGTATTATCATGTTTAGCAACATTAGTTTTTTTTTAAATCTATATGTGGCATCAAACTAAGTCTCTGTCCGCGTCTGTGTGATAAATCGATTAGTAGCGATAATAGCTCAGTGGTTAGCGCCGTCGGTTCACACGCTGAAGGGCGTGAGTTCAAACCCTAACAATGACTTTGAACCTTGAGGCGCGGGTGTAGGAAAACAACAAGAGGAAACCATAGCATGGTACTTTCTTGTACTCGGCTAGCTAGTTACCACTCTCAAGTTGAAAATCTACCGCCAAGCACCTAACGGTGTGCTCTGACAACCTCACTTGTGAGCTAGTTCCATTCCATGGACAAGCGTCATCGCTTACCATTAAAAAAAAAAACTCGATTGTCCCATTGCTTTTACCTATAAACATACATTTATAGACTGTATACGGGGTCATAAATTTAAAATTGTAATCATCAATGTGAACAAATTTTATTACAGGTAAAACCAAAGTTCCGAAAAAATATGCGGCTTCATACTTTGACTAAGGGTCAACGAACTTTTGCTATAGAACAGCTGATTTTTTCTATCCAATGATTTAGGTTTTTTTTTATGTAATAGTAATGAGACGAACGATACGCTCTGATGGTAAGAGATAACGCATGTCCATAACCATTGCAGCGATACACAGAACTGAGTAACAAAACAAAGTCCGGAGCATCGCTGCTTTTGTCGCTCATTACCGATGATTAGTCTCAACAGCCCAGTAATTTCGCTATCTGCAGTACCCTTCAAACTGGAACACAGTAATGTTTACATACTACTGCTTAGCGGCAGAATATTTGGTACTGCGGTGGTTTCTACCTAGACTACTTCCTCCTAAGGAAATCTACCACCAAATATGCCTATAGTATAAGATGTTCGTAATAATAAAGTACCTTTAATTACAGGGCTATTGAGACTAACCATCTAGTCTCAAAGTAATGAGCGCCAAGGCAGCGATGCCCTGGACTTTGTTTTACTACTCAAAGTTCTGTGTATCGCTGCAATGGTCATGGGCAGGCGTTATCTCTTAACATCAGGAGAGCGTCTCGTTCGTCTCACTACAGTTACATGGCATTGGTCCGTGACGTCAAGCACATGTGACGTCAGGTGTTTGAATCGTTTTTAGACAGTTATGATCCTAACATGAGTAACTATGGAAACTGTTGCCAAGTGCTCGGCAGCCATATAGAGCAAGAGCCCGCGGCGGCCAGACCTTCGTTATTTTTTTCGTTATTATATTTTTTTTTTTTTATTTTGTAGGACACATTACACACAGCGCCATCTGACCCATCTGAAGCAGAGCTTGTGTGATGGAAGTCAGATAACTGATAGGATACATAAATACTTTTTTTTTTGTAAATACATACTTATAATACATATACAGAACACCCAGACACAGAACAAACATTTATTTATACCAAACAAACATTTGTCCTTGGCGAGAATCGAACCCACGCCCTACAGCTCAGGCAGACATACTCCCAGTGAGCCAACAGGGCAGTCAATTAGAAATTTACTTATTAATTGAAAAAGTGTATTATTGTATTGACTATTTTTAAATGATAAAAATATTAAGCATATGTAGGTTATTATTTTTATATTTTGACATCTAGTCTGGAGCTAAAACATAGCGTAATTGTTTTATTTTATTTTATACTAGCGACCCGCCCCAATGTAATGTGGTGCATATGTATGAATTATACATTTAAACCTTCCTCTTGGATCACTCTTCTTCACTCTGTCTATTGGTGAAACTAGCATGATAATATCGCGATATAAGTTTATCGCGATCAGACAGACAGACAGATGCGGCGGACGATTTTGTTTTATAGTACGTAGTGATTTCATAAATACTTGCATGCTTTGGAAGCAAAAATAGAGTGCTAAGTACCTAGATACTTTTTTTTTCGGAAAAAACTATCAATAGTCGTAGTAATCCCGCATAAGCAAAACGAAAATGTGTCAAAACCACGGCCGTTTGCCTTACTTAGATCCTACTAAAACTACCTAAATCACAAATTTGTTTATCTATATTGCAAGAAATAAATGAATTATGAAATCGCGTCGTCCATTGGCAGACATTTAGTACGGTCGCAACGCCCTGCCAGACACCTTTAAATTATAGTACATTTTAATTATACTTTCGTTATAATATAAAAGCTGAATTTTCTCAGATTTTTGATTCCTCAGTAGCCAGACAGTTGAGATAGTTGTTCAGACGGTGACGTCACTACGTTGGTAAATTGCGCGTCTAGAACTTTAATCAGCAGTAATTATGATCAATTCACATTGATCGACATGAGATAATGAAAAAGCTTATCTAATAAAGCTTGAAGAAACGATATCGTGTCATAATAGACATTCTATAAGCTTCTTTTAAGCTTTTAAGCGTCACAATTTATTTATTATTATTTTATTTTTTGAGTTTTATTATTTTTGTGTTATTTTTTCATTAATTTTGATTTTATTTTATGTATTAATTTGAGTCTTAGGTAATTGGGAATTAATAAATAAATAAATTGACTTAGTGGTAGATTACTCCTTAGCAAAAGGTCGTCCACCTAGACGACCTTTTATAATCGCAGTGTTAGATATTCTGCCGCCAAGCAGTAGTGTTTTGTTTTTATGGTAAGAGATAACGTATGCTTAAAATCATTGCAACGATAGCACAGAATATCTGGTACAACGATTACTTACTTACAATTAGACGTCTTTCTGATAAGGAGATCTATCACCAAGTAAAATTAATTAATTAGATGCAACTACTTTAGTCTTTTTTCTATCAAATCATATTTTATTAAGGTAAGGCATTGCCTCACTATGTCTCCCTGGCTACGGGCATGCACACCTAGCATAAACATTCGAATATAAATGCACTCCAATCCAGCACGTATTCACTGTATGAAGCAAACATATTCCACTCCACACATTCGCGGAGATAGTGAATAGATTCACTGAAAATGCATTCACTGAAAAACAAAAATGCACCACACTCATAAACGTGACTGCGCGTGTAACGTGCCAGTATTTATTTCATTTCTGTAATGGACGATTTGAATGGATTTCCATGTCTAGTTGTTGAAATAACAATAAATACTTATTTTAAATGGAATTAACTAAATCCATACAATGAGCTTGAGCGGCCGGTGAAGGCAAACATCGTGAGGAAACCATAGCATGGTGGTAGGGTACTTTCTAGTACTCGTGTGGCTAGCATGGCAGACATTCTTTATTCGCACAGCGAGGATGTGGAACTCTACCGGAGTCTGTGTTTCCCGAAAAGTACAATATCAGTGTCTTCAAATCAAGAATTAACAGGTTCCTTCTACGTGTTCCATCCTAGACTACATCGTTGCTTAACATCAGGCAGAATGTGGTCAAACGCGAACCTATTACGTAAAAAAAAGCTACCACCCAAGTAAGTCTGCGACCACGCATCTAACCATGTATCCGGCAGCTTCACTTGAAAGATAGTTCCATTCCAAGCTAAGTATGTTGACAAACTTTGACCACACCATAAAATGAAAAAAAAAAAAAGATTTCAAAAGAGAACAAGATGCTTATGTGTTCAGTAATGTGTCGACGAAGCTCATTGCTTGCCCTAGAATAACACATAGTTCCTTTAAAATACTCAGCAGGTGAAACCATGTAGCATTATTAGTTGTTTTTATATATATTTGACTAGCAGACCCGGCCACGCCTTGCTGTGGCCAAATTGAACACACGCGTGTAGCGTGAAATAAATTGTAGCGCATATGAAACGTTTGGACTTTGAACGTAGCGCCATCTATTGGATACTTACTCAATCCAGTTAATAAATTACCTTACACCGCCATCTATTATAATTTTATGTAACTCACAGATAATTATACCTCTTTGTCGTATAATAAACAAATAATTTGCAATGAAAAAATATTACGATTATAAATTGAGATATAAACTATCCTATCTCTCAAGTTGGATCAAACTACACACAGTGTGTAAGATTTGGTTAAAATCGGTTCAGTAGTTGAGGAGTTCATCGCGGACAAACAACGTGACACGAAATTTTTATATATATTATATGCTCCGCAAAAGTAAATAGCTCGGCGACCCGTCTACATCTCATTTACAACGTATTGCTTATTGTTTTTTTATGTTAAATTTAATATCCACGCGAAATCCAGCTCTATACTAAATTTTTAAAGTTCAACAAGATTTATTTATACAGTTGGTGCAAACAGAATCCAATCTTTGGCTAGTGTTGCGTGTTTGCGAAGGAAGGTATGGTCTACATACAAGCGTAGTGCGGGGAAAGTATGCGTCCTAAGAAGTTCAATCTTATTAAAGTTCGTCGATGTCAATTTCGCCGAAAACTGTTGGCCCCTGCAAATCTTTTTTCTCTTATCCTTCTGAGAGGATAATTACGACAAATTAACAATTTTAAAAGTATCCAGTCAATATTATTAGAAAGCAGTTGTGAGGCAAGTCTAAGTCAAGGATTTTTATATATATAAAAAGTAATTATTACTTATTTACAACATTTCACACCATCCTCACAGGGTTTCCCTAATACGATGGCGCAAAACAACATACATATTATTAACTATTATTTAAAGCTAATTAAATTAAAGTCTCACATTAGATATCCTTATATTAGCAAGAGGTGGACTAGGTAGGTACCACCGCATTACCAGATATTCTCCCGCCAAACAGTAGTGTGTAAACATTACTGTGTTCCGGTTTGAAGGGTACTGTAGCTAGCGAAATTTCTGGGCTGTTGATACTAACCATCGAAAGTCTCAAAGTAATAAACGCCAAAGCAGCGATGCCTTGGATTCTGTGTCTTATTACTCAAGGTTCTGTGTTTCGCTGCAATGGTCGTGGACGGACGTTACCTCTTACCATCAGGAAAGCTTCTCGTCCGCCTTATTACTTTTACATTAGAAAAAAAAACGACTAAATCCGCATTGAATATACACTGATCTAATTTGTTAATAGAAATAGAAATTACGAGAATTGATATCTAATAAGATTACTTACCAACATTTATCTGAAACCTAAAACGAATATTCTATAGAATACGGAGCCATAATATATTGTTCACAAGACCTTTATTTGTGCTTCACGTGTCACTTTGTCTAGCTTCGCTCCATATCTATCCTAAGTTATGTCTCCGAGATATTGGCACCATCCGAGTAATGGAGAGGCCGGAGTCCGCCTGTCCCGATCCTTCGGATCTGCAAACATGTTATATAACAGCTTGTAATATATCCAATGGGACAAACAGTACAAATGGTATCAGTAATACATCTTTAAACATGGTAGGACATGCTAGGCGTTTCACTACAACTCAGTTCATGTTAATTGGCAATGCGGACTGGCTTAAACTGGTAGGGGAAAAGCACCGGTGCTTCGCGACAGATTTCGACAACGAGGGTAGATAACCAGTCGACTACTATAAAGTACTCTACTACTATGATATGGTTTCCTCACGATGTATTTCGTCACAGGTAGCTCAATCTCATTCTTGGGATTCAACCCACGCATTCTAAGATTTACCACAACTTTACGTCCTATGGTCCTGATCAGCCCTTTCCATTATCTTGGTATTTTCTTACATAGCGTGAACAACGTAGATAATTTCGCTATGGTAAAGCATGTTCATTACGAGATGAGAAAAAGTTCTTTGTGGGTCCCAACTGCGCATTGATGCTGCAGGATTATATGAGATTGTATTCTCTGGTGTCGTGCCTATCTTGGTGCTTGACGGAAAAATCTGGGATCTCTCATCTCGCAGTGCAAAGCATTAGGTGCTTAAGGTTACACAAATAACGATAACGTTTTCTTTGAATGAAGAACTCGTTTTAATCAAAAGGTGTCGATTAGACTAAACATCGGCCAATGAAAACGTTTGCGCGTTTTAATAATTTTGTGGCGCACTCTATGAAGTTCTTGTGGAACTGAATTACTTTGATAGATTTTGCCACACATTGGGTTTGAACATTACGTTTCTCCAAATTTTTTTGAATGTTAAATACATGCTTTTAGAATGGTTTTACACGTTTTAAGAACGTGTCGACGAGGGCTTTTGTCAATGCCTAAACTCATATCTTGTCAGCTTGGTACACGTAAGTAGCAGCTCCAAAAACTATTAAACGTATTTCGAGAATATCGGCTTGAATAATTAATCTGCTCTACTGAATACGGTCTAGTTTTCTTTTGCTGCCGAATTGTCTGAGCGTCTCCGAATTCGTTTGTTTTGATTCCGACCCAGAGTCTGTGCAAACTTTATGTTTATTTACCTCGGAGGAAGGAAAATGTGTTGGATATACTCCGTCGAAATTTCACGTTCAAGTTCGTTGCGTATTCGAGATCATATTTTCAGGGCCGATACCAACGCTGATTCGTAAAATGTTATTTTGATTTTACTATAGCTATTATACAATAATACTTTGTTTCAAGTTTATCCAATTTAAATTTGTGACATGCTAGTGACATACATAGTTTTTTATTGAGGGCAATCGCAACTCTATGGCATGGTAATAGCAGCGATGTTGGGAACACTATTGTGTATAAAAATATGACACGTTTGTCTGTTTGACATTATTCGTAACAATGAAGCTCGGTGGTTAACGAGGTCGGTTCACACGCCATAGGGCGTGGGTTCGAATCCCAACGATAGGCTTGAACTGAAGGTAAACATCGTGAAGAAACCATAGCATGGTGGTAGGGTACGTTCTAGTTCTAGTTTTGGTAGTCTCGCTTTAGAACTAGTTCTACTCCAAACCAGGTGTGTTCACCATCTTCTGATCGTTACTTAACATCAGGTGAGCTGTGGTAAAATAAATAGTCACTCAATTTAAAAAAAAACATGACAACACAAGGCAGTTTTATAGGTGCCTTGGCTGTCGGCTGCCGTGCCGTATAGCCGCGCTGTCCACTGGAAAACAAACTTCAAAGAAACGTCCCGTTCATTTGTAGGTACTCGAAAACCACCGAAGCAGATATCGTTTAAATCAAACATCTATTTAAATAACAAACTTTAAAAAAAAATACAACCGAATTGAGAACTTCCTCCTGTTTTGAAGTCGGTTTAAAGTCTTCGTTTATGACGAGTTATGATGAATGGAAATATTAAAAATACATTTCGTATTGTTTAATTATAATGGTAGCTGGCTAGACGAAAACAATAAAAACGACCAAGTATTTATTCTCGAGTCAGGCACAAAAACAGGTAAATTGGCTCGCGTTGTACGTAGGGGGTGGAGGCCCAAGAGTTCGGGTGGCACGACCTTGTAGGGCCGTCGACCGGGTGACGTCACTCCCTCCCTTCGGGCCTGTGCTCCGTCTCTGTTGTTAACCCCCTAACAACAGCAGTATCTAAACTCGAGGATTAATTCAAATCTCAGATATGCTGAGAGTTGGGTCTTCACAGAGTGTTTGCTTCAGCAGTGATGGTGAAAGATTCGCTTAGTAAGAGCATTTTACCTTCATAAAAATTAATACAGAAGTAGACTTTTTGTGGTGTATAGTTTTTGTAGCGATGATAGCTCAGTGATTATCGCAGTCGGTTCACAGACCGAAGAGCGTGGGTTCAAACCTTGAGCTTGAGCTGTTGGTGAAGGGAAACATCACGAGGAAACCATGGCATCGTGGTTGGATACTTTCTAGTACTCAGCTGGCTAGTTACCATCCTCAAATTGAAAATTTGCCATCAAGCAGCAACCGCAGTCTAACTTGGGAGTCGGTGCCATTCGACCACACCGTCACATAACATCAGGTGAGCTGTGGTCAAACATCTAGTCTGTCAAACAAAACAAAGTAATGAGACGTATGAAATGTTCTCCTTATAGTAAGTGGTATAATGCCTATCCATCACCATTGCAACGGTACCCAGAACTTGGTGTAACAAAACAGAGTCCCGGGAATAGCTGCTTTGACGTTCATTACTTTGAGACGAAGAAGCACCCTCATGGGAAAGTTATCTTAAGCTTTTATGATACCTACTTATTTTACTATCTCTGCAATTGCTTATCATCTCCGACCACACCACCGCTTACAGGTGAGCTGTGGTCAAACACCTTGCATGCCCTGAAAAAATGTTAGCTTTTTTAACACATATAAGACTGATTTTTACCACCAACTCGCGTGATAGTAAGCGGTGATGTATTCGAAGATGAAGCACGCACACTAAGAAGATATTCTATATTCAGTCTGACCTAGTAGAGTTCCATATTATATCTCTCAGAGAACAAGGAAGCTGTAATCTTGTTCCATTCCTCTCCATTCCAGCTTCACAAAGATGAAATTTGAGGAGTAGTTTCATTAATAAGAGATTATTGGATTACTAGTAATTATATATATATTTTTTTTATTGACATTTAATCATATTGCCATATCTTATATTTGACATATTGGTATATTGACTTTACATTACATTGACATATGTTATGATTTTGATATTTTTAAATATGAATGGAATAATGACCACTATAAATATGAATGGACTTTGGTGCTATCAATAAAAGATTTATATTTACATCTGAATATTGAAACAGCTGGTTGTGGTGGTCGTGGTGGTGCCGGCGTTAGAATAGTACCCCACCCTCTCTACCCGTCGTTGCCGTAATAGTCGGCTAAGGGATGTAATCTGGAAGATGGGCAGCAGCGTCTTCCTTGAACAATACACCTAACTGCGCTCGCCAACCCGCCTGCCAAGCGTGACGAGTATAGGAAAAATCCCCCCCAGGAGGAGGCTTATGTCCAGCAGTGGACGATCTATGGCTGATGATGTGATTGAAACAGCTGATAACTTGTTGACGAGATGATACCTCAGTGCTAGTTAAATCTCATGACATATCCGTTCAAAACAACCTATTTGTGAGAGTCCGTCCACCTCATGGAAAAAATATTTTATTCCCCGCTCATTCCAGCTAGCTATCTCGTCGGAGCGTATTGTCCGATTTATCAGCACCCTCTCAATCTTCAGTCTTTGTTCGCTATCCAAGCACAATGCAGCAAAAGGAAGAGCTTCCCAGACATATCAAGATCAATTCTATATGTATTTAATATTTATATTTACAAATAAAGTATTTGTTGCTATAAATGGAATCTGCCCATCTTCTCTATCTCTAAATAGTATAAAACTAAGACCAAATAAATTTTGTCTTCCAATGAGTACCTTTTTTAATACAAAAGTAATGAGACGAACTTGACGATCTCCTGTCCATGACCATTGCAGCGATACACAGAAATTTGAGAAGGGCATCGCTACTTTGACGTTCTTTACTTTGAGACATTCGTTGTTAATATGTTTTTTTTTTTAATTTTATTATATTGACATTATTTTTTATATTGACATTTTATTTTTTATTAATTGTCATGTAATTAGTGTCATAAAACCATTTTATGAATATATTTGAAATTATATTACGGAATTTGCCTTGTAACATTGGTGTTAATCAATAAAATATTTGTATTTGTTGGTTAGTCTTAACAGCCCTGTAATTTCGCTAGCTGTAGTACCCTTCAAAGCGCAACACAGTAATGTTTACACTGTTACACACTACTGCTTGGCGGCAGAATATCTGGTACTGGTATCTACTTAGACTACCTCCTGCTAAGGAGATTAAAACACCTATTTTGCAGGGATTTTTTAAAAGCATGGCTAACACAGCTTGTTCCACAAACCGCCAGACCCCTAAAGTCTAGATTGTTCGCAAAGTCAGTACACTGTCGATGCCTTCTAAAGCTTGCAACACGACATCGCGACAATCTGATTGTAAGTTACGATTTCATGACCTGCTCTAGAGTAGGTTTCGATTAAGTTGTACGAGCCTGGTTCTTGGTTTATGCTATCGCGAGTGTTGCGGTATTTACTTGTATACTCATTTCTTATTGGTTTTGTTACAGGTATGTTATTTGCTGGATAGAAATTGGTAAGAATTGATAGGTGTGTTGGTAAGAATTGATAACATAAAGCTTCGTGCCCAAAAGATAGAAACTCTTTGTGTGCACACCAAAAATTGAAAAAATGTACAGAAAAGAAAAGAATCAAATATATATACGAATAAAATACACCAATTCCGATTCCGATTAGGAGTTCTGCAGATACGCTAGATCAGAGAAGAATTGCACATAACCTTTCTCTTTATATAGTCAGTTAAAAGATAACAAGCTATTAACATAAATAATAGCGCGTAAACAAAGAGATATTGTACAAACATTTAATGAATAATGCATGTGTAAACGAAAGCCTACTTTCAATTAAAAAAAAACATTTTTTAAGCAAAGGTAGAAACGTGAATTCGATGAATACATTCGAATGCAAATCCGCACGTGGTTGTACAAAAATTCAATCTCAATTTGAAATCCATCGAATCGAATACGTTAACTAAATCTACAATAACTATAATTTTACAATTTCATTGTACTCGATATTTTTACTCTGTTCTTATTCCATTTATCCGTGTTATTGTGTCCGTGTTAGCCCGACCCAGGTTTCGAACAGCAGTCCAGCTAGTTTCAAAATAACACTGAACAGGGTTCAGCTGACCTTTCGACCTATTCGTTACATATACATACTAGTTATTTCCGAATGTTCGACTATCGACGTACCCAATATGGTTGAACTGATTCAATATTTAACGTCTCCTTTGAATTATCGTCAGACCATTTTTTTTATGGTTACATACTTGTTGGTTAAACACCACAGCTCTCCTGATGTTAAGTGACGGTGTGGTCGAAGGTGGTAAAGCACATCTAGCCTAGAATGGAACTGACTCAAGTTAGGCTGCCGGGACACACCGTTAGGTACTTGGTGGCAGATTTTCCTATAGAATATTTTGGAATACCCTACTACCACGCTATGGTTTCCTCACGATGTTTTCTTTCTACAGCAGCACAAGCTCATTGTTGGGGTTTGAACCCACTACCTTTGGCATGTAAACCGACCGCGCTAACCACATCATCGCTACGAAATTGAAAGTATAATTAAGAGTAGGCATTTATAGCATTGGGATTGTTTGCGTGAATGAATTTTCAAGGTTGAATCCACCCCTCCAATGGATAAATGTGTTTTTTTTTACTACTACATAATAGTCTTGCGTTTGACCGCCAACTCGCTTGATGTTAAGCGAAGATGCGGTCTATTGTGGAGCACGCTTGCTTAGAAGAAACCGATTCACTCGCGACTTAAAGTTACCAGTACATAATAAATATCGTAGGACATTATACACAGCGCCATCCGGCCCCAAACTAAGCCAAGCTTGTATGATGGGAGTCAGAAAACTGATAGAATACTTATATACTTTTTTTTTATAAAGAAAAATTATTGGAAATAGATTCAATTTACCTATAATACATGCAGAACACCCGACACAGATCAAACATTTGTTTATCCCACAAAATGTTTATCCCGTGTGGGGAATCGAACTCACACCCTACAGCACTTCAAAATCAAAATCAAAAAGTCATTTATTCAGTTTAGGCCCTGGTAAGGCACTTATGAACGTTAAGTTACATGTTTGAATCTACCACCGGCTCGTAATTACACTTCAACTGAGAAGACTCCGGCAAGAAACTCAGCAAGGCATTTTTTTTTGTGGATTTTTCTTTTCATATTAGGTTACAGTTTATACAGTTTACAGTTATAGATATCAACACATTATGCTTACTACAATTGTCACTTAGCCAGGGGGATACAAGTGCAGAGAGAAGCTACTACAACCAGATAAGATATACTACCAATGAGCCAACAGGGCTGTCAAATCTACCAACCACCCAACCTATATTGTATCTATCAGCGACACCTATTCGACCAGCAAATTCCATTCAGTGTTTCGTACAATGAAGGTAGAATCGAACCGCTTAGTTTCTAGAACACAAGAGTTAGACACTGCAAATACAGCGATGTTACCATGGGTAGAAAAATACAAGTTGCTATTTATTCTATTGCATTGTTAATATTGCCCGTACGAAATAACTTAAGAGTCTAACGGTTTTCATTAGAGAATCTAATAATAAATTTGCAAATTATATGTACCGCAACTCGCGTATGTTATAAAGTATTTAAATGGCAACTGTTTCCTACTCTTTAAAAGCCCCTTTATATATGAACAAGGGTTGCATTGTGGCGGAAGGCTGAGCGTTATGAATTATTTCTCTTCCGAATAACAAAACGAATTTTGCACCTAATTGAAATCATGGATGCTTTTAAGACTCTCGAGTTTAGTTTCAGTTTTTATGTAAAAAGTAATGTCAGGAACGAGACGCTCTCCTGATGGTAAGAGATAACGGTTGCCCATGTCCATTGCAGTGGTACACAGAACTTTAAGTAGCAAAACAAAGTCCAGGACATCGCTGCTTTGGCGCTCATTACTTTGAGACTTTCGATGGTTAGTCTCAACAGCCCAGTAATTTCGCTAGCTGCAGTACCATTAAAACCGGAACACAGTAATGTTAACACACTACTGCTTGGCAGCTGAATATCTTATACTGCAGTGGTACCTACCTAGGCGACCTTCCTAAAAGGAGATCTACCACCAACTAAATTTAATTAACATAAATATGATTCTATTATTAGTTCATCGCCTAAAATATCAAAGGGCAACGTGGTTTCCAACGCACCTTTCTCAAATATTAGTCGTCCTTGAAACCTGATTACGCGTCACCCATCTTACCCAAATTAAACTACCCCGACAGGAGAACTGCCGAGTTCATGACGAACACGATTTCGGAGCCACTTTAGAATTTCGTCGGGTAATAACGAAAGGGCACGAGGTGAAGGACGCCTGGAGCTCTGCTCGGAAATTGGCGATCGATACTCTGTCTGTTCCTTGTCCATGCAAATTCCGACCTTGAAGTATTCATCATAAGGCACAGCTTTCGGGGGCGGCATATTGTTGACCTGTTGGTCGTCTACGTGTTTCGACTGCGAGTTCTTTCAATTTTGTACTGTTCGTTGCTCTTAATATTTATGTTTAGCAAGTTTGCGATGACGCGGCGGTTTTGGTCGCAATATTTAGGACATTTGCACTGGTCATTTGACTTGGGGAGTTTATTTAATTGTGTGACTGACATGATTCGAGCTAACTTTTAGAGTTTGAACTTAGAGATAATATACACAATACATACATAGGGCTCCATGTACAACCGAATGCTCGAGTGAACACCATGAATACCAACACTACATGTATATCTACATGTGTGGTATAAAAAAATCGGAGGCAGCTGAAGTTTTTCAAATAACTTTATGCCGTGCTATTAACAACCTTATTTTTGCTTAATTCAGTTGCTCTTAGTATATTCCCCCTGGGACAAATTAAGTCGCAGTGTACCGTAGTAAACAGTCTCTTATCGATTAGTGGAACGTTGTTTACTCAAATTTACGTGCATAAGGTTAATATTAGCATGATATAGATGCGGTTATAGATTTTGTTATTCCACAATAACGCTTGTTGTTCAGCTATTTCGTATGTGATGACAGAAATTCGTTCAGCGAGAGCTAAACTTTGTTCAAATAGAATACATAGAATGTTAGGAACTCTTAATAGTAAGTAGTAACTACATATTCTGTAAAAAATCAGTCCTTTCAGAATCTATAGTCGGAGCGTCTGACATAATTAAACGTGAGTTTATATTCCCGACTATAGATTCGGCCTCTGACTATAGTACAGTTGGAGTTTCCATAGTAAAATATTATGGACAGGTGTTATTGCTTACCATCGGGTGAGCGTTTCATGGGTCTCAATTACTATTCACATCACACACATCATCAGCCATAAGGTCGTCCACTGCTGGACATAGGCCTGCTCCTGGGGGGGTTTTGCCAATACTCGCCACGCTTGGCAGGCGGGTTGGCGAGCGCAGTTAGGTGTGTTTGTTCAAGGTTGACGCTGCTGCCCATCTTCCGTATTACATCCCTTAGCCGACTCTTACGGCAACCACGGGTAGAGAGGGTGGGGTACAATTCTTACGCCGGCACCATCACGGCACAATTACTATTACATTTTAAAAAAAGTACTTTGACTTCCGTTCGGCTTTTTAGGTACGAAACCCTAAACACTGCAAAACTATTTGTTCGAAGCCAAAATCATACAATCACGGATGCATGGCTTGTTTCATTTGGGCTTGTGATATCTGCTGTAATCGGGTAATGTAAATGGGGGTCCGCAATGTTCCATTAATGAAGAGATTAACAAAGGAAACCATATTCCGCTCAGATTTGTTTGATATTGATTAGATAGATATTGACGTTTTTGTTAATTGACATACTCATTAGAGTATTATTTTCTATGATAACCTAAAAGAGCGTGCGATAAGAGCTTTATTCGTTTCATTGAGAACGACATTCACAATCGCATTTGTTTTTATCAGTCGAGACAGTTTTTGGTGATTTGTGAGTTATTTATCGGAAGAGTATACGCGCGAGAAGTTATATCGTAATTTGTATAATTTCAATAACATAGTATATTGCAACTAAAATGCGATCTCATTTTTATTCTTAGATTTTAATATCTGAGGCATCTCTCTTATTCTCAGTGTAGCCAACCCTACAGTTTTAGCTGTAAATCTACACCTTAAGCTGTGGATCTACAGTTTTTTGCTGGCACTTTTTAAAAGTATTCTTTTTTAGCCCTAATTTAGATTTTTTAGCCGATTCTGATTTTTAACTTAAAATTTTTGAATTTAAGCGATAATTGGTAGGATTTACAGTTTTCTACAATTTATCGGATTTTTCTAGTTATGGGTTGGTAGCATTGCTTGTCCTTTCTGCGTTGCCAATGAGTTTAATTTTTTAATTTGACTGAACATTAACTCCGATTTCGTTTGTAAGTCTTCTAAGGTCTTCGTAATTAACAACGATGAGACTAAAGACAAACGTAACGTTGTCAATGCAGACTTTGTCAGACGTTGGTATTTGAAATGAAGCATACATGAAGCTGGAAATTTTCTCTGTAGATGTAAGTTCTATAGGCGCTGTTCTACTCAAGCCTTAGTTTTTATCTCGATTGAAGCACAATTTCGGAGTAATATTGTTTACCCTTTTGGGCATCTCCTTGTTATCGGTTGTTTACTTGGCATTGTGTAGCTTATCTATACTATAACTTACGTACTTACCGGTTGTGTCTGTTAGTAATTTTGCTATAGCGTCTTGTTCAGATTGAATTTGTCGCCTCCTAGCCTCATAGTCATAGTCCGTGATCGTTGTAGCGTGGTGGTAGGGTACTTTCTTGTACTCGACTGGCTAGCTACTACCACCCTCAAATTGAAAATCTGCCGCCTAATATCAACGGTGTGTTTCGGGAGCCTGACTTGAGAGCCAGTTCCATTCCAGGCTAGGTGTGTTTACCATCTTCGACGACACCGTCACTTAACATCCGGTGAGCAGTGATCAAACAACTAGCCTGTCAGCCATAAATATATATATATATATATATATATATACAATACGTTGAACACTCAAAACATAATAGTAAAAACCGCATAAATGGGAACCAAGCAAACGACAAACCAAATAAAACCAACCTCTTTGCAGTATTCGTCGACTGCTGACCATAGGCCTCTGTTATTAATACGCCATTTGTCTCGGTCCTATGCCAATCTTGTCTTTTGGTTCGACACGCCAAAACGGAAAAAAATAGAAAACCAATATTGGTCTATAAATAAATATATTGTGGCACGGTTTTTGTAACGTTCATTATATTTAATTTTCTCTATAGAATAACAGCTAGATAATTATATTTTATTTCTTGGAACATGTTGTTTAGCCTTTGTTTACATTGTACTTCATTCATAATAACTGAGATACAATCCTTTCAATAATAATTAGTCGGAGTAATCGAATTCAAAGGTATATATTTGTTCCTAGGATTGCTGTTAATTGATCGATTGTAATATTATTGTCATATTAAAAAAATATATATATTGATTTCTATGGTTGGCACGTTTCCTTTAGAAGCCAGTAGTAGAGGGTTTTTTTTTAACGAACAGCCTTGCGTTTAACCGCCATCACGCCTGATGATAAGCGAAGATGCGGTCTACGATGGAGCACGCTTGCCTAGAAGAAACCGATTCACTCGAAGAAGGTGGAACCAAATAACTTAGTTCGAGTTTTTGGAATATCCACCATGAAGCGGTGCCGCTTCTTAAAGCTTCTGGCTGTCCGATAAAAGAATGGGCAAGGTGGAATTAGGTCATGCAGATCTGAAGCGCACTCTCCAAACTGCATCCGGTAGAAAACCGACAGACAAGCAACTTTGCGTCGATGTTCCAGGCCTTGGAGCCTTTTCTGAACAAGCGAATCGTTGCTTATGAGTTTCTCTGCACGTTTCTCAAAAGACTTATCGCCTCAAGCTGGTATTTGGCCGATCCGTCCCAAATGTGACAACATTACTCCATGCATGAACGAACTTGTGCTTGGTATAAAGTGGGCAACTGTTCCGGCGTGAAGTACCGTCGCACCTTCAAAAGGATACCCAGCTTTTATTTATATAAACATACTGGCTTGCGCCCGCGACTTCGTCCGCGTTAACGTATAATTGGGTTTAGAGATAAATGAAATGTAAGCAATAGTTTCATACATCATGAATCTTGCGCTACTTAATTACCTAGATTAATATAAAGGATACCATTTATTCCGAAATAATGTTCCGTAAGACATATCTATACCAAATTTCAAGTGTATACGTTCTGTAGTTGGTTTTTTGATAATCCCACAGGAAGCTGACATTATTCCGGGATAAAAAGTATCCTGTAGGTATGTTAATCCAGGTAATAAACTATATGTGTGCCAAATTTCATCCAAATCTGTTCAGCAATGTTAGCGTGATTGAGTAACAAACAAACATACAAACTTTCACATTTATAATACATATTAGTAGGAATTAGCCAGGAGCTCCAAGAAGCGACACCGCTTAATGGTCGATATTCCAAAAAGTTGAACTAAACGGTTCGAATCTACCTTCATTGTACGAACAGCTAAACAATGGAATTTGCTGCCCTAGTCACTAGGGCCTAGTGGATGTTCCCTGATAGATAAAATCTGGGTGCCTTCTAGTCGCAAGCGAATCGGTTTCTTCTAGGCGAGCGTGCTCCACCGTAGACCACATTAGGCGAGTTGGCAGTCAAACGCAAGCCTAATTGTAACAAAAAAAAAGGACTACGTTATAACTAACTAAACATGAACAATGCTGTAGCTCAGTTGTAACTATTATTTGTCGCCGGCACCCGTGTCTGTACCTGACTTAAAGGTAAATTATATCAAAGATTTCGAGTTTTTTTTTTTTTGTGTAGTGAATTTTTTTTTTCTATTTTTTTACTTACGTCATCTTCGCCTTGTCAGATTTAGCACCGACGTAGACACGCTACAATGTTTACCATTCGCTTGGGTTTACATACAAAATCCAAGTTTTAACTAAACGGTTACATAAAACGTTATCTTTTAAGCTTTTAATAAAATAATCATTTATATAATAGAACATAAAGTATCATGCAACTTGTGTGAGATGGCTAGAAAAAACATTTTTACCTATGCCTGCACAAAAAAAAAAAAAACTCCGTGCACTGGTTATCGATTTATTGCGGTTCACAAACATAGCGCCCCACACTTCCCTGGAAATACTTGATTATCAGACATTCTGTGAAATTTACTTTTACCGAGAAAGGGCGTCCCTTCAAGTACAGGGAAAAGCTATTTACTAGTAATTTTAATATTAGACTGGACAGTGTAATATACTTCAACCTATATAAATAAAAACCAAATGATGTTCGTTGGTAAGTACATAACTTGATTATGACTAATCAACTTTTAATTGGAACTTTTTTTAATGGATGGATGAACTTTTACTTATATACCTACAGGTTTGTACGAAACCCTCGGTGCGCGAGCCCGACTCGCATTTGGCCGGGTTTTTTCTTTTATAGAGAGAGATATATCTGTATATAGAAGAAGATTAAGTTTCTTACTGGCAGTGCCGGATTTACATATTTGCCGCCAGTAGGCTATTCAATTATTGCCGCCCCTACTAACCTCTGCAATTCAATACCCCAGTTTACAATCATATTAATAAAATTTTCTTCGTCAATGAAATTGCAATTTTATGATTTGTGCTTTATCGTCATAATTACATCAGCTTTTTCCAGTATTATTTACCTAATTAAAAAAAAAAGGTCAAAATTACCGAATTTAAATTGTAATATTGAAACGCTATTGGAATATTTTAAAAATTAATATCCACAAAAGTACACTTTACAAATACAAATAACACATATGTACATTCATTTACACAGCGTTTGGTAATTTTTCATGTATAGACGTTGGAATATTCGTTGTTTTCGAGACTTTTTTCCGTGTATATAATAATATATTTTTTTATTTCTTAAAGGCAAAATCAAATTTTGAGCCATATTTGCCGCCCTAGGCTCCTACTCAGCCTGCTGGTAAATCTGCCACTGCTTACTGGGCACCGATTCTCTAACTTACATGAGATTCCTTGCTGAAAACGTTTAACTTCTACCGCTGCTGTGGACATGGAGGGGCGTTATTTGTTTTCATCTTAGAGGTTCTTGGTCATTACTGAACACTAAAAACAACATAAAAAAGCAATACTTTGCTATTTCTGCAGCTCTATGAAGCTCAGTTTTCCTCAAACGAGCTCATTACCGCTAAAAGTGTTGTAATCAGAAAAACTGGGCGTGAGGTACGCTTGTTTTTTCTCTTGGCTCCATAATGCGACAGCATTGTGCTCTTAATGATCATTTTGCTATGACAACGGTCCATTGTCGGGCACCAGCCCCGTGCAGCGTTTGCCGACTCGCTTATTGAATTTGCTGCACTGCGGGAGACGAGATAGCCACGTAGTTATCTGTGCCGTGTGGTATTCCAATGAAACGTCTGGAAGCTTCTACTTTAGATGCAAGCTTACTATAGATATTGCAATATATTCTTGAAATGGAATACGGTAAAGGATAACATAATATTTGACTGCGCTGTTTGGTAGTTCTGTTTCAAAGTTGAGGGGTGTGGGTTCGATTGCCAATCAGGACTAACATATGTGTGACAAACATAGATGTTTGTTCTGTGTCTAGATTTTCTGTATGTATTATATGTATGTATTTAGAAATGTAGTTTCTGTCAGCTGTCTGGGTCCCATAGTACAAGCTTTGCTTAGTTTGGGGCTAGATGGCGCTGTGTGAAAATGTCTTCCATTTTTTTTTTTTTTTAATATATAACTCCTTTTTTTCGACATAGTTACTAAACAGGCTAACTAATCAGGCGAGTTGATGATTAAACGCGGACTGTTACATGTTAAAAAAAAAACATCACTCAACTACCGTGTAGTGCCATGTAGTCTGTGCGCTTTCACCTTTTCTTAGTGAGACGTTATCTTTTGCCATCAGGAGAGCGTTTAGTTCGTCTTAAAACATTTAAATCGATTTAAAAGAAGCCTTTCAGTGGAACCAAGCCACATGTCTTCATGTCAATATCTCTCGTTTCCAGATGCACACTACGGTTCCCCTCGACGAACATCCGCCTGGAGTTCCAGTCCCTGGTGGAAGAGAGTGGTGGCGGCGCTGGCGGCTCCGGCGCTGCCATGCCGCCTCTCCGCATCACCATCCCCGCAGACAACGACGGCCGTAGTCCCGCGCCTTCACCTACTGGTACACCCCTTATTATATTTATCATTGGAAACTGACGTGGTTTTGACACAATTTTGATTTACTTATGCGGGGTTGCTCACGTTAAATTACGTCGAATACTCCACATCCGGTTGCCTTCTTCAAGGAGTCAAACAAGAGTGCGATGCGCGTGGCCTCGTCTTGCTTTCCACTGAGCTTTTAGATTTAGTAATAATGACAAATTAGTTAGTGTAATAAAACTCGTATATCATAGCTCAGAAGCTACTTCCATACATCTACGAGTCATGTAAATAAATTAGAATTACCTAATCTAGTCCAAGGCACGATCAACATTTCTTTGTTTCGCAAGTTATATTGATGCTTATATTTGTTCTTTGGCAAAACAGTTCCGTTTATTTCTATTAAGCTATTGTTGTACATGTCGAAGTTTAACTTACTGAGGTCCAATTTTCAATGTGATCTAAAAAGGAGAAATGGAGGGGAAAGAGTGAAAATTACATTATAAGTGTGTAAGAGTTTAGAAATAAGGATTGTGTGCATGCCTCGAACATTCATGCTCACCATCGAAAGCTCATTCTTGCGGCGGCGTCGTGTGTCGGGTCGCTTTCTTCCCTCAGATATGGTTGAGATTGATCAGATATGGCTGGCACATGCGTCATACTCATGATCGGGTGCTGCTTGCGGGTCGTTGCTCTGCTCGCGGTATGCATACACTTTTTGATGACGACGTGGTGTATTATTCCAGGCACAATATCTGCGGCCAACAGTTGTCCCACGTCGCCGCGCGGCGCCGGCTCGTCGGGCCGCCGCCAGGTGGACCTCGGCCTTGTGGCTCAGTACAGCGCGTTTGCGGACCAGCGGCCCAGCTCCAACGGCACCGCTGTGAGTACGCTATACAATGTCGATTCGATTTTACCTTCATTGTACGAACCTAAATAATGTAACTTGCTGCCCGAGTGGGGTGTTCCCTTATACATACAAACCGAGCGCCCTCAAGTCGCAAGTGACTGCACTGTTACCTTATTTGCTTAAAGACCGCAAGATAATATAGAATATAGCGATGATAGCTCAGTGGTTAGCTCGGTCGGTTCGCATGCCGAAGGGCGTGGGTTCAAACGCCAACAATGAGCTTGAGCTGCCGGTGAAGGAAAACATCGTGAGGAAATCATAGCGTGGTGCTAGGGTACTTTCTAGTACTCGGCTGGCTAGCTACCACCCTCAAGTTGAAAATCTGCCGCCAAGCATCTAACGGTGTGTTCCGGCAGCCTCACTTGAGAGCCAGTTCTATTCCAGGCTAGGTGTGCTTTACCATCTTCGACCACACCATCACTTAACATCAGGTGAGTTGTGGTCAAACACCTAGCCTGTCAGCAATACAAAAAAAAGACCTGTAGGGCGTGGGTTCGTATCCCACCAGGACAAACATATGTGTGACGATAAATGTTATGTTCTGTATGTATTTACAAAAAAAGTATACTATCAGTGATCTGGTTCCCATAGTACAAGCTTTGCTTAGTTTGGGACTAGATGGCGCTGTGTCAACATCCAACGATATAATTTATATATTTAATACAATATTTTATGTTATCAATAAAATAAAGTCAACGTTACAAGTCGTATTCAAATTCATGTCAAGAATAACATTAATAATGTCAAAACATTAATTACAAGTCGATATAATGATATAATAATAATTTAAAGGTCCATCACTCAGGTTAGGTTTTAGATAAGGCCAGCTAACAGAGCAGTCTATAAAAGATTTTATAGATGAATCTTAAGCTATTTAAAATATATCATTAACTTAAATTTATAATCTACTTGGTGGTAGATTTCCTTAGTAGGAGGTCGTCTGGGTAGGTACCACCGCAGTACCAGATATTCTGCCGCTAAGCAGTAGTGTGTAAACATTACTGTGTTCCGGTTTGAAGGGTACTGCAGTTAGCGAAATTACAGGGCTGTTGAGACTAACGATCAAGTCTCAAAGTAATGAGCGCCAAGGCAGCGATGCCCTGGACTTTGTTTTACTACTCAAAGTTCTGTGTATCGCTGCAATGGTCATGGACAGGCGTTATCTCTTAACATCAGGAGAGCGTCTAGTTCGTCTCATGAAAAACTGTAAATGAAAAAAAGAACCTCTTTTCAACGACAGAATGAGATTATTTCAGATTTCAATTTAAAAATATAGTTGACGTTTTTATATATTTCGACTGTAGAACGTAGGTACTCACCTATTATTTAATTTATAATCCTAATTAATTAATAACTTAATGATATACAAATAAATTATCTAGTGAATTTTTAATATGCATCTAAGTATTGCACATAGTTATGGAATGTGATACAGATCTGTAAAATGTATATTGAATTGGAAATACATAATATTATTACATTCTGTTTGGTATGTTATTGAATAAATAAAATTAAATAAGTGTAGTAGTGTAATTTAGTTAAAGTTAGTAAAAAAAAAGTCTGTTCAGTTCGCTGAACCAGGTGTGTCAAGTCATAAGTAGAATAGTCATTGCTATTGTATATTGTGACACTTGACGACGTCTGGTGGTGAGTCCTTGAACATTTTTCGGAATCCCACGGGAACCTAATATTTTTCTAATATGAAAAGTAATCTATATGTTAATCCAAATCCGTTAAGCCGTGATTGCGTAACAAAAATCTAAACATCCAAACTTTCACATTTATAATATTATAGTAGTATAGTAGGATAATAGATATTATATTTTAATGAACATTTAATTATTTAGTGTTGTATTATAGATATAATATTACACAAATCTTTAGCCGATTAGTGTTGTATTTGTGTGTATAACTCCTGGCTCGTGCTCCAGTTCTAGTGAACCATTGTTTCGTTTTAGTCGTCCGCATCTGGTGCTGATTCCGCCTACGGCAGCTCGAGAGACGCGCGCGAAGCGCGGGAGGGGCGCGAGGGGCGCGAGGGGCGCGACGACGCCAAACCGCCCTACAGCTACGCACAGCTCATCGTACAGGTCTGTTCTCATGTTCTATATTATTATGTACACAAATTACATTCCTTCAAAACATTACAAAACTTGACAAAGGTCACGGCCGGGGTCCGTTGGAACGGAAATAACAATTTAAAAAAATTACACAGGCTAGTCTTATTAATTTAAAGTTATGTAGCGATGATAGCTCAGTGGTCAGCGCGGTCGGTTCACACGTCGAAGAGCGTGGGTTCAAACTTCATTAATGAGCTACCGGTGAAGGAAAACATCGGGTTTTCACCGTACTTTAGGTAAGCGCAGATAGTGCTGGGCTAGATAGTTTTAAGTGGGACTAGCGCAAGGGCACCTCACCTTGGGTCGTCCCCGGAGTGGGGTGATAAGATTTGCCCTGGCAACCCAGAAGGCATGTGCCCTTAGACTCAAGTAGAATGATCTGGATGACAATTTGGAGTGAATCTAACCGATTTTCAGACGAAATCTGGGGAAGACGTCGTGAGGAAACCATAGCATAGTAGTAGGGTACAGAATCGGATGTATGTGGTATCATTAGAACCATCCCGCCCGACAGGCTATAAATTAAAAACAAAAAACATTTATTAGGGTGCAGTCTTGTTTTTACCCGACTGCCAAGGGTTATGTTTTTCGCGCGTATCTTGTATGTATGTATATAAATTTCTTTATTACCTCGTATCTTCCAAACGGTCGAATGGATTACGACAATTAAGGTATCGTTCGATTTGTCTCAATAACCTACGCGCCCTTAGAGGGTGGTTTAAAAAAACATCATCTGTGAAAATTTCAACTGTCTAACTATCACGGCTTATGAGATACAGCCTGGTGACAGACGGACAGCGGAGTCTTAGTAATAGGGTCCCGTTTTACCCTTTGGGTACGGAACCCTAAAAAATTAACGAAACCTATCAAGGGCATCTAAATAAAGGCTATTAAAAGAGGAAAATACATATAAGTTTGTTTCCTTTAATTATTGCTGTTTTAATCACAGTCGAGTTAGTCTTTTTGAATTTTTCAGCTTGTTTTTAATCGTCTTAATTAAGTTTGTTTAATATTAAAATGTAATTTCCGCAGGCCGTGGCGTCAGCGCCGGACAAGCAGTTAACCCTTTCCGGCATATACAGCTACATTACCAAGCACTACCCGTACTACCGCACCGCGGACAAGGGCTGGCAGAACTCGATCCGGCACAACCTCTCGCTCAACCGGTAACTTTTACACTACCCTACAAAAATATATTTTTATTTTATGTTTTTGATTGGTTCGCGTGTGACCTGCCTGATGTTAACCTTACGCTCAACCGGTAACTTACCTTTACACAACACTACTAAAATATTTTTTGAGGTAAAAACTTTATTAGGTGCGTTTAAGTGATTTTTCGTAGGCGCAAATCTTATGGGTTCACGACACCGACATGTTGACATGTTTATCGTCACGTTTCACTTTTGTCGGAAAACACCATGACTGTCTATTTTTTTTCTTGATTGGTTCGCGTTGGACCACATCCTGCCTGATGTTAAGCATGTGGCATGTTAACCTGAAAGGTACCTGTTTATTTTAGATTTGATGCATTTTTGCATTGTCAAACAAGCTCAGGACTTGCCTGATGGTAAGCGAACCTCCGCAGCGAAGGACACCGACAATATTAGTGATGTTGTTTCATTGGAAATTCAGAGAGATGTTTAAACAGGGTTATAAGCTTAGGGTGTACTGAGCCGAAAGAGGGTCATTATACTTATCATTATTAAGAATTTATACAATGGACACAATTTTAAAATCGCGAATAGAATGTAATTCTGGCCGTCCAATACAAGAATGGGCATGGGACAAATAGACTATTTCGATCTCAAGCACACTCCGAAAAAGTTACGATATTCTTACTATCAGGAAAGTGTTTTGTTCGTCTGTACACGTTACAATTGTTAGTTAAATGTAACGTTAAAATTACACACATTTAAAAAAAAAAACTAAATTTGTCTTGGGCAGAATGCACAAAGTGTGATGCCAGAAACTCAAAAAAGCGACATCGTTTTATAGTCGACGTTCCAAAAACTCGAACGGAACGATTTGATTCCACGTTCATTGTACGGACCACTAGACAGTGGAATGCGCTGCCTGATTGTCTTCAAGTCGAGAGTGAATCGGTATCTTCTAGGCAAGCGTGCTCCATTTTAGACTGCATCACTTAACATAAGGTGAGATAGCGGTCAAACGTAAGCCTATTTATTATAATAATCTATGAGCGATCTTGATATATTTAACGACTCCCAAAGCATAATATACAAGACAAAACTTACCAAATTCTTAGCCAGAAAATGATTCTAGGGGCTATTGTTCTGTCATGGTCAGCATGAAAGCTTGGTGCCTACATATTCCGTTTAAATTGTTGAAGTTTATTAGTGGCAGTAGTAAGTTACAAAATAGTGTGACTTACTGCTGTCACTAGTTGATGTCGTTCTTATTCACCTGATGGATGTTGTAAACACCTGTTAGGGGGCACACATCAGAACAATATAAGAGTGTGTCATACTATAAGTATCATTTAATGTGTGTACTGTTGGTGTTTTTGATAAATATTTTTTTTTTATATAATATCAAAATCAAAAAGTCATTAAGTTTAGGCCCTGGTAAGGCACTTATGAACGTTAAGTTACATGTTTGAATCTACCACCGGCTCGTAATTACACTTCAACTGAGAAGACTCCGCCAAGAAACTCAGCAAGGCATTTTTTATGTGGATCTTTAAAAAAAAAAAAAAATTATATATATCTAAATATATATAACTCAACGGTGACTGACTGACTGACGGACTGACATAGTGATCTATCAACGCACAGCCCAAACCACTGGTTGGATCGGGCTGAAATTTGGCATGCAAGTAGATGTTATGACGTAGGCATCCGCTAAGAAAGGATTTTGATTAATTCTACCCCCAAGGGGATAAAATAGGGGATGAAAGTTTGTATGAAACTTTGTGAATTTTAAACCGATCGGGCTGAGACTTTGCATGCATAAAGCTACTATGACGTAGGGATCTAGCGCGGGAAACTGCGGCGCTGAAACCGCGGGGCACAGCTAGTCAAATATAAAATTATTGTACATTAATAATAAATATTAAGTCTACGTAGACGTCTACGTTCAGGTAAGTTAAAATATGTATAATTGTCATAAAACAGTTGATCTAGAAGCCAAGTCTTCAGCTTGGCGTTGAACGAGGCGGCGGAAGGTGCGTCACGTACGTGAGCTGGTAGCCTGTTGTATACCGCGGGCCTGCGATGTAGAGCCACTTCTCAAATGTTTGATGCGATGTTGCAGGTACTTCATAAAAGTTCCGCGCAGCCAAGAGGAGCCGGGCAAGGGCAGCTTCTGGCGCATCGATCCGCAGAGTGAGGCCAAACTCATCGAGCTGGCCTTCCGGCCGCGGCGGCCGCGCGGCGTGCAGTTCCGCGCGCCCTTCGGACTGTCGTCCAGGTCAGGCCGTCCACACTTTACAACGACATTTCACAATTATGGACGTGCTTCGGTTTTTGATTGTTACTTAGTAGGTTGGGTCGTTAAGGTAGATACTACTGCATTACTTGATTTTGTAGCGATGATAGCTCAGTGGTTATCGCGGTCGGTTCGCATGCCGAAGGGCGTGTGTTCAAACCCCAACAATGAGCTTTAGCTGCCGGTGAAGGAAAACATCGTGACGAAACCATAGCGTGGTGGTAGGATACTTTCTAGTACTCGGCTGGCTAGCTACCTCCCTCGAGTTGAAAATCTGCCGCCAAGCATCTAACGGTGTGTTCCGGCAGCCTCACTTGAATGCCTACCATTTCAGGCTAGGGACCAAATTTCAAGATTCTGAGTTCACGGGAAGTACTCTGTAGGTTTTGATTCCCTTGCGAGTGTCGAAAATTTGCAGCATAAACGGCTGTATCTTTTGATTGCGTTGGCTTAGAAGTTTGATTTTTTCACAGCTCCTAGAGACAGTAGACCTGAATATTTGATATGAATTTCAGCTTGATACCTCCACGCGTTCCTGAGAAAAAGTGTCTTGACAAACAGACAGACGGACAACAAAGTTATCCTATAAGGGTTCCGTTTTTTCCTTTTGAGGTACGGAACCCTAAAAATATACCGAAACATTTATGCGTAATTAATTATGCTCATACATCATAAAGATAGGAAAAAAATATGGTAAAACATAATATGACAATATAAAACATAATTTTATGCGAAACAATAGAAAACCGTGGGTCACTCATGATAATTATGCAAATGAATTAAAGTCAATTAAAAAAATGTTTGTATTCTAAATGATGTTACAGATTCAAGATAACGTGTGCCAAGCAAAAAATCTATTAAGTGGTAATAAGTTTTCTGTTCTAAAATCATGTTACAATATAGTTAGTCGTCATATATCATGTATGTCGTATATTTAGGGCCATTTTGTCTTAGCGTTGAGGATTTCATCGTAGGAATGACTTAAGATGTGATATTTATATGTACTTAGCGATTGGTGGTAGATCTTAGCAGGAGATCGTTTAGTACCAGCGCAGTACAAGATAGTCTCCCGCCAAGCAGTTGTGTGACATTACCGTGTTCCGGTTTGAAGGGTACTGCAGCTAGCAAAATTGCAGGGCTACTGAGAAGACCCATTGAAAGTCTCAAAGTAATAAGACTAACCACTTACCATCTAATGTCTCAAAGTAATGAGCGCCAAAGGAGCGGTCCCCGGGGCTTTGTTTTGCTATTCAAACTTCTGAGTATCGCTGCAATGGTCATGGACATGCGTTGTTTCTCACCATTAGGAAAGCGTTTCGTTAGTTTCATTATTTTAACATAAAAAGCCAAGTTTTTAGAAAATAATATTACAGGGGTTTTCCGCGTTCCCATCTGACACAATAGATTCTGTCTTGACTTGTGTGTGTGTGTGTATACAGGAGCGCGCCGACGTCGCCGTCGCAAGTGGGGGTATCTGGCCTGGTGACGCCGGAGGAGCTGTCCCGCGAGCCCACGCCCGACCTGCTCACGGCCGAGGAACACGACCACCAGGTACGCGACTACCGACTCTAGTGACCTCGCTATAGGGATTAGTTTATTGTGTACCGTGTGACTACGAAAATTAATGGATAGGCCCAGAGGAAGCGCATTTCTGAAGACTGTAAAATGAGCGCTAGCGCTCAACACGGTTTAGTCGTTCTCTGGTCATAAGAAGCGCAACACGTGTTTTTTAACCCCCGACGCAAAAGGAGGGGTGTTATAAGTTTGACGTCGATGTCTGTCTGTGGCATCGTAGCTCCCAAACGGATGGACCGATTTCGATGCGGTTTTTTTCATTTGAAAGCCAGTTTCCTTGCGATGGTTCTTAGCTATGTTTAGTTAATCGCGTAGGGTTTTTTTTTAATTTAATTATTACACGACTGTTAAAAAAGGAGAGTAATGTTTTTGTATGAATGTATATAAATTTCCACCATAACTTTTAAATGGCTGAATAGATTCGGATGTATAGAGTATACTTACATCATCAATGGCTATCATTAAAAAATTACAAAAAAAAAAACCGACTTCATATGGTTTCCTCATGGATGCCATTGTCAGAACTGAAACAAATTCAAATACGCCGTTCAGTACAATTCTTACGCCGGCACCACCACGGCATACAAACATATACCTACGTAATTATTGTTTTTTTTTCTTTTTTATTCGGCCATTTTCATTTATTTCTGATTGTTTTAATTCGTTTTATACAAAGCAAGTCAAATGGTTGTGCACTTTAACGCATATACTTTTTTTATGGGTCGTGGGATGTGTATTTAGTAAAGATAAATAGGATAGGTTGGTTTAACTTTTTTGTATTTAGTTTTTAATTGGCCGTCTGTTTGCTTTGTGTCGAGTAAATGTTATCTCTGTGCAACTCTTGTTGTGCCCCCAGGCTGCGGGCGCGGCGCGGCTGGCGGGCGGCGCGGCGCAGTACCTGTTCCCGCAGCGCTCGCAGGGCGCCTCACAGTCTGCGCCCGGTTCACCAGGTAACTCATCATCACCATCATCATTTTTACACGACTGCCCAAAAAAAGAGTGTCATTTTTTCAGTGTTCATGTGTGTATGTGAGTTTCTTTATTCCAGCCATTTATTTGTAGCGATGATGGTTCAGTGGTTAGAGCGGTAAGTTCGTATGCCGAAGGGCGTGGGTTCAAACCCGAACAATAAGCTTGAGCTGCCGGTGAAGGAAAACATCGTGAGGAAACCATAGCGTCGTGGTAGGGTACTTTCTAGTACTCGGCTGGCTAGCTACCATCCTCAAGTTGAAAATCTGCCGCCAAGCATCTAACGGTGTGTTCCGGCAGCCTCACTTGAGAGCCAGTTCCATTCCAGGCTAGGTGTGCTTGACCATCTTCGACCACACCGTCACTTAACATCAGGTGAGCTGTGGTCAAACACCTAGCCTGTCAGTCATAAAAAAAAACATAACTTTTAATTGTCTGAACAGATTTAGATGTATGCGGTATTGTTAGAATCCTTACATCATCTAGAGCGACGGCCTGAAAAAACTGTTTGTCGCCAGTCGCCCAGCAGATGTGGAACATTAAAACACACATACAAACAAATACAAAATACAAATACATAATCTTTTTTCTTGAATTAACTCAATTAGTTTACATGGGTTCATAGTTGGCACATACGTCATATTCGTGATCGGGTGCTGCTTGCGGATCGTTGGGGTTTGATCCCACGCTCTTCGGCGTATGAACCGACCGCGCTAACCTACAAACTTGTTTTGTTACTTAAAGTTTTGGGTGCCGCTCCTTTTTTACGTTATCTCGTAAAAAAAATATGTTGGTCCTCGTCAACAAAATTATGTGGAAGATTATAGTATGTGATGTAATCTGTGTCAGGTCACGGGCTGGCGTACAGCGCGGCGGGCGGCGCGCTCGTGATGGCGGGGCACCAGATCACCGTCGTCACCAACGGCGCCGGCGGCGAGAGGGAAGGTACCTACACACGCGCACTCACACACGTGCACACGCGCAAACACACACGCTCGCACACACGCACAAACACACCAACACACAATTTTGTGACTTTGTGATACAGATTTATTTCACTCAATTTATCGTGAAACTCTTGACTGGTAAAATGTGCAAAGTGTGACGCTAAAAACAGAAAAAAAACATCGTCACTTAATTTTTATCAAGTTTGCGTAAAATTTGTTAACTTGAGATTTGTGTGAAACAAGGAGCAGTGCAAAATCTTGGCAATAGATGGCGATACTCTTATTACATACGAAATATTGTTTCTAAAGAGTAAATAAGCAGTAGTGTGCGCTATCGTTGCAGAAAAGTACGTGGTGGGCACGACGTCCGGCGGGAATCTGGTCTCCATCCAGGAGGAGCAGCCACCCGTCATCATGCAGCACTCTCCATATTACGCGTCAGTATATTTTTTTTGGTAGTACTTTTTCAATGCTTGGCACTTTTGGCATAAACCTCCCGGAAGAAATTCTCTAAACGATTGTGCGGTATAGTGATAGTCCCTATCGAAATCTGGCAAACAAGTGTGTCGTAGCGACCCGACGCGAGTTTATTAGCCTTCGACACTCAAGACCGGCATACGATCAGATTGTTATTATGTTAAAAAGTAATGTCAAAAACGAATAAGGTTGACACGTGTTTTACTAAAAAGTGTGATGTCAAAAATGATGAGGTTAAGAAGTATCATGTTAAAAAGTGTCATGTCAAAAACGATAGAGGTTCAAAACTATTATATTAAAAAGTGTGATGTCAAAATGAATGAGGTTAAGAAGTATTTTAATTAAAAAGTGTAATGTCAAAAACGAATGAGGTTAAAGTGTTAGGTATATTGAAAAGTGTGCTGTTAATAAACGTGAGATTATTACCAACGTGGTTAACGAGCTTGAATTAATAAATTGTGTATTGCGTTACAGCGGCAGCTACGGCAGCGGCGGCGAGGACTGCGGCGCCGTGGGCGGCGAGCTCGTCATCGAGGAGGCGCCGCTCGAGCCGCCGCCCAAGCGCGCGCGCCACCACAACGTATGTATCCATACAGCTACCCTACACTCGCCCCAGCGGCTCCACTATCACTATAGTATAGTAGCAGACCCAAATTGAACACACGCGTGTAGCGTGAAATAAATTGTAGCGCATATGAAACGTTTGGACTTTTAACGTAGCGCCATCTATTGGATACTTACTCAATCCAGTTAATAAATTACCTTACACCGCCATCTATTAGAATTTTATGGAACTCACAGATATTTATATATTGAGATATAAACTATCCTATTTCTCAAGTTGGATCAAACTGCACACAGTGTGCGAGATTTGGTTAAAATCGGTTCAGTAGTTGAGGAGTTCATCGTGGACAAACAACTTGACACGAAATTTTTTTATATATAAAGATGGTGAGGACTTCTTTTTGACATGGCTCTGTTATTTTTATGTGGACGTAATGAGACGAACGAGACGCTCTCCTGATGGCAAGAGATAACGCTTGTCCATAACTATTGCAGCGATACACAGAACTTTGAGTAATAAAACAAAGTCCAGGGCATCGGTGCTTTGGCGCTCATTACTTTGTGACTTTTGATGGTTAGTCTCAACAGCTCGGTAAATTCGCTAGCTACCCTTCAAACCGGAACACAGTAATGTTTTCACACTACTGCTTGGTAGCAGAATATCTGGTGCTGCGGTGGTACCTACCTAGTTCTACCTGCTAAGGAGATCTACCACTAAGTAAAACTTAGTAACTTTATATGACGACTTAAGAATTTAAAAGGATTCTTTACCTCGACTCCGACTGGAATCTATTATAAGACTTAATTAAGACTCTGAGTTTCTTACAACATTAGTTACACTTATATGAAATTATTGTTCGTTTTCGCTCTTTGTAGATGTAAGTTGAATGTGTTTCCAGATGGAATCGGACGACAGACGCGCGTATTGACCGCGCGGCGGCGGCGCCCCCCGCGCGCGCCCCGCCCGCACCCCCGCTCGCCCGCGTCGGTGAGCGCCGGTAGGGCACACGTCGACCGATGACACGCACACACTCACACACACTCGCACGCACACGCGTTGATGACCAATACGAAAGTGATGTCAGTTGCAAAATTTTTGAATTACCCTCGACACGGTTTTAAATGGAACTAAAATTTTGGACTTTTCAAAAATGGTGCCGTTCGTGGAACTATTATTGGAGTGTATGTTAGGAAAAAATCAAATGTAGAAATACTGATATAAATATTATAAACTATATCGAAACAGCAATAAGTATATGAAAGATACTTCCGTAGGCACCTAAACCTAGATGATAGGTAATTGTGGGGGTGTTACAAAAATAACTAAAATCACATTTAGACGCATTTATAGGAAGTTGAAAAAAAAAACATTTTTTTTTCTACATTCTGTAGAAATATAATATATTCTTTCTTTTATTTTCAAGTAAATATATTTGATATTCAGTATTCTAAAAGATTATCTATCTTGAGACGTTTGTGATTACATGCTATTTTCACATTTGATTTTATAAACAAGTATTGATGAAATTTTTTCATCATAACAAATATCTATAATAATCAATTTGAAAAAAAAAAATACATTTTGTCGATGGAAAAACGTTAAAAAATTCGTTCAGTAAAAAAAAAAACAGTTTCTCTCCAGTGTGATATTTGTGATTAAAACAAATAATAAGTATACAACTAAGGATTTTTTCACAGCGCCAAACGAAGCAAAGCTTGTAGTTTGGGAACATTTTTTTCTAAATTTCCGTCTAGTCTATGGTTTTAATTCAAACTATCCTTTGTCTCTTTTTCACACGTTACACTTTTCATCAGCGAGTAGGTGACAGATAATGACACTGCTTTGTAAAGAATAAAATTGTAATGGGTATTCTATAGTATTTACATATATTACATACGTATTCGTAAAGTTTCTAGACGAAAACTTTATAAAAAAAAAATATTTAACAAATATATACTTTAGATAGCTATTACCACATTTTTAATAAAAGATAAAAAAATATTTATGTATGTATATGTAAATTATATAGTAGGTAGTTTTGTTCCATGGTTAGGTAATATTTTGCCTTTATTTATATCGTTAAAAACTAATGACATAAATAACCATATCAAAAATTATTACGATACTTTATAATTATGAGTATTATGTAGAAAGTTCCTTGGTTTTATTGATAATGTTTCACTTGTCTCATTTTTGCTTATGATTATTCATCGGCGAAAAGTTGTTCTAACATTTATAGTATAAACAGCGTACCTGTGAACGAGGTGATAACATTCTCAGAACGTTTCGTTTTCACAAAGCGTCTCATCGGTCGACTTCGCAAAAGGACATTAGCAATAATAGGGTATTGAAGTGATGTTCACAGATGGATTTTTTTTTGATTTCGCGTGCCCGTTGACTTGATTGGCGTATAATCAGTGTAAATTAGACTTTACAGTGCTAAGAATAAAGTGTTATATCGAGACGTTTAAGTTTTATTTTTAAGTTGTGCTGATGGTTCCGTGTAGATTTCTACGTTTTGACTCGACCTGTGATCAGTACGGGAAATCTGTATTTGGTGATCTATGATAATATTGATTGATGGTATATACATATGACCTCATGAACAGTCCATGCGCGAGCTAAGCGTTAGGTACTGTCTGTTCCTATTATTTTTTTCTGTCTTTGTTTTGTGGTATCGCAAGTTACGCATTATGCCGATGTCAATTAGATATTTCTTTGGTATTCGATGATCGAGCGAAAGTCACAGTTAATATCAAACAAAATAAGTAAAGTTCAGCCCAGTTAAGTAGTGGCTTTAACGGAGTTTAGGAAGCAACACAAAAATACATGTTTGATTACTTACTCCCCGCACTTGTGCACGTAAACGGCACTTTATGACTAAAACAACACTATTTAAAACACTCGAAAAAAACACTAGTTTTGGGAAGTACTTTTCGCGTTTAATTCGAATACCTCATAGATATTTTTAGTTGTTCAAGATCAGAAAAATCTGAACTGTATACAGAGTAAAATTTTGTCTAATATTTTTGAAATGAATACTTCTTTGGATGCGTTTAGCGATTTCTTTTAGGGGCTGATTAGGGGGTACGCATCACCGACATGCTAGTGTGACGTGTTTTCACTTCTGTCGGAAGTCCCCGTGACTACATATTGTGCATATTTGCATAAAGTGCGATCTACTATAATAGATTTATTTTTATTTTATGTATAACCTCTTTATGTTTAGTGCGTAAGGGCTCTATGGAAATGATTTCATGTTGATTACTCCATACTGGTCATTGGTCGTTATGTAGTAGAAACAAATGCTACGCTTATAGAAATCTCAGTACGAAGCACTAGAAGTATGCTTGGGCAATTGGACTGGACTGGACAGGCAAGCTGTCTTCCAATCCTCGTATATACAGGAGCTCGATTGCGTTGATTGTCAATCGAGAATTATTATGACGATTGCACTCTTCTTGTTCTATGGCAAGGGAAAAACGATGTTATTCGAAACGACCTGGCGACGGATTCAATGCTATTGCGCTTTAAGGGTATATTGAAAGTAATGAGTTTCATCTAACTTGATACATGCGCTACAAAATTGTTCTTTCTTGGTTTGAAATCCTGCTTTTTTTTTCGTTTTTACGTGGTGGTAGGGTACTTCTTTCTATATAGGTAGTAGGTACTCGGCTGGTTGAAGTTGAAAATCTGCCGCCAACCATCTAAGGGTTTGTTTCGGTAGCCTCACTTGAGAGCCAGCTCCATTCCAGGCTAAGTGTGTTTACCATCTTCGACCACACCGTCACTTAACATCAGGTGGTAACATCAACTGTGGTCAAACACTCTAGTCTGTCAATTATATAAAAAATGAAGTTGCATTTCAAACTAAGAAATAAATTTCATAGAGATTGCTACGATTAATCGATGTCGATACTCTTTGCGATGATATTAGATTGATATTGACGCCTTGTTGTAGTGCGTTATTGCTGCGCTAAAACGCCATCTAGTGAAGTTTGAACAAAGATGGTTCTGTAAAAAGTTCTCGTTATACTAAAAAGGAAATAAAATGAAAATTTGCTAGTGCGTGTATGTTGCAATATTCAAATGCGTTACAGACAAGAAACTCTTTAAAAGAGTAACTTGCATTTGACTTTTCGTCGCTGGCGTTAGATAACATGCTATATTCGTCCCTATTGTTATGTTGTTACAGTACGTATTCACATGAAGCGGTCTACGATGACAGTTTTATCAATCAGCGCAATCGGCTCGCAGGTTAGCGTGCCGTCTCACTCTAGAGATTGGTGCTCTTCACACTTGTTCTAGGTTTATATTACAATGTACAGTGCGACTGACGCTCGCGCATATAACTGACACGTTCGAATTTTGAACGATTTTATGACGACGTTATTTTAGACGTTAAAAACACGTTCAATATTGGTTGCAAGAGTTTTTTTTTGTTGAAAATTAACTATATGTATGGTTCTCCATTAGGTTTACTAGATGGCATCGCAAAAATCAATTTTATAACGAGTTTTTTGAATATAGATTTGGTTCAATTACTTCAATATAAATTTCTCAAGCTGCGTTTGTTCGTTGATCAAGGAAATGGTTCCAATTTATATCGCAAAAAGTATTGGCGCTGTTAAATATGAACGATTTAAGCAACGCCATCTAGTATTAAGTTTAGAACCTTAACAATCAACCCACGCTCCAATGTCGTTTCCACGATATAGATGGATTATTATAAACTGGCAACTTTCGTGTGTGACTCGATTATCTCGATGTTTTAGAATAATCAGCATCTATGTACATCATCTTTTTGTTGTCCACAGCTGGACTAGGTGATACCGTACGCTTTAAGAAATGATTTTGCGCGTAGGCGCTCAATAATGAAGCGTGAAGTAGTGACGCGCTAATGCATCTTTTTTTTTAAATTATTGGTAACTGGATACTCAATCCTTGCGCCTGCAAAAACATCTGTGCTTGAAGTTGCCAGCTTGTAGAAATCAATCTGAACACAAAAGTCGAATAGTTAATAAGAGAAGCTATAATTCTACTGCAATGCAATTCAGTACTATAAGTTTAATATAAGTGAGATTGCTCAGGCATGCCTTTATATTTTCTTTTTTGTTGTATTTGGCGATAATTGCGACATTATTTGTTTCCCTGATTTTTATTTCGATAATGTACACGAGCTTTAAATTCGGATCAGAAGACTCGAAAGTCCGAGGATTAATTGACGTATTGTTTTTTTTTTTCTTTAAGCTCAGGTTACACAGTGGAAGACGGGAGCGGCCCGGATTGAAATCAATTGCGAGTTGTAATATAATTAAAAAAAGACAGAATAATGTGTGCTCGTATATTTGGGTCAATGTTCGCGCTGCTCCTGACAAGTGTTCCGTGTGGTCCTGGCTTTATTGTATATATACATATTGCGTGCTGTATGGCCAGCTTCAAAAATATTATATTTATAAATAAAGTGGGAGGGTAAGATATTAATGTTAAGTAGTTAACATGTAAACACTATGACACTTACACAGTGAAAACGTTCGGTAGAAGCAGACCGATTCAATAAAATGAACATTATAGTACAAAAAGAAACTTAAATGTCAAAAATACTTCTGTCCTATTAATTCTCCTTTTTCCTTGAGAAACACCACACATTTGCTAGTAACCTAAACGCCTAGAAAAGCGAGTGTTAGAATATTAGATTATTTTTTAACTTAATAGTATTACAATATCGCCCGTCTGTTCTTAATCAGTAACGTGTTTTCCATTATTGATTGTCTGGAAAACATCGCTCTTAGCCGCCACTTGTGGCACTAGCTCAAAAGATTCTTTTGTTTTCTGTACATTTTTTTATATTTCTGGTGTGCACTATACATCGATTCTGTCTATCTACTTTGTTCTACTTAGACACGTTGCTATTAATGTGGTACGACTTGCTCGCATATTTACACTATTCACTTTGTTCGTATTTTGACCTTTTTCACTTTGTTCAAATTTTGCCACAGAAAAATAATATAGAATACTCTAGAATAATGAAGTACTTTTTGAACCGACTTCAATGAATAAGGTTCTAAATTCGGTTGTACTTATTTAATTGTTACATCAGAACTTCGTCATTTAAAAATCGATTTGGGGAACTATTTTTTATTTGACATACCTTCAGACTGGTCCCATAAAAAAAAAAATCAAGATCGGTAGTCGGTGTCGTACAATCGACCTGTGACTTTTCTGTGGTGTTAATTGTCACTAGAATATTTGAACTATCTACCAACCGGCTTCATCAAAGGCACCGGAACTCTGTCATATTACAATGTAACCTAGTCGTGTTTAAGCTTAGCCAAATGAACTCTGTCATTTTTATAATCTTACTTGTTTTAATTCTTCTCCGACGAAATAAAATTCCTGTGAAATATTTCCAATGTTTACCGTAGCTATGACTATAAGGAAAATTTCGGAAGCTTTATGTGACAGACCTAAGGTTATATAAAATGTTGTTGTCCTTGTCTAATAGACTGCAAAGAGCATGTCAGCAACATGATTACGAATATTTTTAAATTGGATTTAATGTAAATAGAAATCCTCACTTATTATTCTATTATATTCTATTGATGTAGCAATATGTAGCGAGATCACTAAACGCGAATAAGGCGCTTAGAACGAAGGAGGCGTTGAACCGTGCTGCTTGTACCGAATGGGAAACTGTGTACATCGTGATGAATAGATAATGTTTATATCGTACGGATAGTATTATGCGTTGAAATATTTAAATTGCTTGAGAGTATAGTGTATAACGAGAGAAAGCAATGTTTTATCAATATTTTTGATGCTGGCGTCACAATTTAATAAACATGTACTAAGTGCAATGAATATTATAAGCTTAGTTCAAATAAATACTTAATGTAACCTCCAAGATGAAGTTTTCTTTTTAATTGAATAATACTCCTAACTGTCTAAAAAGGGAGTGCATTCTTTTCGGGGTTCATGTATGCATTAAATTCCTGAACAGATTTGGATGTATGAGGTATCGTTAGAATCCTTACATTATGCCGAGGGCATTGGCTACATCTTTGAAAAAAAAAGTGTTTATTAGTTATTTTTATTTTATTTTAATAAAATTGATTTGTTTTTTTATTACAAATAGGCATGCGGTTGACCGCCACCTCGCGTGATGTTAAGCGAAGATGCTGTCTACGATGGAGCGCGCTTGCCTAGAAGAAACCGATATTTTAGAATATTTTCCGTGATGCGGTGTTCGTTCGTTTTGCCGTGGCGGTGCCGGCGTAAGAATAGTACCCCACCCTCTCTACCCGTGGTTGCCGTAAGAGTCGACTAAGGGATGTAATACGGAAGATGGGCAGCAGCGTCTTCCTTGAACAATCACACCTAACCGCTCGCCAACCCGCCTGCCAAGCGTGGCGAGTATTGGCAAAACCCCTATGGAGGAGGCCTATGTCCAGCAGTGGACATCCTATGGCTGATGATGATGATGATGATTATGATGGTGTTCATTTATAGACCTGTCATTTTTTAATGTAAAAGTAATGAGATAAACTATACGCTTTCCTAATTGTGATAACGTATGTCCATAACCATTGCGGCGATACAAAAAACTTAAAACAAAGTTAAGGGCATCGCTTCTCATTACTTTGAGACATTTGATGGTTAGTCTCGACAGCCCTGTAATTTCGCTAGCTGTACCCTTCAAACAGCTACACAGTAAAGTTTACTACTTGGCGGCAGAATATCCTAAAACAATATAATGGAGCGACACGACTCTCCGCGTTCCAGCAAAAACTCGTTTTTTTTAATGTGTATGGTCTGGCTACAGATGCCTTTGAACCATGTCTCTATTTGGAATTACAGCACTTCACTTTTATAATTTTGTCAGTGTTTTTGAACCGACTTGTCTTCAGTTTTTGCAAATTTTGCAATATACATCTATAGTTACAGTCAAAGTCCAGTCTTGGTCAAGTCCAGTCGGTACCGGTCAAATGAAGTCATGCTTTAGTAAAGTTGTGGCGACTTTACTATAAGCTTCTTGATGGAGTTTTGGAAGCAACACGAAAAGTCATGTTTCACCACATTATATCACTTTCCCACACTACCGCTTGTAATTCAGCACTTAAAACATCACAAAACATTAACATAAAACATTTAAACACCACTATTTTCTGCATAAACACTCGAAAAAACACTAGTTTTGGAAAAAAATACAATGGGGCGACACAACCACGCGACACGCGTTCCCGCCAAAATTCTCGATTTAATACACTTCAGAAAAAAAAAAAAATTGTTTCCAATATATCTTCTTTAGGCCACCACCTCATGCTTAGATCCCTGTTTTCCGTACAGAGTGCATCTTTGAAGTGAAATAGGTAATATTAAACCCTTAAGTTGATTTACCTATCAACAAAGTGAAATATACTTAGAACGTTCAAGAAAGATTGTTCCTCATGTAATCTACAAAATAGCCAAAAAATACAAAACAAAATCAAATCCCTTTGAGTTTACTGTTATTCACGAAGTCAGAAAAAAGGGGGAAAATCGTTCGTTTCCTTGATAATTAAATGATGTAGGTAATGTATACTTTAAATAATATACAAACAACAATTCTTATACTTACAGAACAAGCAAATGACGTACTTTTTCGCACAAAAATAGCGCGTATTCTATAAAACAATTAGCCAGAAATTAAGGACCTTATCTACATAATTAATTATAACAAAATTAAAAATGTAATTCCTTTCTGGTTATTTTTGTCATTAAATTTTGCTCGGGGGCGTCGTTTCCTTTTCTAAACGCATAAAATTAGAATAAATTTAAGGTCGACTAGTGAGGTACCACCGCAATTTCAATATACTGCCGCCAACCAGTAACCTGGAAACATTGCTCTGTACCGGCTTAAAGGCTACTGACAATGAGATTAACCATGGAATGTCTCGAAGAGCGCCAATGCAGCGATGACCTGGACTTTATATAGGTTTTTTATTTATTAATTTTTTATGATTGACAGGCTAGTTGTTTGACCACAGCTCACCTGATGTTAAGTGACGGTGTGGTCGAAGATGGTAAAGCACACCCAGCCTGGAATGGTACTCGCTCTCAAGTGAGGCTGCCGGAACACACCGTTAGATGCTCGGCGGCAGATTTTCAACTTGAGGGTGGTATCTAGCCAGCCGAGTACTAGAAAGTACCCTACCACCATGCTATGGTTTTCTCACGATGTTTTCCGTCACCGGCAGCTCAAGCTCATTGTTGGGGTGTGAACCCATGCCCTTCGGCATGCGAACCGACCACGCTAACCACTGAGCTATCATCGCTACAAAATTATTTATTTATTAAGTATTTTATTTTGCCTGTTTGTTTTAAAGGGAATGGTTGTGCCCCAGGGTTTCCTTGGTTCCTTTTAGGTTTCTAAGTTTGCTTGCTTCAACTATATCTTCGCTTATAAACGGGGAAGTTTTTAGCATAACCGCTTAATTGCACGCGGTTTTTGCTAAGTAGGTATTTCATTTTGCCTGTTTGTTTGTGAACAGAATAGTTTACCACAGCACAATTGCTATTGATGTATTCAGGATGTCCTGTTTTGAAGTGATAGCGTAAGGAAAAACCTATCAACATCATGTTTGTACCTATCAACATAATATTAAAAACAAATTATTCATATTTCTGTATTTGAGAAAACAATGTTTAGCGTCGGAACGATACCTACTTTATAGTATCGGCACATAATTATGTAGGTATACCTTAGTCTAACTTGAGTGGAATATATCGATATTTCGTGAACCGATTTGCCCGCTCCGTTAATTTTATCTAGAATAAATCGAAACGGTCTTTTTAAAGATTAGTTTAACTTTGGTTCAGTAGTTTATTGACAAGTTCGATTAATCTACTGAACCCTAATCAAATATTGTGTCTCTACTATATTATTATACCTGTATACTTCCACATCATCAAATCAGATGCACTTGATAAAAAGAAATATCGATTTATCTGTATCAAGTACACTTACCTCCTACGATAACAGATGATTGAGAGACCAGTTCATATAATAATCAGGGTGATATAGCCGTATCACTGATGTTGAGAGGTTTTTGTAATTGTTAGGAGAAAATGAAGTAGGCATTACGTTTTCTTAGCGCCATAATAGTCAGGGGAAGTAAACAAAGGTAGTAGTAATGACAGGGCTGTTGAGACTAACCATAATGAGCGCCAAAGCAGCAATGCATTGCACATTGTTTTGCTAATCCAACTTCTGAGTTACCGCTGCAATGGTCGCTGCATCAAGAGTGTTTCGTTAAGTTCATTACTTTATCATAAAAGTGTAAATTAAAGTACTCATAAAACAATAACGATTTTAATATATTTTATTTCCTTAAATTTTATTAATCTTAACATCTCTAAATTAATGGCTCACTTACATTAAGTTTACAAAGGCAGAAGTGTTTACTCAAAAACAAAGTGCCTCCCTAATCAGTAGGTACATAACGTTTTAATAGGTATGGTCCACTAATTATTATCACAGTATTATCTGCTCCCGGAAGTTAACCGAAATGTTTTTATTAGCCAAATCTGAACGAGAATAAATATGGCTCACGTTTCGTAAAAGTTCTACCAAGAGTTTCGAGCAATTTGTTGTTTAGCAACGTAGGCGCATCGTTAGCCCAAAGGTAATCTATATGATTGAACTTAGGGTCTGGCACCAAAAACATTTCTTTCTTTTCCGATGGCAGTCTATCATACAGTTCCTTAACATCCTTCTCACTAGACAATAAATCGTTCTGTGCCCAAAATAACTTTATGGGTAGTGTGACCTTACTTAAATCATACTCTGGAGGAGTTTCAGACCCGTACAACTTCTTGTTATAGTACGAACCGTAGTCGAACTTCTGGAACTTTCCTCCAGACTCGATCTCTTGAGAGAAGTGGACGGCTGTTTTCCACGAAGTTCCTGTACCTAAATGTGCCAAGAAAACAGGGAGAAGGGTCTTGTTGAACTGTGCTTCGTTGTAGCCGCACAGCTCGAAAACTACGTTCTTGCATACCTTGCTGTCTAAGTTGTCGATGGTACAAGACCTGGTGATACTGCCCAACGCGGAGTTCTTCGGTATAAACTCATGAGATCCGTACAGCATCTCCATGTATGCTACATTACTGGCTATGGGGGTCACAGACTTTACAGGAGACTTTATATCTGACATGAAGACTACAGGAGCTAAAGCAAACCCAGCAGTCAAATGGTCATTGTACTCGGGTCGAAGAGACAGCATGGCGAAAAGAATAGTAGTTCCCATTGAATGCCCGATATAAACAACCTTCGCTTCGTCGCCTTTAACTTTTTTAATATAATCTATGATGGCCGGAACGTCATGAAGTGCTATATCATGCCACGAAAAATTCCAATAAGCTTTTGTATCAGTTTTCAACGTCGTGTGTTCTCTGGAATAACAGTTCCCTCTAATGTTGGGCATCCAGATGTCGTAGCCAGCATCGGCGAGAACGTATGCTAAAGCTTTGCCTGGTCCGTTGAGGATCCAGTCAGCAGAACTTGCGAACAGACCGTGGTGAAGAATAACAGTATCAAGAGGAGTGGTGCGGCTTTCTTTTGATCTTGGTATACGGTGAACATTCAAGACGTACCCTTTTGATATGACTGTATGCGTCTCAATGGGATATTCATTCAGCTGTATGATGGCCGGGACTGAAAGTTCCACGTTAGGGTTTCCTAAACGCTCCCCATCTTCTATTTTATCATTTTCAGGCATAAACGAAAAATTGTCCGTTATTTTTCTACCACTTGCTTTCATAGTGTCCACGTATCTGTTCACTTCATCTGCAATCTTCTTTTGTTGATCTTCCATGTATTGATTGACAGAGACCTTCATTCTGAGGGCGTCATCGTAACTATTATTGAACAAGATTTCCACCATCTTCTTTTTTTCTTGAAAGAACTCGTTCATGTTTTGCGTAGAGTCGTTGAGGAAACTTTGTATTGAATTCGATGATATCGTCCACTGTGGAAGGGACTGTGCCGGCAACAAGAATAGTAATAATATTGCGATGTATGTGTGCATGACTAACGGTGTTTAAACTCAAACTGGGTTCTAGGATATTGTACGATTATATCTGTGTAGTAAACTACACGCTGACCTCGAAGGTTAACTTTTGACGTCATTGGATAACAATTGATGATTGTATAACTTTTTGTTTTTTCGCAGAATGTTGCACCATGTTATTGTTAATTGATACTGTTTTAAAAACATCATCTTTCTCAGCCGTAGGACGTCAAGTAATGGACATAGGCCTCCCCCATTGATTTGCACAAACACTGGTTGGAAGCGGCTCGCATCCAACGCGTTCCTACGGTCTTTATTAGAACGTCCACCTTGTGGGTGGACGTCCTACGCTGCGCTTGCCGTTCCGTGGTCTCCACTCTAGAACTTTACTGCCCCATCAATTCTGCGTTATGTGCCCTGCCCACTGCCACTTCAACTTGCTAAACCGCTGGGCTATGTAGGTAACTTTAGGTCGTCTACGGATCTCCTTATTTTTGATTTTATCTTGTAGAGAAATCCTGGGCATAGCATTAAAAATGAAATATTGTTATATTTTATGTTTGGTGCACTGATTTTGGTGCGGATATAATGTCACATACTAAGGAATACCTATGTACTTACATAGCTTAGGGTTCTTTGTGAACTGAAATTTGCAGTCCTCTACCAAGGGAAATAAACGTTCATAAAGAAAACACATAAAGCCTAAATTAATTGATTAATGTGTCTGCCCTATTAGTTGTTCGTAGTAGTTCTGCTTCTAGAGCTGAAGGGCGTGGGTTCGATTCCTACTCGGGTCTAACATTTATGTGATGAACATAGATATCTGTGTCTGATTGTCCTGTATGCGACATAATAAGACTTTACCGACACCCTGAAAAAAAAAACTACAGACAGGCACTCGGTCTTTTCGCAAAAAGCGATCTCGTCCAGACAACCCTTGGATGAATTGATAAATGACGAAATAAGGACGGTCGCACTAGAAGAAAAAGTAATAAAAACAATGTAAATATTTTTGCAATAGAATAAGAATGAATAACAATATTACACTACACGCTAATAAATAATACACGCTTCATTAATAAATAATTAAAATGTGATTAATATACGTTTATAATACATAATAGAATACGTAAATACAAAACATGGCCGATATAAACGTGTTGTGTTCGCAGGATATACTTTACTATTATTTTATTTTGATTGATAGCATACAGATCTTTTACAAAATAATATACATAAGTCCTTCCTATTTTGCCATAATTCGACATGTGAACATACTTTAAACCAAATATAATAGTACTAATTTGTTACAATACCTAAAAAATGGGTTACAATATCAATATGAAAATAATAAAATTATAACTCGTAAAATTAATTATTACTGAGGAACTAATGAATAGATAACAATGTCGAAAATTTATAAACACAAACCAATGAGCGCCCGCGTACTCCGTCGTCTTATGTCGATATCTATTAGGCGCTCACGAAAAAGTTGCGAATTTCGATTGCGAAACTTTTACTTTTTTTATGGATGATAGGCTTAGTTTTTAACCACTGCTCATCTGATGTTAAGTGACGGTATGATCGAAGATGGTAAGGTAAACACACTTAGTCTTGAACGGCTCTCAAGTGAGGTTGCCGGAACACACCGTTCGGTGCTTGGCCACAGATTTTCAACTTGAGGGTGGTAGCTAGCCAGCCGAGTACAGGGTATTTTTAAAACCCTACCACCAAGCTATGGTTTTCTCACGATGTTTTTCTTCACCGGTAGCTCAAGTTCATTGTTGGAAGTTTGAATCCACCCCCTTCGGCGTGTGAACCGACTGCGCTAACCACTGAACTATCGTCGCTACAAAATGTGATATCGTTATTGCGCAGACATACGATGCTAGGTCCTAGGTCTATTTCCTGAGTGACTAGCAGGTATCGCTATAAGCAGCTCAGAGTACTCAAATATTAGATATTTGACGGTAGATTTTCAACTTGAAGGTGGTAACCAGTAGAGTATTAGAAAGTATCTTACCACTATTGTGTCATGTTTTTCTTCACCCACAGCTTAAGCTCATTTTGGAATTTGAACCCACACTCTTCGGACTGTGATCCGACCGCGTTAACGACTGAACTATTATCACTACAACATACTTGCTGAGAATTTATAAAGATTACACATCCATTTTTTTTATAGACATATCATAAAATTCTACCCTACTCTATCTTATAAATAGACACGTGAACAGATAGTGGTCTAAAGTTAAATAAATTAACTAGATGATAGTTCATCTTAGTACGATATAATTTAGGTAGCTTATATTCAGCCGCCAAGCAGTAGTAGTGTGCTACTAAATTCCAGTATGAAGAATACTGCAGCCAGCAACGCTACAGAGCTTTCTAATGTCTCAAAGTAATGACCGCCAAAGCAGCGGTGCCCTGTATTTTGCTTTGTTATTCAAAGTATTACTATAATATTACTTTTACATACATAAATCATTTATAACGAAATAAAATGTATATGCAGTCATATAAATACGTAGGTATTTATAGATATACGTCGGGGCAAAAAGATGCCTGGTGTTAGTAGTTTAACCTTTCTATCTTGTTTAATCAAGTGTAGTTTTAAAATAAAATATTACCCAACAAAGTTATAATGTTTTCAGCTTTTAATTTTTAATAAAGAAACTAGTACCATGTAATTTTTCCGGATATTCACTTTATATAACACGGTATGGGAATTGCGCTTTCTAGTAGCAAACAAAACACTCAAGAGATAAGTTATCGACATCTTGATATAACCTGCCTATATATCTGCACTAATCAGACCCAAGCGAAGTATATCTCAATCAATCATGGCATCATACAGATACATCTTATTTTGCCTGTTCGTAGTCGCGTATGCAAAGTCGGTTCGACAGTCCGACTCTGAAAAAGAAGTGCTAGAAGAGTACATAGCGATAAAAGGCTCAGAAATCAACCCAAGATATAGACAACACTACCACGTTTCTCCACCAGTGGGATGGATGAACGATCCAAACGGTTTCTCATATTACAAAGGTGAGTACCATCTGTTCTATCAGTTTTACCCATATGACAGCGCGTGGGGGCCCATGCACTGGGGACACTCCTCCAGTCCAAACTTGGTCGATTGGAAAACGATGCCGACTGCCTTACTCCCAGATGAAGAACAGTGTTTCTCTGGAAGCGGTATCGTCGACGGAGATACACTGATTCTGATGTACACTGGACACGCAATAACCGATAAAGAACCTTTCTACAATGAGACTCAATATTTGGCCTTTAGTGACGATGGAGAAAATTTCAAGAAGTACGAAGGCAATCCTGTCTTGCCAGCAGCTCCCAACGGATCCCCAGACTTCCGTGACCCGAAGGTTTGGAAACATGGTGATCACTGGTACGTCGTCATTGGCAGTAAAACTGACGATATGAAACGGGGAAGAGTCCTACTTTATCGTTCTTCAGACATGCTCAGTTGGGAGTTCCTAACAGTCTTAGGCGAGACCGGAATTACTGGAGATTTGGGATACATGTGGGAATGTCCAGACTTTTTCGAGCTTGATGGAAGATTCGCCTTACTTTGGTCACCGCAAGGAATAGGGCCGCAAGGTGACAGATTCAAAAATCTCTATCAGACAGGATTTATACTCGGAAGTTTCAATTACGATAACTTCCAGTTTGTGCCGCAAACCAGTTTTCAAGAAATTGATTATGGTCACGATTTTTATGCCAGTCAAACATTGGAAAAAGATGGCAAGAGATACCTCGTCGCATGGTTCAATTCGTGGGAGAAGGTCCTACCTGAAGCCGCTGACGGCTGGGCTGGAACGATGACGATCATAAGGCAGTTGTTTATAGTCGGAGATAGAGTTCTCATGAAACCAGTAGATGAAATGCTTACTTTAAGAGATGGAGTGATCCTAAATGGTAGTCTTCCAACAGATCAAGTAATAGAGTTCGGACAGACGGGTGAACTCATTATCGAAGGAGACTTAGGTCAGAAGATAGAAATACTTATTGAGGGTCGCAACGGAGGTGATAAAGTCTGGCTTAGATGGGACCCGGAAGTGGGCAAAGTAGTGGTAGATAGAGACGGAGACGTGAGGCAGGTGGAGTGGTCTCCCATCGGTTCCCGCATTTGGAGATTATTCCTGGATGCCAGCTCCTTGGAGCTATTTTGCGGTGAGGGTGAAGTGGTGTTCAGCAGCAGGGTGTATCCTGACGGTGAATGGAATCTTACCAATCTCAGTCCTCAAGCGTTGAGCGTGGAGGCCTATAAGCTCCGGCAAAGTGTACCTGCTGTTCCGTCATCATCACCAATTTCGTCCAGCTCTAGTCCACTGCTTGGCCTCTCTAATGTTTTGTCGTCTACCATGGTATCTCGCTAATCGGCTCGCTAATATGATTTCGTAAAAAATAAGACATTTTTGTTACTTTTTTATAATTGTTAAAATGATTTATTTATGTAGTTTTAAAAGTTGTTGCTGTTAAAATAATTCTGTAAATGTTTAAATAAAAATAATAATAATTGTTTGATTTTTTTTTATTGTTTAAGAGTCAGCCCTGTTTTTATGAACTGGCCCACTGCTGGGCGCGGGCTTCTTATTGTGAGAAAGGACAGGCCATAGTCCACCATAGTCCACATAGTCACCATGCTGGCCAAGTGCGGGTTGACAGACAACACATTTCGAGAACTTTTTTTTATGAAATCTTACAAAATGAAGGTTGTGTCTTTCTGAATCTAATTTTAGTCAAAATGAGCCTGACATAGTAGGTAGGTATTTATGTGGCCCTCAATTCAATACACTCTGCAATATTGAATTCTTTTGAAACGGGCTTTTATTTATCAAATGAATTAAGTATTGAAAATTAAGTCTGAACTATAGTCTGAACCCAGTCATATCTGAACTGCCTAGTGGTTAAATAGCTAAGGAGAGGAGATCCCAGGAGTTCATGTAGAAAGGGCTGTATGAAGGATAACGTTGTTTTTCTTCTTTGCTTTTGGCGTCGCACTTTGTTTGTATCAAGTATTTAAAAAAAAACAACTTTAATTAGATTAAAGACATGGTTGAGTACGGTCATGCTTTGGTAAAGTAGAGATGACTTTACTAAGCAACACGAAAAACTAAGTTTAACAGCAAAATGTCACTTTTCCAAACTGATGCGAGTAATTTTGGCACGCCACTAATTTTATTACATAAATATAAAAACAAATAAATTAAAAAACCGGCCAAGTGCGAGTCGGACTCGCGCACGAAGGGTTCAGTGCCATTTTAATCCACACATAAATATTTTTTTATTCTATCTTTTAGCCAAAGCTCGATGCGCGGAGGGACTTTAAATAGTATTTTTAATTTAATTTGAATTTAGTTATATGTTTATAATATATATATGTATATATATATATTTTTTTTCTTCTCTAATATTTATCTCTGGCAACACTTTGGTAACATTATATAAATTCAAAATTAATTTAACTCGCTGTTAAATTAATTTTTGTTTTGTTAGACATATTATGTATCTTGTTTTAGGAGAAGCCACAGGCTTCTGACACACAGTCTTTGACTAGTTCGGGAGCCTATGGAACTACATCTGTTTGTATTATTTTCTTTTATGTCAAATAAAAATAAATTATAACTTACGATAAATCAGACATTTATAGTTTATCAAAATCATAAAAACAATCGTTGTTGTCTCGGGGATTTACATCACCCACACCTACTGTCTATACATATGCTTACGTAAACAAACCTCAAACGAAAGCTATTCCGATTCTATTTTACAGTACAAGTAACACGTTATAACATTTTTTTTGTATGGTTGATAGGCTAGGTGTTTGACTACCACTTACCTATCATAATCTAATATAAATATCGTTGTCCTTAAAAAGTTTAAAAATGTTTTTTTTTTTTCAAATTATAAACTATGTTTGTGTCCCCCGTCTCGTCCTATGTTAAGCAAAGATGCGGTCTATGATGGAGCACTCTTGCTAGAAGAAACCGATTCCCTCGCGACTCGAAGGCACTCATATTGTTACTATAAGGGGAATACCCACGCGGGCAGCAAATTGCATTGTGTAGCGATTTTTACGTAGGTATACAATACCGTACAATATTGTGCTATCTATCCTTAAAACTTAGGTAGAGCAATAAATTTTCCTATGGAAATTTTACACTTTGAACGTGCTATAATTAACAGTAGTGATACATACTGCAATTTGGTATCACATCGATAGCTATAAAACATTCCCAACAACTGAAAACCAATGCCAGAATCAAGCAGTAATTCACTTGAATTTGACATACATACATATTCATTAAATTTTATATTAAAAAAGAAAAATGAAAATTTTGTTTGTCTTAGAAGTCTTATTTTTGATTGCTTATGGTAATACCTTTTTTTAAAATTATTCTGTTTATTTATTATGTAATTCTTGTTGTGTGAATTTTGACATCAGTTTGTGTAATATGGTATGATGATGATGATGAAGCTTTGAAAGTTGTGTTTGAATTAACATTCTCTTTTTTGGCTTAGATGTTTTAATAAATTGAACTACAATATTTTAACAAAATATGTAAAAGAAAAAACAAATTCATTGCCGGAAATAGTATCCAGAGCAGGGTTGGTAGGATCATACAAATTTGGTTGGGCAGGGATGGGAACACGGACAGTGTGAGCGTTTACATGTATTTAAAGGGCCCCCTTAAACCTCCATCTAGGTCGCAAGTCCTAGGCACTGGACGGGTTCCTGCCCCTGCAACGCGGTGGACTCGGCACCCGCGCGGTGATACCATCGAATGATAAGAAATGTTGTGTTTTTCAAAAAAGTGTATGAATAAAAAGTTTGATTGAAATTTCACATAGCCCTATTCAGTGCCAAGCTAAGCAAAGCTTGAACTAGTAGTACTAATAGCTTAGTATAACTGATTGAATATAAATTTATTTAAGAAGATCATTTTAACAAATTTCAATACTTAGTTATTTCCCTAAATCTCTTATTATATCCGGATGTTTCCAAAAAGTTTCGGTAGCCTAGTTAGAAAGCCGTCTGGCTGCCAATCTGGGTTTGAATTTATTGTATCTTATTTAGCAAAGGAGTACAGGTTCGACTACGAGTGGAACGATGAGGCGGGAGGCTGGCTCAAGTATCACCTGGTACCAGGTACTTGGGACGAGGCCAGACTACGCTGCCACGCAGAAGGTATTTTGATATTTTTAAATATGAATGGAATAATCACCTGCAACTTTGGTGTTATCAATAAAACAATTGTGTTTGTATTTGTATAAAGACTCATTAAAACATTTATCAAAATTAATTTACAAAAAAATAAGAATGTCAAAAAAATCAATGAAAAAGAAAAAAAATGTCAATAAAAATAAATAATTAAAAATGACGACATTGAGCGCATGTTTATTTCGTCACACCACACGGTTCTGTGACACTGAGGTCGTCTAAATTTGAGGGTCCAATCTGTGGCGACTTTTGCCCAGCGCTCGTTCTACATGAGACAGACGTGTCTCGCCCATGCTTATTTCAGTAGTTAGACTTTATGGCTGTTCATCAGCAATTTTGATTTTGGAGCATCATTTGGAAGTGGCTAGCTCCCTCCACCCTCTAGTTGAAAATCTGCAGCCAAGCACCTACCGGTGTGCATAGTGGTAGGGTATTTTCTAGTACTCGGCTGGCTAGCTAGCCCTCAAGTTGAATCTGCCGCCAAGCATCTAACGGTGTGTTTCGGCAGCCTCATTTAAATGCTAGTTCCATTCCAGGCTAGGTGTGCAACCATCTTCGACTACACCGTCACTTGACATCAGGTGAGCTGTGGTCGAACACATAGCTTGTTAAACATAAAATAATGTGTTCCGGCAGCCTTACTTAAGTGCTGGTTCCATTCCAGGCTAGGTTACCACCTTCGACCACACTTCGTCACTTGCCGTCAGATGAGGTAAACACCTAACATGAAATGCAGTTGGCATGCTGGGTAACGCTACCTACTGATTGGTTTGAAGTTCGAATTAATTCTTACCCTTGTTAATAACTTTTTATATAGATTCTATTTGATTTGTTTATATAATTTGTACTCAGTAAAATACATTAAATTAACACTACAATTTGTTTATCCAGGTGCCATTCTAGCTTCACCAATTACGAACCAACTGAAGGATGCCATCGTAGCATTTGTCAAGGATAAGACTAGTTCTCGCGACGAACAGGGGTTATCCATATTCACAGGAGTACACGCAACTTTCTCGAAAGGGGACTATTCATCTATCGAAGGTAGATAATTGGTAACACGTGGATGTTTACTTGACATTCAGCCAAACATAGCCGAGATAATGTACGCTTACATTACTCAACAATTGTCTTCCGTAGACAAGTATCGCAACGGTTGACGCGAGACGAAAAAATTCGGCCCAAAACAAGAAAAAAATAATTGTTCATATTTCTATCGTCTCATATCAACCGTTGCGAGACTATATTTTGGATATAATATAATCATTTCCGAAAAAGCTTTCATCAGGTTAACGCTAACAAAATGTATGAAAAAATGGTTAAGGACCCATGGCAATCAGAAACTGAAACAAAAGAATATTTTTTTAGATTTTTGTAGCGATGATAGCCCAGTGGTTAGCGCTGACAGTTCACACGCCGAAAGGCGTGGGTTTAAATCTCAACAATGAGCTTGAACTGCCGGTGAAGAAAACCATAGCATGATGGTAAGGTACTTCCTAGTACTCGACTGGCCTCAAGTAAAAAATCTGTCGTCAAACACATAACGGTGTGTTTCGGCAGCCTCACTTGAGATCCTGTTCTAATCCAGCCTGGGTTGGTCTACCAACTTCCAAGCCTGTCTTCGACCACATCGTCGCTTAATATCAGGCGAGTTGCAGTCAAACACAAAGAATGTCAACCCTAAAAACAAAATAATTGAGCCATTTTCCATGCACTTTGATATCGAAAACTTTACGAAAGTCTTTACGCAAATTGTCGCTAGACACTCCGATATTCTCGCTAGACGCTTCAGCTACCTATAGCTTGATTCAAAACTATGGAAAGATGATATCAGTATAGTTATTTTATTGATTAAAAGGAGTGCCCTTGCTACGGCTTGCGATCACCTGGGCGCCGGGGGAACCCGACAACTATGACAATTCAGAGAGTTGTCTCGAGATGATGATTAATTCCAACGGCACAATGGCTGATACGGTCTGCGGCAGAGTGTTGCGCTACGTCTGCTATAAAAAAGACACTCAGTTGATCTCAACTGAATGTGGTATTACTACTTCTCCAGGTATTTATGTCATCACGTATCCTGATATGTTAACGTAATGAGATGAAGGAGACGCTCTCGTGATAGTTGTGTGATAATGCATGCCCATAACCATTGTAGCAATAGCAAAACAAAGTTAAGGGCATCGCTGCGTTGGCGTTCATTCCATTGAGACATTCGATGATTAGTCTCAACAGCACTGTAATTTCGCTAGCTCTTCAAACTCGAACACAGTAATGTTTATACTACGCTAATAATGATAATATTATGTTTACGCATCAATATTTTTTGCTTGGCGGCAAAATATCTGGTACTGCGATGGTACCTAAAGACTTTAAATATGATCGAGTTCTAAATAGAGCGTATCTCATATAAGAATTTTTGACCTCTAGTTTATTTATTTTACAGATTACATTTTGGAATCCAGAACAGGTAGTTGTTACAAGTTCCACAAGGTAGGCTTGGTCTGGTCGGAAGCCTACATGACATGTGTCGCCGAGGGAGGCTACCTGGCTGTTATCAACAACGATTTGGAGGCGAGAGTCATTGAGGAGATCATTTCCAAATATCCGACCAATAATATCTTGGCACATTTTCGTGAAGTCACGTCAGTTGGTTTCCATGATTGGGGTCATCATGGCACAAATTTTATGACCATTCACGGTAAGTTTGTTTGTTTTCATTACTGAAATTAAAGCTGAAGAAATAAGAGACTTTCGTTTTATGTAAGTGTAGTGTAGTAGTTTTTTATCCTACTTATTTACTTGGTACTTGGTACTTGATGAGCGGACCTTCTCCGCACTCTAGGCGATGGGTCCAGTGTGGCTAGTCCAGCCACTCGGTGTCTCGGAGAAAAGCTACCAGCTCGCTGACATCGGCGCAAGCTTCCCAGAGTATCTTAAGTGATCCAAGGACTTTGATACGTTGGTGCGCCATGCTGCTGCCTTCCAGCAGCAAGTGCGTAGCCGTTTCTTCCACTTTCATGCAACCTCGACATAGAAGACTGTTTATAACCCTAATGTTGTAAAAGTGTTTGATTAAGAGCAATGTCCGGTGACCACTCCGACTATTCTACCGAGTTTGTCACGTTGACGGTCCAGCAGTTTCCGGGAGTATCGTGAGTTTAACTCCGGGAAGGCTGCCCTACAAACTTTTCTTGTCCAGTATTCTTTATGTAATCTGTTTTTATCCCATTGCATATTTATTTATTTAATTGAGTCAATGAGTGTTTTGTTATTTCCAGGAGAATCTCTGGAAGACAATTATCACATTTGGCAAACAGGAGAGCCGAACAATACCACGCTGGTAAGGTCTGGAGACCTGGGCGAGTCCTGCGGATCTGTTCGGAGAAATACACATTTGAACGATAATTTGTGCAATGTACCCACAGCATTCCTGTGTGAAAAAAAGCCTAACAGCTTGTCAAAGAATTTTAAAATATAAACACTTTTTTTGGAATATGTCTTTTCTTTCTATCTATACTATATTTGGTAGCAATACAGTCATTACGTCGGAAAAAAACGGTTAGAAATGCATGTGAACCGAGAAGGCTTAATTTTGGATATTCCTTTGATGGGGTGCTGCTGGGGTCTAGAAAAGCTTCACTTCAAATTGCCGACTAAGATTTCCTATGTGCATTCATGTTTTGATTTCATATGTTTTACGCCATCTTGAAAAAAAGGTAACATTCAGTTTTACGAATAGTGAAGTGGCTTAGGACGTACATATATACATGTGTAACCACACTCGTAACCCTTAACTGAAATTCACGTGTTATCCGACTTATCATCACGACAAAATGATTAATAATCGCATCCTGTCAGTGTATGCACAACGAATGACAACACAAAGTATTTTTAATTCAATTATCATTTCAATAGTCGCTGGCTCTTCCAAAACTTACATTATTATCAAATATCCATTCAACTGTCACATTCAAATAGTCATTATTATTTAATTTTAAATCTACGACAAGTATCAGGCGACAAAATGAAAACTTTGTTCCTATTAGGGATTCTATCATTTTTTGCTCATGGTAAGAGGCCATTTTTATAATATTTAAGTGTAGTGAAATTTATTTAGCGGTTCGGACAATGAACGTGGAATCAAATCGAGTTTTTGGAACGTCGACCTTGAAACTAATAGTGGAGACCGCAAACCGGCAAACGTCCTGAGACTTGGTGTAGTGAGGATTCACTTAACAATTACTGAACACTGAGTCACTCTCACGGCAATTCTAAAAATTGGTTCGGTGGTGAGGTAAAAGCTCAAATAGCAGCAAAAAAGTTCATCATCCTCTTTAAGGCGTGGCGGTAATTTACACCTGAATAGCTTGCGTAAAGTGCAAATAAGGTCAGAAGACTAATCTCACCTAAGGACGACTGGAGACCCTCAAGGCGATCGAAAGTCGCGCTAAGAGTTTAATATGCCACGACACTACCAAAGCAACGATTAAAGGTTGCTGTTACTATAACCACCTAGTAACGCCGTCGCTGGGGCCCGCGCTCTACGACCGCGTGTCCGCCTCCGTGCAGGACGCGCCGCCGCCGCGCGCACGCAGAACCAAGTTAAGATCTTGGCTGCTAGAGACCTTGTTTTATGACATTGACGAGTATTTTAAACTAAAAGATTATTAAATGACTAGTGAATAATTGTTTTTTTTTGACATTATATTATATTGATAATATTCTTATAAGTACTGACATATTTGTTTTGTTTAATTCGTTGACACGTAATCAGAGATTTTGACATATTTAATGTTATATTTGAAATTATATTACGGAATTTGACTTGCAACTTTGGTGTTAACGATAAAATATTTGTATTTCTTTATTTAGTCGAATTCATTTTGGAGAATGTGCCCAAGAACTGCACAGCTGTTACAAAGAGCCATATGCATATAGTGGATATTCAATCAATAACCGCTTTGATGCCATGTTGAGGAACTGTAGAATTCAAATGTCTTTAAATTCGGAGTAAACAGGTTCCAGAGTAAAACTTCGTGCGTACCGAATCCTAGACCGCTTCCCTGGTCTCAAGCAGGTTGTGGTCAAACACACACGTAGCGTTCTTTGGGAAAGGCACAGCAGTAGACTATGTTGAATATATTATAATGATCACAATACAAATTTACCTAATCTTTGTATTCCGCCCACTATTATTCAAGAACATAATAACATACAACGAACATCGTTAAATAGCAATGTATGCGTATTGAATCAAAATATGTAGACACGCATTCAAATTCACTTGAGAGCCAGTTCCATTCCAAGCTAGATGTGTTTACCATATTCGATCTCACAGTCACTTAACATCAGATGAGCTCAACTAAGTGTTAGAGTCAAACATAAAAAAATGGAAAAATATAGCTCTTTACATAATTGTTATTGATTATTCAGGGAAGCTGTTCAGGTTTGACTACAACTGGAATGAAGAAGCGAAAGGCTGGCTGAAGTACCACGCGGTGCCTTCCACTTGGGACGACGCCAGGCTGCGCTGCCACGCGGAAGGTACTCTAAGCTCCTCAGTCTGACTCAATATTATTATACCCTTCAATGAAACTCCAATAGCCGTGAATCTCCTTTATTTAAAAGTAATGAGACGAACATAACGTTCTTTTAGTTAGAAATGATATCTACCTATGACTTGACACAATACCCAAACTTTGAGTTAACAAAGTCCAGGACATCGTTATTTTTGATGCTCATTATTTAGTAAATATTATGTGTATCTCTAGTTAGCACACCCCGTCGTTTTACCGAGTCCTATCCGTACAAAGGTTGTCTGGAAGAGATTATAAAGTACACATGCTTTGGAGACTCGAACAAGCGATCGCGTCATCCGCACCGTCTGCGCTCGCGACCCTACCGACTTGCAAAGACGGCAAAGCTGGTGCATGTCTTGGCGCTGTCGGTGTACCACCGGCTACCGAAGGAAGTAAGAGATGCGCAATCCAGCCTGTCTTTAAAGAATCTTTAAAGACAGGCTTGTCGAACAGGCATTTTATACATTCGACGATATTTTTAAAATACCAATAAATTCTATTGTTTATTTTATTCAATTCAATTCAGTTCAGTTCATTCAGTTCAGTTCAGTTCAGTTCAATTCAATTCAAATTTATGTGATTTACTCTAATTTACTTATTGAACATGACATGTAACAAAGACGTTATAAATAAAAAATAAAAAATAAACGCTTTAAGCGATAAAGGCATCGATTGTTGCATTTAATTAAATTTTTTGTATTATTTCTGTTTTTATAATTTTCGTGGAAACAATAAAGAGTTATTAGTTGTGAGTTACTTTGAGATATTCGATGGCTAATTTCATTGGATAGTAAACACGCACGAATTTGGACAGAAAAAAATGTGAATTAATTATATAATTAAAAAAAAATATTTTTTTACCTGTTTCTTCAATGCGACGTAGTTCGTCTGTTTGTGTTAGAGCAACGTTCGGGAGCTTTCATAGTAATCTTAAAGGTTCGATTCCCGTGACGATGACCCATCTACATAAAAGTTTGTACGGAACCTTTGGCACGCGAGGCAGATTTGTACTTGTTCGGTTTGTTTAAATTTTACTTACCATCTTTTTTTATTCTCTTTATCTAGAGTCATATTTTTACTTTGATATCTTTTGATCTAGAGTCATATTTAAAATTACCATGCTATGGTTTCCTCACGATGTTTTCCTTCACTTGCAGCTCAAGCTCATTGCTAAGGTTTAAACCTACGCCCTTCGGTGTGTGAACCGACCACGCTAGCCACGGAGTAATCATCGATTCCAGATCTCGATTGATGTTTATTTTATTTGTTCAACAGGAGCCGTATTAGTGTCACCTCTGAGCAGCCAATTAAAAGCCGCAGTTATATCCTTCGTTAAGAATCAGAGCTCTACTCCACGTGATATCTTTACTGGAGTTCATGCAACCTTCTCCAAAGGAGACTATTCCTCTATTGAAGGTATGCCAAAGTTATTATTTAAAATTACGCTCCACAGACATTGGGGTCCGTGACCTTTGTCAACTTTGAATTACAATATATTTTATTTTATTTTTTACAATATGGAAAGAGGAAAGTTATTCAAATTAATCTTAATCTAGGGTTAAAATACTAGACTGTGTGTATACCTCGAGCAGACCAGCGACCCACAAGCAGCACCCGATCACGAGTATGACGTATGTGCCAGCCATTGCCCTCCTCAACCATATCTGAGGGAAGAGAGCGACCCGACAAACGACGCCGCCGCAAGAAGGAGCCTGAGGATGAATGCTCGAGGCATACATACAATCCTTATTTTTTTCTTGACATTTAATAATTACACTACAACGTTTGAATTTTAATCGCCTTCTCTCGGCCCAGGGCCTCCATGGCCGCCACGTTCCGGTCTTTGATAGCCATCTGCAGGTTGTACTCCTTGATGGTCTTCGGCGACGCAGCCAATATTTGTGACACATTCGTACCTGTGAAGTTTCGGCAGCTTAGTTGGGTGACAGTCTGGCTTCTAATCTGGTCTTGGGTAGGGTTCCAATCCCACGGCAAACAGCTCTGACTTTACTTAAAAAAATGTTCTCAAAGGTGTGTGAAGTCATCAGCCTTAACAGCCCTTTAATTAACCCTACCCTGTAATTTGTATTGAAGGAGTGCCGTTGCTACATCTGGCGATCACCTGGGCACCGGGCGAGCCAGACAATCAGGACAACTCGGAGAGCTGCCTCGCGATGACAATTGCTGCTGATGGTATCATGTCAGACAGACGCTGCACTGACGTATTACCTTACGTTTGCTACAAAAAATTTACCCAATTAACTATCACTAAATGTGGAACTACTGATAAAGGTTTGTTAATTACACATTAGGTTTTAAAGTACATAGCTTAAAGAGTTGCTGTAGTGTTTTAGATAAAATAAAGCTGTTGTTGAGGCAGTAATCAAATTGAAGCTCAGCTCTTATAGCAGATATACTACCAATGAACCAACAGGTTGCAAACTTGTATTGTGATTCTTCATAAAAATGTTAACCTACATTAATTTTCAGATTATACTTTGGATTCTAGAACTGGTAGCTGTTATAAGTTTCACCACAGAGGTTTGGTCTGGTCGGAAGCCTACATGACTTGCGTGGCTGAGGGTGGTCACTTGGCCATCATCGACAACGATGTGGAAGCGACTGTTATTAAAGAAATATTTAGCAAATATCCCGACAATACCATATCTTCGATATACAAGGGATCTTTGTTATTGGGATTCCACGACTGGGGTCGTCGTGGCTCGAGCTTCATGACAATTCATGGTAAGTAAATATGCTAAAATATAAATTAATGCTTAACGTTATTTTTAACACGCGTAAGTCCGCGTTTGACCACCAACTCGACAGATGGTAAGCGATGATGTCGTCGAAGAACCACGCAGACTTAAAAGATCCCTATCCACTCTGACCTTGAAACTATCTAGATTACATCTCTAAGAATAACATAATATCAATTATTCTTATTTAACCTTACAATGAAGTTACGGTAACCTAGTTTTAAGGAGACAATGCTTAGTTCGTGTCGTCACATTTTAGAGATGTGGCTTCAAGCTTGAGTCCGTACAGATTTAGTTAGTTTTACTTGGTAGTAGCAGGAGCTAAGGAGACGACCTCCTGGTCGTCTAGGTAGGTACCACCGCAGTACCAGATATTCTGCCGTCAAGCAGTAGTGTGTAAACAATACTGTGTTCCGGTTTGAAGCTGCAGTACAGCTAGCGAAATTATAGGCACCAACTATCAAAAGTCTCAAAGTAATGAACGCCAGAACAGCGATGCCCTGAACTTTGTTTTGCTCTTCAAAGTTCTGTGTGTCGCTGCAATGGTTATGGACAGCCGTTATGGCAAAACAAAAGCCTATCTAATAATTAAAAAAAAAACTCTTACCATCAGGAGAGCGTCTCGTTCGTCTTAAAACTTTTACATTTAAAAAAAATACATTATTAAATTACTTTTCCGATATCATGGGCCAAGTTTTGATCAGGTACAGTGGCGTAATTTGCCTTTTCGGGCGCCAGTGTAAATCTGGATTTGCCTTGTCTCTTATAAATACGAACATGCACTGTCGAGAGCTGGACGAGAAGTCGGCTAGCCAGCAGGAGACACCTGAAGGCTGGGTTTTATTTTAAATGCATTAAAAATATATATTTTTTCACATTTTAATCTGAAGTTGTAGTTTATAATTACACGACACAATCAACGTAGAACCTGTGGTGGTAATAGAAAATCATTAAACTAATTTTAAATTGTAACAGTCTGTAATTTAATACAAATATTTTATATTAATACTATTTACGTATATATTTTTTAATGTAAAAGTAATTAAGACGACCTAATAAAGACCGCAGGAACCGCTGGATGGGAGCTGCTTCCAACCGGTCTTTATGGAAGTCAATTGGGGAGGCCTATGTCCAGTAGTAGTGGACGTCTACGACTGAGATGATGATGATAAATGAGACGAACGAGACGCTTTCTCGATGGAAAGAGATAACACATGTCCATGACCACTGCAGCGACACACAGAACTTTAAGTAGCAAAACAAAGTCCAGGGTATCGCTGCTTTGGAGCTCGTTACTTCGAAACTTTCGATGGTTAGCCTCAAAAGCCCTGAAATTTACTAGCTGCCCTTCAAACCGGAACATAGTAAAGTTTACACACTACTGCTTGGTGGCAGAATATCTGGTATGTGGAAGTACCTAATAAGACGATCTCCTGCAATCATAATCTTCGTGGTCCTTGTAAGAAAAAGATGTGCGGAAACTTAAGTCACTTTTTTCGTGCGATTTGTTTTTAAACTTCAAATAGGGTTAAAAATATTATTAAATAAATAAAAAAATACTCCCTTTAATCAGGGGTTCTAAGCGACTGGCAGTGGTTGTATTGGCATAGCTTCATTACTGATCAGGCGTTAGTTAAAATACACGTACAAATACAAATATTTTATTAATAACACCAATGTTACAAGTCAGTTTCATAATATAATTTTAAGAGGTTTATTTTTTGTGTTTGACTGGCAAGTTGTTTGACACAGTTCACCTGATGTTAAGTGACGGTGTGGTCGAAGATGGTAAAGCACACCTAGCCTGGAATGGTACTGGCTCAAAACACTGACTACATGTTAATAATTAAAAAAACAAAATGCCAAAATGAAGAACGTCAATATAAAAAAAAAAAATTGTCAAGATAAAATATATGTCAATATAATAAAATGTCAAAAAAAAACATAATTATTTCCTAGTAATTTGTAATTGTATCGCATGAAATTGACTGTCTATATATTTTCAGGGGAGACTTTAGAAGACACCTACCACAGCTGGGCTGGTGGTGAGCCCGACAACGTGACCAACGTACGCACCGGCGACTCTGGCCAGTACTGCGGAAGCATGTTCAGAAACGGCCAATTAGATGACTTTTACTGTAACGTGCCAGCTGTCTTCCTCTGCGAAAAAAATCCAAACAGTCTTATCATTTACTAATATTTATATACGTTCTTGATACTATAATGTGATATGTGGATCGGCTGTTGTATAGCGAGCTGCGTTTGATGTAATATAACTGCAGTTGAATTTGCTGACGAATTTGTGTTTCTTCTAAAATAATAATTGTAGTTAAATGAGATTACTATGTATAACCCGATTTTTTTTTATTGGAATATATCTTATTTGATTCAGAATCGTGTTTTATTTAAGGTTGTTTTAGAAGTTTAACCACAGCTAGCCCGATGTTAAGTGAAAATAGGTTTAAAGTCGATAAACACATCTAGTTTGGAATAGAATTGACTCTCATGTGCAGCTGCCGGAACACACCACTGGGTGCTTAACGGCAGATTTCCAATTTTTTGTGTGGTAGCTAGCCAGGCAAATAATAGAAAGTACCCTACCACCATGCCATGGTTTCGTCACGAAGTTTTCTTTCACCGGCAGAGTTATAGAGTTTTTTTTAGATGGTTTTAATGAGCTTTTTGGCACGCTCTTCTATTGACTCTACCACCCCCCAAGCTAGTAACATCCTAACCGTCCCAAGGCAACTCCCAACAATACTTCATGCATGATTTGTTTTTAACTGTGTTCTAGTTTGAAGGGTACGGCAGCTAGCGAAATTACAGGGCTGTTGTGACTAACCATCGAATGTCTTAAAGTTATGAGCGCCAAAGCAGCGATGCCCTGACATTTGTTTTGGTATTCAAAGTTCCGTATATCGCTGCAATGGTTATGTACATCCGTTTTCTCTTAACATGAGGAGAGCTTCCCTTCGTATTATTAATATTACATTAAAAAATTATAATTGTAAACATTTGACACTAAAAAATACTATACATGTTTTTATGACAAGCCAAAAAAAAACTAGCCCCCCTATGCTACAGAAAAACATTTTAGCTTCAAAAATCCGCCATTTTATTTTTTATAGTCACAGTCTCAATGACACACATAACCACATTGACACTGACACAATAAAGACGAATCTAATGACATATCATCCAAAAAGTATTTAAAAAACCGACTCTGTCCTTAAACCCAACCGTTAACCTAAAACCTAGCCGGTTTTAGGTAGGTATTTTGGTTTAATAATAATCACACTATTGAATCGAAGTTCATAATAATGATTTCTATGGGACTAATCTGAAAGAATATACTTTTTTTTTCAAGTCGGTTTATAAATGACTGAAATGAGATAACAAATATTTAAAAAAAAACAACCGAATTGAGAACTTTGTCCTTTTTTCGAAGTCGGTTAAAAAGGGGATGCATCGAAAGAATTCCAAAACATGCCATTCTAGTGACAGAGGCAGTAATATTAGATATAAATTATATATATATACATATATATACTCAATAAAGTTGACTTTTGACACAATTATCTAGTAACAGATAAAAATAATTATAAAATGTAGTAAATAACATTACAAGTTAAGTTGTTTGGGCTTCGGACATTCGATCTCGTTAAGCAAATGAATAATCATTTGGAGTGAATCAAAATGGCTGCTGGTCTGGTAAGGTTATTTCATACATTAAATTAAAAAGACTCGAGAAAGATTAAAACAGTTCAGTGCCATCCAGAAACAGTTCAAAAGATTCAACAATTTTTATTTGTCCCTTTTTCAATAGTACCAATATAGTGACTGAAGTTTTGTTCGTGTTGTATAAACGTACTTACCTAAGTAACTGTTATTATAAAACTAAAATAGATATACTAAACTAACTTAAAATTGAATAAGGATCGTGTTATAAAGTATCTTAGTAAAGTACTTATAAGCAAAATAAGCTTAAAGATGAAACGACGACTCAATGACTTGCCCAACATGCTACACACATTGCTTCGTTGTATTGTGAGCCTTATTTTCTACGCGAAATAAAGCATTTTGATTACATGCAGATTTATTTTATGGTTGACAGGCTAGGTGTTTGACTGATCATCTGATGCTAAGTGACGGTGTGGTCAAAGATGGTAAACACCCCGAAATGAAACTGGGTCTAAAAGTGAGACTAATGAAATACACTGTTAGATGCTTGGCGGCAGATTCTCAACTTGAGGGCGACGGTGGTATGTTTTGGTTTCCTCACGATGTTTTTCCTTTACCGGCAGCTCAAGCTCATTGTTGACGTTTAAACCTACCCGCTTCCACGTGTAAACTGACCGCGCTATCATCACTGAGCTATCATTGCTACAATATTTTAAAGTTTTTGTGCCTCCCTATACACCAAAAATACGTAAACTTTATTAAGACCTCATTATATGATAGCTTGATCTTTAACCGTTTGATGTCCGCTGCTAGAGACATGACAAAAATCATTTTTTAAGGTACTGATGCGGAATTTTCAAAATACATTAATTTCTACTGCATGATAGTCCGTGGTAATTGAGGCCACCGATTGTGCAGGCAATTTTGCTGTATGATAGTCCGTAGTAACTTAGGCCACTAATTTTGCAGGCACTTCTGCTGCATGATAGTCCGTAGTAACTCAGGCCACTAATTTTGCAGGCACTTCTGCTGTATGATAGTCCGTAGTAACTTAGGCCACTAATTTTGTAGGCACTTCTGCTGCATGATAGGCCGTAGTAACTTAGGCCACTCATTTTGCAGGCACTTCTGCTGTATGATAGTCCGTAGTAACTTAGGCCACTAATTTTGTAGGCACTTCTGCTGCATGATAGTCCGTAGTAACTCAGGCCACTAATTTTGCAGGCACTTCTGCTGTATGATAGTCCGTAGTAACTTAGGCCACTAATTTTGTAGGCACTTCTGCTGCATGATAGTCCGTAGTAACTGAGGTCACCAATTGTGTAGAGATTAATTTATAATTATTATTAGTTAAATAAACCCTATATTTTCACGACGATAAGACATAGTACCTGTTTTTCAGGGGCGTAGCAACCGACGTATCAGCCGTATCATATAATAATTAAAAATCATATAAATATAATATACGGGGCCCCGTGCTATAGGGGCCCCAACAAAAGAATAATAGTCATGCCTCACGGGGAGCTATGAAATGAAAGTCGGGTAGAAGGGCTGACAAATTTTGATACAGGGCCTGTCTATGGAAAGCTACTTCACTGCTGCTTTTAACTATCCTAGAAGCATATTTTAGTAATAAATTGTAAAAGTATTTTTATTCAGCAAAATTTTTAATTAAAATATAGGTTTAGTCAGCTGCTATGTACGAGTATATAATGTGGATACGTACTTTACAGATAGAGCGTTCGACAATTTTTTTCCTGACGTTGGCAACTGGATTTTGCGGTGAGTTTAAAAAGAAATGACTCTTGATTGGTGAGTTGTAGATATAGTAATCACGTTGACTATTAAAAATTGACAAACTACCAAATTAGTAACTTTTTAATAATACGATTTTAAATTTATTTAAAGTATTAAAATGTATTTTTTTTTTAATATTAAAGTAACGAGACGGACGATACCTACTCTCTTTTGATAGTAAGAGATAACGCCTGCCCATGACCATTGCAGCGATACACAGAGATTTGTGTAGCAAAACAAAGTCCATGTCATCGCTGCTTTGGCGCTCTATCTTTGTGACTTTCGATGGTTAGTCTCAACAGCCCTGTAATTTCGCTAGCTACCTTCAAACCGAAACACAGTAATGTTTACACACTACTACTTGGTGGCAGAATATCTGGTGCAGCGGTGGTACCTACCTAGACGACCTCTTGTAAAGGAGATCTACCAACAAATTAAGTTGACAAAGGTCACGGACCCTGGTGTCATAAAGCAGAAATCAGTAACTTCGAAATTTTAGTCCGCTGTCGAGAGTTTGGATATAAAATACTTAAATGCTATAAGCGAAGATGTTTATTCAATATATCTTTTTTATAACAGGACTTGAGTCCAGTCACTCTTCGGAACTGCATTACCCCAACAAGATATCAACAACTACCTCTACCGATCCATCAGACTTAACTGTCGCTTGCAACACCAGTTACGATGCTGTGGCTTATATAAGGGAAGAAATTTGTGTTTTTAAAGGCAAAGTGAGTAAAGTTGAGGTTTTTCACATCTTCAATGTATCTATTATATCTTCGAGGGTAACGTAAAGCATGAAGAGTTGAGTTAGCGTGGCAAGACATAAGGCTCATGTTTTTTTTTTAAGACGAATAGGGACCTATTCGTCTTAAAAAAAAAAACATGACGCAGGTAATGTCAACTCTTTGTCTTTTTGTTTTACTTATCGATATTTTGAATTTTTAATTAGGTCGGATACTCCGACTTTAGTTTAGGCCACATGCTTCCTTTGATTAGTCAAAGCAACAGCGCGGCACTGCGGGCCGCTGCGCGCCTCTCAATTGACGACAACGATTGTTGACTCCTTGAAATAGTGACAAATAAATACTATAGTATCTAACGTAATTAAGCGTGAGTAATCCCGCATATTTGTAAAAGTAAAACAAAAATGTGTTTCAATTTGTCCCAATTTTTTTTAAAATAAATTAATGAAGCAATCGTTTCGCTTTCCTGATGATAAGAAATAAAGCGTGTCTTCGACCATTGAAGCGGTACCGAGAAACAAACTTCTGATTTTCCGCTCATAGCTTTGAGACCTTCGACGAATATGACTCAATAACCCTGTAATTTCGTTAGACAAAGCGTTTTAATTTAACAAACGAAAAAAGTGTACCTACTACACTATCTGTACCTCCACTAGATTTTGCGAGCAGTTGCCTCGTAATATTTCAAATGATTAAATAATATAAAATCACCATAATATTTAAACAGTGTATTTCTACATAAATATGTTATTAACATCATAACAAAAGCTTTAAAGAAATATTTTAATATGGTGGGAGGAATCAAAACATTAAAAATACCGCATTTTCACTTAACATTAGTTGTGACGGCGGCCAAACATAAACGCAACTATAAAAAATTATCGAAATTTCAGTATGGTAATAATTTTAGCAATATGGTAATTCACATCACATCATCAGCCATAGGTCGTCCACTGCTGGACATAGGCCTCCTCTTGCGGGGGTTTTGCCAATACTAGCCACGCTTGGCAGGCGGGTTGGCGAGCGCAGTTAGGTGCGATTGTTCTAGGAAGACGCTGCTGTCCGTCTTCGGGTAGAGAGGGTGAGGTACTATTCTTACGCCGGCACCACCACGGCATATGGCATATATTATGGTAATTGTTACAGTATTATTCGAAGGTAAGTGATGGACAATCTATCCAAATCACGACGACGTGGCCATCACTACCGACGGATCTCACGCACGTCGATGTCGTGTATGAACGTCCAGATCACAATGTATCATTTTTTATAGGTAAGCACGTCATTCTAAACAAAAACCATCAGTAAATCCCATCAACATTTTTATGGTAGCAAGTAATAACACAAACTAGATACGCCTAATAATAAGATATTACGAATAATATGCATCAATAAATGCCTGATAAAAATGTATATCGTGTTTTCCATTCTTGGTTGCCTGGAAGAGATCGCTCTTAGCGACCAGGCCGCCACTTTTGGCACTGGCTCATAAGATGCTTTTGTTTTCTGTTTTTGGTGTTCACAATAAAGAGTTTATATCTATCTATCCATAACACCTCCCCATAATCACGCAGCGATTCTCACGTTTTAAGTAACATTTATCAAATCCAGAATATCACCGCATTGGCTTTCAGTCGCAACTACAACATATTTTGTTTTGTATTTTAGGAAAATACCTATATGTGTATAGTTTGCTAGAAATGTTGCCTGGCTATCCAAAACCGCTCACTTCGCTTGGATTACCGGAAAGCCTGGAAAAGTTGGATGCCGCAATGGTTTGGGGAAGAAATAATAAGACTTATTTTTACAGTGGCAAACTATACTGGAGGTAAGTTTTTTAAATTGAAATATTGGAACTGTAAACTGTTCTAATATTTCAATCAATTTGTACCAATTTTTACAATATGCATTGTAAAACAATTGTCTAACAAAATTGAATTCACATATATTTGATTTGTATTAAACTAAACTTTAGTTTAAAATTTCAACACTACTGTAAGTCCCCCGCGCATTGAACCCTGGCCGAATGGAACGGTGTTCCCGCCCTTTCTCTTTCAGACGGACACCCAAATCCCTAACGAATTTCCGAGCCTCGGCACACCATGGACCCAAAGTCTCAACGGCAAACAAAAAAAAATTGTACGCTGACTCTAGGCTAAAATGTTTCAAGCCGCCTCTGGTCTTACACCTTTGAACTGCTGGGTAGCGGAGAGATGCCAGGATTCAAACGTGCTAACACACGAGGCAGTGGCCTTTTCGCCAATGGATCAGCGTAAGGCCGTCAGGTCCTTAACCGTCCGATCGCGACAAACTATGAGGCTCCAAAACGCGTGGCACCTCTGCAGACACTGGAACACGCTTCAAGGTGCCATTACCATGGCAGTCAACTTTCACCCATATAGGCCTGTGAAATACGATAGCCCCGGATAGGCAAACTGGCTTGACACCCCTGCCGCTCGTCTAGCTGGACGTTAAGCATCTCCTCTAAAACAAGCTTATTGCTTACTCTAGCATTGTCAAACTGTAGCAATCCCACAGGAAACTTTGAACTAGGAGCCGTCCTGATAACTTGTATTCATTGTAAAATATAAAATAATCTAACTACCTAAGGTACTGTACAAAAATAATAGGGTCTATTAAATTAACATAGAAACCAAAACACCTGGCTTGTCTATCATTAAAAAGGTAAAATTAGTGAAATTACAGCGCTAATCTGACTCACAGTTAAATGTCAACTTGTTGTTGTTGACATAGTGTAGTTGTTGCGCCAGTGGCCACCGGAATACGCCACGAGAGGTCGTAGTGTTACGAAGTTAGTAATAAATTGCAATTACTATATTTTGTTGTGATTTAAATTAAAAAATCTTTATTGTATTTTACGGTGACACCATAAAATTAGCTCCGAATCTTGTTTTCAGGTTTGATGAAGAGGAAGAGCGCGTAGAACTTGACTATCCTCGGGACATGGCAATATGGCAAGGAGTTGGTTACAATATCGACAGTGCCTTCACGTGGAAAGATGGTTAGCTCTTTGTCTTTAATGGCATTACTAATTTATGTTATTCTCTGCTTGAGGATGTGTGTGGCTTGCATAAGACTTCTAGTGAAAATTAACTGGAACTTGTAGTTTTAATGACAAGCAGTGCTTATAACGCCATATTTAGAACTCTGGAATTATACAGGATCATTTTAATATACTGGCCATCGCTCGCAGGCAGTATCATATGCACAAACTGATTGCATCCCTGATGCGCCGGGCGCGGGGCAGCTCCAAAAACTACTTGGAGTTGTTCGCCTCAGGGATGGATGTATAATGCCCAATCACGCAATACTGGACGAAGGCGGATATTGGACATTCTAGATCCAAACCGAAATATAGGTAAAAAAACGGTCCTGCTAGGACAAAAAAATAATGGATTTATAATAACTTATTGCCAAATTTTTTTAAGTGCGATCTGAATCCTGGTCCTGCAGCAACTCGTATGAGCAGTAACTAGTTTTAAACTAAATCAGTAAGATCAGTCGAGCTTCGGCTAAAAAGCTTAAGCTTAATATGAAGAGTAGAGCAATTAAGGGTACAAAGAAAGCCTGATAAAAAAAAAATGTGTTCATGATATTATATTTATTTTACAGCACCGTTTATTATATTTGGGGGCACGCAGAATATTTTGCCAAACTAAAAAATAAGTTCTATGGGTAAAGCTTTTGAAATAAATGTTTTCAAAGAACTCTCCGTCAGTGTTTATACAAAGTTTCATGCGTCTAAACCAATATTCAGAATTAACTATATTTAGAATTATTTTAATTATATTTAGAATTAGTAAGCTGAAGTGGCAGTGGGCCGGTCACATTTCTCGAAGAACCGATAACCGGTGGGGTAGACGAGTTTTAGAGTGAAGACCACGTGCAGGCAAGCGTAGTGTGGGGCACCCTGCGGCCAGGTGGTGGGACGACCTGCGTAAAGCGGCGGGTAAACACTGGATGCAGAAAGCTGTCGACCGAGCTCAGTGGCGTGCATTAGGAGAGGCCTACGTTCAGCAGTGGATAGCAAAAGGCTGATGATGATGATGATGATGAAACCAATATTCGAAACACTTTTTCTAGTCTCCATCAGACAACTCTTCTATTATACAGCCTTCTCGAATGCTGTTACCGCGTCTTCTGGCGATGAAAACTGTATCCCTTTGAGTTAAATCTTATTTTAAGGAATAGAAAAAGTTACGATGTGTAAGGTTATGGGTATTACAAATTAATTTTACATAAATTTTCTAATTTGTTTGCAGGGAAAACCTATTTCTTCAAAGATCAAGGATTCTGGAAGTTTGACAATTACAGAATGCGAGTAGAACATACTGAGCTACGCCGTTTATCTCAATTCTGGTTGGGATGCCCTAAACTTAGAAGCACTACAACTAGTACAGGTGATAGTTGCATGTATAGTTTGTAATACGCTAAATTTTCACTCTCTTCTTCGCCTTTATTCCAGATTTCTACGTTTATACGTTTATATATAGCTATAAAATCATAGATAGGTTCTGTAACCGAAATATATATTTGTCCATATCAAGAGTTACAAGCATAGAACATAAAGATATAAACGTAGATAAACATTCGGCGATCTTATCAGTAAGAGCGATATTCTCCAAGCAACGGATATTATTCACTGAGGACGGGATGTGCTATCAGACAGAAACTCGTACCATTAAATGTGATATGTTAAATATGTACTTAGAAGAAAACCTAAAGAACGTCCTTTTTATGTAAAAGTAATGAGGCAAACGAGACGCTGATCCTGATAGTAAGAGATAGCTCATTTCTATGACCATTGCAACAATAAATAGAATTTGAAGTAGCAAAACAAAGTCTAGGGCAACGCTGATTTGGCGCTCATTATTTTGAGACATACGATGTCTCAAATAGTCCTGAAAATAAAATAATTATTTTTTGTATATGTACTTATATTTATGGGAGGCCTATGTCCAGCAGTGGACGTCCTACGGCTGAGATGAAGATGATAACTTATATTTAATGGAATTTATACGCTAAAAATAAAGTAAAATTAACCGTCATCAATTTATATTTTGTCCACAGAATTACCTTTTACAACTACACTGAAAAGAGATGATGACAATGTAACTACTTTTAAAAGGTAATATAAATCAATAAAGTCAATATAAATTATACACCAGGAAAAAAATAAAACACAAATTATAAAAAGGTCTTAAAACCTTATTACAAAGATGACAATATAATAAATTTATTTAGTAATTAGGTAATAAATTATGTTTTCAGGCCAAAAAAAAACAAATGTACCTTGCCTCAGTACCCTAGTCACGGTTCGTACATTACTAACGAACTCAGAGCCGAACCTGGACAAACTTACGATATCGTTGCTATTAACGTTACTTGTCAAGAAGGCTACGCAGCAAATGGACCGCACTTTACGTTCTGCTACAACGGTCTGTGGTCGTCGCCAATACCTCAATGTATCCGTAAGTAAAAAATAAACGACTATTTTTGAGAGAGGTGTACCACTGGGATGTAATCAGGGACCAATACTTTATGTCAAATTCAATTAATTTATTTAGAGCTACCAAAAAAGTGTTTATTAACAAAATAATTCTATTTACTATTAACAAATGTATAGAAACAAAAATCTAATCTAATAGTCCATGACAGAAGGAAAATATGGGCAAAATGGATAGCATTTTCATGCATTATTGCTATTTCTTCCAGCACTTTGTCAACTACCGCCTCATCCATCCGTGGAATACCATTGTCTGGTCTCATTGGATTGGATGGACGGCTTCAGGGCTTGCAACGAGTACGAACCGTCGGGCACCCAGGTCAGACCTTTCTGTCGAGAACACTACTACTCAACAAATACTCTCAAGTATATGCACTGTTCTGATGGCGAGTGGAGCAACATACAAAAATGTACTCCAGGTTTGCCCAAGCTAAATGTTATAATCATAATTATTATTCTAGTAATACAGGGTCATAAGCTTACTTAAAGTCGAAGTTTGGTCATTATACTTATTATTATGAACAACCTTTACCCTGAATTCATAAACGAACAACGCTAAAAAAACCAGATGTTCTACAAAGTACATTGATCCTTTATCTATTTTTTGAAGCAGCAGATTTTTTTCTGGATTTCTGTGCCCGTAGTAAAAGTTGTTCGTGATGATGCTTATATATATTTATAATTATCTAGCGTGACGTTAGATTTTTGTTCACTAGAACAAAGTGAAACATTTAGCGGTGACTGGTTAGGAATAAATATTTTTTTAAGATAAGATATAATATATAATATAAGATATAAAATTATGCATGACTGCGCTATAGAAGTAATCGAAACTATTTAAAGTCATTTAACGAGGTATGGAAAGGGCTGTTTCTCTAAGTGATCGTATCCGGAACTAAGTAATTCGCCAGATAACTTAAGTTAACATAGCTTAATATCTCAATTATTTCAAGATCAGATTGAATAGGTTCTCCTATGTCTGCGTGCTTTATCTTTATCTACATCATCACTAACCATCAGGTGAGTTGGTGGTCAAACGCGGACTTAAACATATAAAAAAAAAGTGTATTAGTAAGTTGAAATGGCAGCGGATTAATCATATTTGCCGCAGAATCGACAATCGTTAGGGTAGATATCATGTTCAAGAGTGGAGACCGCGAGTCGGCAAATGTAGTGTAGGAAGCCCTGATACTCACTTAACATTAGGTGAGCAGTGATCAAACACCTAGCTAGTCAACCATAAATAAAAAGGTTGATTGACAATTTACGCAAGATAGCTGGCAGTGGCTGGATGCGAAAAACTGAAGATCGTCTTGGGAGAAAATTATGTCCAGCAGTGGATTATGACAGATTGACGATTTGTAAATAAATTAGTGTCTGATTCTTAGGTAATTTTGGGTTATTTACAAGTGGCTGTACATAATTACATACCAGCATAGCCCAGAAAATTAGCAAGTTGAAGTGGCAGTGGGCAGGGCACATAGCACGCAGAACTGATGGCCGATGGGGCTGTAAAGTTCTGGAGTGGGGACCACGGACCGGCAAGCGCAACGTAGGACATCTGTCCACTAGGTGGACAAACGACGCTGACGCTTTCAACCGATCTTTATGGAAATTATTGGGGGAGGTCTATGTCCTACGGCTGAGATGATGGATGATGATGCACAATTATTACCAGCGGACGGCATATGGCAATAACAATCAAATCATTGATCATAGAATGCGGCACATTGATACCAAATGGAACACAACTGGTCTTGGGCGGCGAGACGGCATATCTCGGAGAGGTGCCCTGGCACGCTGGAATCTACACCAAAACCACGCAGCCCTATAAGCAGATCTGCGGAGGATCTCTTATTAGCACCAATACTGTAATATCAGGTGATAAATATTACATCAAATAGAGATAGGGCGAAGGGAGGAAGTAAGGTAAGCAGAAGCGCGACATCTACAAACTTATAAACGAAATACGATAGTAAAAACCACTTTAATTGAGAAGCATAGCTCTTCTAACGGCTGGGACAAATCTGCGTACTAATTTGTACTATGGTTTGACTAATATTTTTTTTTACTGTTAATTGATTTGTCTAAAATTCTTGTATATCTTGATAAAATTCGGAGGTAAGCAATTTATTCAAGTTTAATTTTTAAGTTTGAAAATATATACTTTGTCAACTACCCTGTTAGCTCACATGGTAATTATATGCTTCAAGAGCTGTAGGGCGTGGGTTCCATTCCCACCCAGAACAAACAATATTTGTGACAATAAATGTTTGTTCTGTGTCTGGGTGTTGTGTATGTATTATAAATAGTACCTGGTTGACCGAGCTTTGCTCGGCTGAAAACACGGATAAAACGACGTTTTCTAAAAATGAAACCTAGGACTTATAATGTTAAATCATTTTCTACCATTTTACGTGTAATAAAATGAGGATGTATGCGTGCACGGATAACTTGAAATAGGGTACATAATATTATGTGATACCCTGAACATTGTTTTGTTGCTTTACGTTTTCTGTACCCCTGCAATGATCACGGATGTTATCCTTAACCATCACTAGAATGTTTGGTTTATCTAATTACTTATTGTCTTAAAAATATCTTAACATTTTAGCGGCACATTGTTTTTGGAGTAACCTTCTTGGAATTTTACCCGCTTCAAACTATGCAGTAGCAGTCGGCAAGCTTCGCCGCCACTGGGATAGTGTGTTGGATAAGCCACAAAAGTCTGACGTAAGTCATATTAGAACTAATTACAACATCTACCATTTATGTTTTACTTACACAGAATTACTCACTTTTAATTATGTCGAATACTTCGACCGTCTAGTTAGGTTAGACCGACTAGTTTCGGCCACATTCGGTGGCCTTCTTCATAGAGGATTGCCGTATATTCGACAATATACGGCAATTCTAGGTATGTGTCAAAACCACGCCAGTTTCCACAGTAAAATATGTACCATGTTAGGTACCAGCACGAATGAATTTTGGTAATCCAGAAATCATGGTTACTTTAGTTTAGACTTCTTGGGGAGATGAATACAGTTAGAAATACAATTATGCATCATTTTTTATTCAATTCATCTGTAATAATTTAATGCATCGATAATAATTCAATTAATCTATATATTTTTTTAATGAAATAATAATGGGACGAACGAGACACTCTCCTGATGGTAAGAGATAACGCCTGTCCATGACCATTGCAGTGATACACAGAACTTTGAGTAGTAAAACTAAGTCCAAGGCATCGCTGCTTTGGCGCTCTTTTTTGGGACTAGATGGTTAGTCTCAACAGCCCAGTAATTTCGCTAGCTGCAGTACCCTTCAAACCGGAACACAGTAATGTTTTCACACTACTGCTTGGCGGTAGAATATCTGGTACTGCGGTGGTACCTATCTAGACGACCTCCAGCTAAGGAGATCTCTCACCAAGTGAAAGTGAACCATTTCAATTTATCTATATTATAACAATTCAATTCATCTGTACCTAATAGGTAGTTTAAATCATCTTCAATAATTAAATTGATATATTATATATTATTTAAATTCCTTGGTAAAAAGACATTTATCATTGTCTGGAATCATGTAGAGCATTTACATAATAACGAAGTCTGTTTATGTCTAAATTTACTGTTAGGTACCTATATTTATTTTGACTGGAAAGGATTATAAAAGATCCTCGCTGGTTCTTTGATGAAGTGACTCATCCTTGGTTGGTTTAGGTGAAGTCGCTACACCTGCCAGTACGTTTCCGAGGCAGCGCGTCGAACTATCAGGACGATATCGCGGTTGTGGTGCTGACTACTTCGATCCAGTACAATACTTACATCCGTCCAGTCTGCGTCGACTTCGACGTAAACTTTGAGAGGCGCCAACTGCAGCCGGGGATAAACGGGAAGGTACACGCATGTGCAAAGCTTTTCAGCTACAACCTTCATATGCCCTGCGTCTGCGTCTCCAGAGTAAACAGATCCTTGAATAATGTTCTTCATTTTGTTCCTTTATTGCATTAATAATAATATATAACGCTGGGGAACAAATCTGGAGAAGTTCTGGAGAGAATCGGTCTGATATATTATTTCCGGTTGATCGCATCTTACTAACGGCGAGTATTTGCACAGGTACAACCAAGTAGCCAGGACCCATCCATCAGCAGCTTGCTCTTCAATACGACCTTATCGAGTCTGAGGTGTCGTACTATAAGTACGCACCAGCGCCAGTTCTCGAAAATGGTCGTGCTTTGCTCTATTGGGACCAGTCTATTGATACGGACAGGACTATTGTCGCCAATAAGCCTGATATCGTGATGGTCGACCGAGCCCAACGCCGGGCTCGTGGCCGGGCAGTGCTTGTCGACATCACCATGCTACATGACGAGAATCTCGTGAAAACCGAGAACTTAAGACCGATCTCTCTGTATTTGACTTGTATAAATATGATTCCGTTAAGTGAGTGTCGGAGTAAGTGGTCGGAGATGGTAAACACACCTAATCTAGAATGGAACAGGCTCGCCTGACGACAGATTTTTCTGCTTAAGGGTGTGGCTAGTCATTCGAGTACTAGAAAGTACTCTAACACCATGCTATGGTTTCCTTACGATGTTTTCCTTCCTGCAGTTCGAGATCATTGTTGCGTTTGAATGCATGCCTTTCCGCGTATGAACCTACCACGCTAACCACTGAGCTATTATTGCTACAAATGTATTATTTGCTTTTAGGTGGCAGGCTGGGGACTCACATCTGATAATGGCAATTCCGCTCAATTGCTGCAAGTAGTGAATCTGCCGTATATAAACGTCCAAGAGTGTATCGACAAGTCGCCGGCATCCTTCATCCCGTACATAACTAGTGATAAAATTTGTGCGGGTTTTAATAATGGTATTTCTTTTTTATTAGGGGCATTATACGCAATGCGATGATGCCAGCCCCGTTTCACAAGGCAATTATGTCACACAAATCAAATGAAAATTTCATCCTTAGATTAGAATAGTATTACCGCAGTATCAGATATTCTGCCGCCAAGCAGTAGCGTGTAAACATTAATGTATTCTGGTTTGAAGGGTATTGCAGCTAGCGAAATTACAGGACTGTTGAGACTAACCATCTAAAGTCTCAAAGCAATGAGGCCTAAATCGGCGATTTTGTTAATGGTTCACAGGCTAGGTGTTTGATGACCGCTCGCCTCATGTTAAGTGACGGTGTGGTCAAAGATAGTAAAAACATCTAGCCTGGAATAAAACAGGCTCTCAAATGAGGCTGCCGCCAAGCATCTAACTGCAACACACTGTTAGATGCTTGGCGGCAAATCTTCAACTTGAGGGTGGTAGATAGTCAGTCGAGAACTAGAAAGTACCCTACTACCTTGCTATAGTTTACTTATGATGTTTTTCTTCATCGGTAGCACAAGCTCATTGTTGGGGCTTGAACTCACGCCCTTCGGCGTGTGAATCAATCGCGCAAAAACATGTAACTAACGAACTTTATTATTAGTGTTGCAAAATCTCCCGTTCTTAACCAGTATCGTGTTTTCTCTTTCTTGGTTGCCTGGAAGAGATTGATTTTAGCGATAAGGCCGCCACTAGCAAGCATAAGCTCATAAGATTCTTTTGTTATCTGTATATTTTTCAAATTTCTGGTATACACAATAAATAATGTCTATCTATCTAAATAATTTTCTTCACTGTCTCCAGCGGGTTCGGCGCTATGCAAAGGCGATAGTGGAGGGGGGCTAATGTTCTCCGAGTTGGATAAGGGCACGCTGCGGTACTACCTCCGCGGAGTGACGTCCACTGCGCCCTCCAATGACGATCTCTGCAACGCTAACACTTACATCGGCTTCACACGACTCATCAACCACGAACACTTCATAACGAGGTTCTGGGAAGACTGAAAACTATTATTAAGAAAAACTATTGTAAAGGACGAAAATAGTGACGCCAAATGTTTTTGAATGAACTGTTTAAACAGTGATGTACTGATATCTAGTGCGTCGAATGAAATACAATTTATCGATTTAATAATTATCTTTAATTGTTTTACAAAGATTCCCAAATATCTGTTCAGTGTTCATATCTGTTCTCTTTAACAAGATCTAAATCCTTGTTCTGAACAAATTTTTTTATATGTAAAAATAATGGAACGTACGGGACGCTCTTCTAATGTTAAGAGATAACACCTGTCCACGACAATTGCAGCGATACATAGAACTTTAAGTAGCAAAACAAAGTACAAAACATCGCTGCTTTGACGCTCATTACTTTGAGACTTTCGATGGTTAGTGTCAACAGCCTTGTAATTTCGCTAGCTACAGTACTCTTCAAATTGGAACACAGTAATGTTTACACGCCACTGCTTAGCGGCTGAATATCTGGTACTGTGGTGGTAACTACCCAGACGACCCCTTTTGAGACCTAGCACCAAGTAAAATCCTCGAGAAGGAAACACCATCAAAGATCGGAACGCAGTGGTGGTGGAGGACCTGGGCCGGGAGCCAAATCTACTAGGGAATGCACCACCTCAGTATGAAAGGGATCTGTCAGCGATTGCTGTCACAGGAAAGAGGAGAAATAGAAGGGAATAAGAGAAAACATTTAATTGCATAATGTTATAAATATTTTTTTTACTTATGCGGAATTACTCACGTTTAATTTTATCGGAAACTCCGACTATAGTTTCGGCCACATCTGGTGGCCTTCATCATTCACAAAATTATGAATATTGTGTAAGAGTTTAGAAATAAACAAAGGCCATGGATTCTAGTGTCTGTGGAGCTAAAAAAATATAGAAAAACAGGTGATTGATAGGTGATTTGAATGATTGTAGTGTCAATATCCCACATGACTGTAATCTCAAGAGCCAAGTCGAGGTGCTTGCTAAGCTTGTTCTTCTCGGACTTCACGTTTTCATCAATTTTTCATTGTTGTTTTTCTCCTTATCTTATAATTTCTCTTTCATGATCACAGTCCTGCCCTAAGAAAGGTACTAAAAGGCCCTCTTGACTTTTTTGAATGTGAATAGCGAAATATGTTTTATAAAAATATTTTAGAACTATTTTGAATTTAAAGTTTCAATAATTTTGAGTTTTATCTAGGATTTTCCTTATGACCACTCAACTGCCTCAGTCATACTGGTTTTAAACTAACTGAGTACCTCATCTGCCGTGTGATATTTTTAATCTTTTAGGTATTTTTGGTGGATATTTTTTGTTTGAGGCATATGCACACTCGGTGAACTTCAAAGGGTTATATGTCATATAGGTGATGAGCTAAGTGTTTAAGCACTGTTCGCCTGATGTTAAACACACCTAGTTCGGAATGGAAACTGGCTCTTAAATAAGTTTGCCGGAACACACCGTTAGTTGCGGCAGATTTTTAACTTGAGGGTGATATCTAGCCATCCGAGTAGGTACTGGAAGGTACCATCTTGCTATGGTTTCCTCATGATTTTTTTACTTCATTGGCAACTCAAGTTGATGGTTGGTTGGTTGTTGCTTTCACCTGATAATTTTAAAATAGTAATGAAATGTTATATGTAAACACATACCTACCATTGTGTGTGCATTAAAAAAAAGGATAAAGATGTAATTATAAAAGTATTATTATACTGTCCCATCTATCCTGCCCAACCAAAGGTTGCCTAGAAGAAATCGCTTTAGTTATGTGCGTATTACCGATAACTTTAAACGGTGAAGGAAAACATCGCGAGGAAAACTACAAGTCCGAGAATAACTAAAAAAAAAACCTATAGAATGTTCTGTCTGTCAACTCACACTTGGCCAGCGTGATGGACTATGGCCTTACCCTTCTCACAATGAGAAGAGACCCGCGCCCAGCAGACAACAACAAAACACAAAACAAACACACAGTTAACAACACACACAGTTTATAAAAACAAGGCTGACTCGGATTTTATTATTTTATAATGGGGAACATCGTGAGGAAGCATACACGTCTGAGAATAAAAACCGGCCAAGTGCGAGTCGGATTCGCGCACCGAGGGTTCCGTACAAACCTGTAGGTATATAAGTAAAAGTTATGGTATTTTTTTTAATGTTAATTTATGCTTTTCGCAATTTTTTCTTTATCTGTGCTATAAGACGTTGCTTCGTACGAAATTTCAAGTTTCTGAGTTCACGGGATTGTACACCTGTAGGTTTTGATTCCCTTGCGAGTGTCGAAAATTTGTAGCATAAACGGCTGTATCTTTTGATTGCGTTGGCTTAGAAGTTTGATTTTTTGACAACTCCAAGGGACAGTAAATTTGAGTATTTGATATGAATTTCAGCTTGATACCTCTACGCGTTCCTGAGGGTATTCACAGACAGACAGACGGACAATAAAGTGATCCCATAAGGGTTCCGTTTTTTCCTATTGAGGTACGGAACCCTAAAAATACATACATAGAACACATATATAACATAACATAGAATCTCCTCCTTTTTTGAAGTCGGTTAAAAAAGGCTCATGTCGCCAATCCTAGGCTACCTGCACTGTATGGGCCTTTGTCCCTGCAACGCGATGAACCCGGCAAAGGTTTTCGTCAAATAAAGAAACTGTTTCCAAACAATAAACAAGTATAAATTTACAATTAAAAAAACGGACTTCATGCCCCTATAAGCTCGAACACGGGTAGGTTTTTAGGTATTATAATTAAAAAAAAAAACTAATCAACCGATTTTTCAAATAACTTCTATTGGACCAATTTGCAAGTATATCGTTTAACATAAAAATATATAAAACATATTATGCACCTCTATAAAATTTGAGGGTTGCCCTGGATTTTTGTGGGATCCTATCATCAGATCCTGACTTGGTGCCAACGGGATCACCTGATAAGTATACCGTTTTAAACAAAAATAATTTCTCGATTCGGTCCAGGCGTTTACGAGTAATCGGGGAACATACATAAAGAAAAGATTCCGTCGAATTGAGAACCTCCTCCTTTTTTTTGAAGTCAGTTAAAAATAATAATTAGTCATATCATCACAGGTCACCCGTCGGTATCGTGAAGTAGGTACACAAACTGTGCGAGTTGTTGCGCCGGGGAACTTAACTATAAAGTCATTATTGTTGATAAATGTTTGTTGTTAAGTTGTGTCAAAATGTTTAAGATATTGTTAATTTTAGGGATTTTTGCCCAAGTGATGTCACAGGGTGAGTAATTCATGTGGTTTCCAAAGGTTATTTGTAAAAAAGGGTAGAAATATATAACATACCACCCCAAACATCGAAAGATGGTCAAATTATAAATATTTTTAAATTTAAACTTAGTACATTTCTTATTGAGAAGACTTATTACTCTATTGACGAGTATATTGATTGTATTGAGACTCTAGTAACATAATTATAATTTGAATGACATTATAATCTATTTTTATTTAATATTTTTTTTAATTACGTGTTAATTATCTAATAAATTTATTAATTATATAATAAATTTCATAATTTTATAACATATATAAATTTTGCATATACCATAATGCTTAAGGCGATTTATCTAACACATTGTCACAATAAAAACTGTAGCAACACAATTGTTTTTTTATAAAATAAATGTTTGATTTTGAATTTGAACTTCTTTGTCTATCTATTGACTTTTGAACTTTAGTGAATTTTGCTCACAAAAAACGAAGTAGAGATAAATGTATAATATGAATACGTATAGAATAGTGTTAGAAACATTGGTGAATTTATTTTTAGTTAAGTTAATATCCTTATTTTTTATGTAAAAATAATGAGACGAACGAGACTCTCCCCTGATGGTAGGCGATATCTCCTGTCCATAACCCATAGTGTGTGTAAGCTACCCGGTCAGGCTGTCTTGCGACATAGGCCTCCTCCTCTCTCCATTGGTCGCGATCCAGTGCAACTCTTCTCCTACCTTTGGGTAAGTCATCCTCCCATCTTTTCACCTGCCTTCCTCTGCGCCGTTTTCCATTCCTTGGGTACCATTCTGTAACCTTTTTTGTCCATTTTTCCGTTCTATTTCTCATCATATGGCCTGTCTCTGTCATCATTGACAGGCCATATAATGTTTATCTCATTACTTTTTATTAAATAAATATAAAAATAAATATTGTAGGACACATTACACACAGCGCCATCTGACCCCAAACTAAGCAGAGCTTGTGTGATGGAAGTCAGATAACTGATAGAATACATAAATACAAAACAAATAATACCTAATAATACCTTTCATAATAATAATATTTTAATAGGTATTAAATAATACCTTTCTTATTATATCTTACGTTTCCTTTTTATGTTTGTTTTTGTCCCGAATAACGACAATACGTAGAAGCATTAAACCTGGTGGTTTTAGTGCAAACACTAGTCAGGAAAAAAATCAGTCAAAAAAAAAAAAACATTCAGTTAAAACTAGTCAGATGCAAGCCAGTCTCCAATTATATCGGTTTAAACAAAAAAGTGTATATTTTGTTTAAACCGATATAATTTTAACTTTACAGACTAAAGTTCATGAACTGATATAGGAATACAGTAACGGACTTGTCGGGCGCGATTTGGGAACGAAATCAAAAGATTTAAAAAAAAATCTCTGACGTAATAAATAAGTATTGAAATTCGACTTGTCGATAAAATAGGTTTGCTAAGTGAATTTGACCATTTAATTTTGAGACTGGAGACTGCTTGCTGACTAATAACATTTTTTTAAGTTTAACAGGTTAAGTGTTTGACCGCAGGTCACCTGATGTTAAGTGACGGTATGGTCGAAGATGGTTAACACACTTAGCCTGGATTGGAACTGGCTCTCAAGTGAAGCTGCCGGAACACACCGTTAGGTGCTTGGCGGCAGATTTTCAACTTTAACTTGTTAGGGCTTGAACTCACGCCCTTCGGCGTGTGAACCGAGTGCGCTAACACTGAGCTATCATCGCTACAAAACAAATTAAAACTATGAGAGTTTATAAATAAGCTGATTTGTTAGGTATTAATATAATAATATGTTTTTTTTTTTATGATTTTGGACTGCACAGAACCGATATTCAGGTTTGACTACGAGTTTAGCAGTCAAGCTAACGGTTGGTTGAAATTCCATCCCATCCCTGGTGTGTGGACCGAAGCTCGCAGAAGATGCTACGCGGAAGGTGAGACGAAAATATCCTATCCTACCTAAAAGAATATTACACAGTATATAGAATATTTTTATTTATTAATAAAATAAATATAAAATAAAATAAAATAATGACCGTTTTTTCCCTACACCTTTTCCTCGGCCTAGCCATCAGACGAAGACGTCGAGCGCCATAATATTCAAATTGCGCGCCCCACACGACGAGCCAACTTGCCGCTAGGCGGCGCTTTTAAGAAAATACAGGATTATCGCCAAACCAAAAAAATACTTCTTCTCTATCGAGGTGTCGCCGACACTTTTTTCCAGTTCGGTAAAAAAGGCACAATAGTACCATTTTTGCGAGTCTTCCCGTTCAATACTGAAAATGGGATTCCGCGAATTAAAATTACAAGTGCCGTGATGTGTAAAAACTTTTATAAACATATTATCATGTAATATTCTGGACGATCTGGTGTGACGTATGGTTTCTTAGGATCGGAGTGGAGATCAAAGACCGAGATGAGTACTCCCTTTTCGTTCACGTATCCTGGAGCAAACCTCGAGCTAATATAATTAATAACTACAATAAACTAATATCATAATTACCTAAAGTAGTACAAGAAAATCACAAAAGCATTAAATTAATGTTATAATTTTAAAACGAATAAACCACAAAGCAAAACAAAGATGGACCCAATCAATTACAACGATAACATAACTAGCTAGCTAACTAGCAAAATACAAACGTACATGTTGGAACTTTTAATTATAAGGAAAAGAAGAATCAAACGCAAAATGATTTGTTGTTTTATAAAAAAGAACACGTGTGTAATAAATGGACAACAATCATGAAACTGAAATGGAGCTGGGCAGGACATATTTTGCTAGACAGAGTGATGGTGGACTAAAACGTTGACTGATTGGTGGCCGCGAACAGGGGAAACGAGAAACGAAGTGTCGGGCGCTGACCAGCTCGTTGGGTCGACGACATCGTAAAGGTCGGATCGAACCTAGACACAGAACCGGGACGAGTGGCGTACAAGTTGCATATGATGATGATAATGTATTAGATGGAGTCAAATATCGAAAATAAAAGTAACATTATATATGTGAAAAGTTTGTGTGCATGCTAGTCATTTCTTCAAGCAGGCAGCTCATACCTTGGATTAATACGAAGACAACTTTTCAGAATCTGTTAGATAAAAATGAAATAACATGATGTTTCGTAGAAAATAAGCGAGTACTTGATCCTACAATCACTTATTATACACTAACAGCATGTCTAACTATATCTATGTCAAGAGAAAACAAAAAAAAAAACCATATGTGGCAGTGTTACGTAAATACGTGTACATGTTTGAACACCAAGAAGTCCTGTGAATTTCCATGTTTCAAGTCCTCACCCAACGTAGTTATTTGATCCTTTAGCTATCGAAAAAGGAATTACATAAAATACTAAATCATGGTATAGCAGCGGGCCCCAAACTCGACAAGGCCGGTTTCTCGGTGTCCCTGTTAAAAATATGCTAGCTTGAATTTGTGCGCGCTTGCAGTCACAATATACGTATGTTATTGAACACATACCGTTGTAGATGATAGATATGTAGCTGTAACACCAACTGTAATCCCCGATATTATTATCATAAGTTTTTGAAAATTCATGACCGAGTTCGCAATACTGATATCCGTAGAAGAACGAAAGTTTGAGTCGTTGGTATCAGGAATGAACCTCAAGTAAAGCTAGGCAGGACACATTATTAGGCGAAGTGATGACAGGTGAAGTAAGGTTGCAATAAAGTGGTGGCCTATGCAAGGTAAGCGGAGTGTTGGTCATCTAGCCGCAAGATGGCTTATATTGTTACCGTCGCGGGTCGAACCTGGACCAGATTGGCACAAGACTGAGGAAGATTGTATAACAAGAGAGAAGCCTAGCTAGCCCAGCAGTGAGATAAAGAAGGATGTGGATAATGATGATGAAGTTTTTGAATTTCCTCCCACTATGGAAGCAAATTTAAAGACGTATTCATGCCAAGTCTTAATACTAAGTTTGTATATGTAAATATTTTTTGAAATCTGTTCTACTTTCTAATCTATTTCCTTTTCTTGCTGGGCGCGATGGTTGATTTACGAAGGCTTATGCTAATTATTTTCAATTATTCCAGGTGCTGTTTTGGCTTCGCCTCTAACTAACCAATTAAAAGCAGCAATCATATCGTTTGTTGCAAAGCACAGGAGTAACACCCCTACCGTCATATTTACCGGAACCCATGCCAGTTTCTCTAAAGGCGACTACTCGTCAATCGAAGGTGCTTTGTGGTTTTATTTTATCATCTCAAACTTTCTTCTTGCGAAAGCCTGTCGAATTGTACGCTCACAAGACATAAAAAAAATCAATGCAAGTATTCTTTTTGGACGTCTCAGATGGCCACTGCCCATCTTACGTGAGTAAATTAGTGAAGAGTAAGAAACCAGATTAGGTCCCACGTAACCATCAGTGTAAACGTTGAGTTAGATTTGTTTAATACCTGTCGCCTGTCCAGCTTGTTCTAGAGAACTGGCCGAACAGAGCGCACGGGTCGCTTACAACATATCTTTTCAATGCACCGCCGGAGAGCCAGGGTCCGAGGAGGATCTTCCAAGCTTGCCTCCATCCCCTATAACGGGGCCCGTGGGTGGCGGACTCAGAGAGGTCTGTCGTCGGATTTTTAAACCCAATCCCATTATCTTTCACGCTCTTCTTCAACTCCCAGGTCTTTAACCTGCAAAATGGTCGTGGCCCCTAAGATGACAAATGTAGTGTTTTCGCGCGCCCTTCAAGAAAAGAGGGGTGGAGGCTCTCAATCGCTCTCGATATCCAGGAGACTAGCGCTGTTGGGGCCGTGGATGACAGCGAAAGCATTCTCTTAGCTTAACACATAACGTGGCAGGCAGAAATATGCCAGATATTTAAGTCGGTTTGCCGGACTCTGGCAGAGTCTCATATTTGCCTTGCTTCTCTCTTACCCATTAAGGATACTGCTTGGGAAGAAAATGTTGTTAAAATTCTACGTCTTTAGAGGTCATACTAATAATTATGATAATTGTTGAGCTATAAATAATAAATATTTTTCCTGTGCAGGGGTGCATTGGTTAAGGATGCCGATAGTCTGGGGTAATGGAGAGCCAGATAACTTCGAAAATGCGGAGAGTTGCCTCGCAATGATAACCGACAATAAAGGGAGCATGTCTGACGTGAGATGCAACGACGTCCTGCCTTACGTTTGCTATAAGCCCTACGCACACTTAACTATGACTGAATGTGGAACTACTGATCCAGGTATTTTTAACATTATTGATCATGCACATTTTTTTATTTGATAAAAGGAACAAAGTTAGGATACGAATAATTCTTTTATTATACTACCTAATATCGTACATTAGGTCACATTTGTGGTTGAAACAGAGGAGGCGTCTTGTGACTAGAATGCTGGCATCTACTTTGGTCAGAAGCTTAGCACTGCCATCCAGCGTGGCAATGCTGCCAGCATTCTGGCCACATTTCCCTCCTCTGATGGGCTTTTAGATTAGATTGGTTTTATAAATTTGTAAAGAGTGTAGGTAGTATTAACTCTAAGATTTATTTAAAGTTGTCAAAAATTATGTTTTAGTGGTAAATATTCTATCCATTAAATGCAGTAAAAAGAAATAGAGCGGCTAAGGTTATATTTGAAATTTTGAGAACGTTGGAAAGCACTGTTCTATCTTCTAAATCTAGAATAGCTAGGCTTTTATAAAATAGACAATATTGTTTCCGTCCCTCATCGCTTTCATGCCAATCTCAATGAGAATAACTAGTGACAGGAATAATAATCACTAGAACTGGAATATCAGATGGTGCAAAAGATATTACCTCTCTACTTTGTAAGGTGATGGAGCGAGTAGTAAATACTCAGCTTCTCGGTTACCTTGAGGAACATCAGCTGATCAGTGATCGTCAATACGGCTTTCGTCATGGTCGATCAGCTGGTGATCTTCTGGCATATCTTACTCACCGCTGGGCTGAAGCCGTTGAAAGTAGAGGGGAGGCGCTTGCAGTTAGTTTAGATATTGCTAAGGCTTTTGACCGGGTTTGGCATAGGGCATTATTATCCAAGCTACCATCGTATGGCCTTCCCGAGGGATTATGTACTTGGTTTGCTAGCTTTCTATCTGATCGGAGCATAAAAGTCGTTGTAGACGGTTCTTGCTCCGACTGTATGCCTATCAATGCTGGCGTGCCGCAAGGGTCTGTGATATCGCCGACACTCTTTATTCTGCACATCAATGACATGTTGCTGAATAGTAGCATGCATTGCTATGCAGATGACAGCACCGGCGATGCGCAATATACCGGCCGTGCTAATATCCCACGTTCCGAAGTTGAAGAAAGTAGGAACAAACTAGTGTCTGAAGTTGACACAGCTCTTAAGCAAGTTTCGGATTGGGGTCAATTGAATCTAGTTCAGTTCAACCCAAAAAGACACAGGTTTGTGCGTTCACCGCTAAAAAAAACCCATTTGTTGTGGCTCCTCATTTTCATGACACTCCTCTACAGGTTTCGGAGGGCATTGGTATACTAGGCGTTGACATTTCTGCAAATGTACAGTTCCGCAATCATATTGCTGGTAAGGCCAAACTAGCCTCAAAAAAACTTGGTGTGCTCAACAAGGCAAAACGGTACTTCACGTCTGGTCAGAGAATTCTGCTGTACAAAGCGCAAGTCCGTCCTCGTGGAGTACTGTTCACACCTTTGGAACGTAGAGCTGTCAGAATTGTCGACGACCCTGGGATCACCGATGCCCTAGAGCCACTTAGTTTGCGTAGAGACGTTGGGTCTTTGTGCGTTTTCTACCGCATATACAACGGGGAGTGTTCTGAAGAATTATTCGATATTATGCCGGCGTCACGGTTTCATCACCGCACTAGCCGCCATCGTTTAAAAGCTCATCCACATATAATTGATTCTTGGAAATCGCACACTGTGCGATTCACGCGATCCTTTTTGCCATACACTTACAAATTGTGGAATGATCTTCCTTCTTCCGTATTCCCGCGGAGTTACAACATTGGGCTCTTCAAAAGGCGTGTTAATAGAATCTTAAAAGGTCGGCAACGTATTTGTAGTGCCCTGGTATTGCAGGTATCCATAGGCGACGGTGATTGCTTACCATCAGGCAACCCGCCAGCTTGATTGCCACCTATGGCATAAAAAAAAAACATCCGAAAAAATGGCGAGCATAAACCTTCCTCAATGTGTTTGTCTTTGACCATTGATCTTTTCTCAGCTTACAAGCTGGATCCTAGAACTGGTAGCTGCTACAAGTTCCACGCCAGAGGTCTGGTTTGGTACCACGCATACCTCACCTGCATAGCTGAAGGGGGATACCTGGTCGTCATCAACTCAGAGGAAGAAGTAACCGTGGTTAAAGAGATCTATGACAAGTACCCCAACGATGTCATATTTTCTACGAGCAAGCACACGTTGGCAGTTGGATTCCATGATTGGGGAGAACGCGTCTCTTTCTTGACTATTCATGGTAAAGATTTTTAATTTTATTATTCGATATTTTATTGGAAACATTCATTGGATTTCTCCAAAAATATAGGGCAGATAGTTAAAAGTAGCCACCAATTTTATGTCGTAAGTCGCTTTTTCATTACATAATCAACTTCTGGTTCTTTTACTGTATAGATACATAAACTCTATACAAATTGGTTTCGATCAATAATATTGCAACTAACTGAATGTATTGTAAACATTCTCGAAGGTGTATGAAAGCTGCCAACCCGCACTTGACCAGCGTGGTCAATTATGGCCTTACTCTTCGGACAATGAGATGAGTGGGACAGCTTATAAAAATAGGACTGTTTTTATTGTATTTATCGTTCACTATTTTGGCGATAATGGCTTACACATCAAAGATATATGCTGTCGCGGGCTTTTTTGTGGGACTATTTAAGATAAACATTTCCATTGTACATTATATACGTGAAACTCCAACGGTTTTTGCGGCGCACGCCAGAATAGCTCGCAGATGGCAGATTTTTTTCCTACTTACTTGACACTTATCGTTATATTTTGAATAATTCACACTAAAATGTTTATAATTTATAGCCTATGTATTATTCTGATGTGTAAGCTATATTATTGTAAAGTTTCATCAAAATCCATTTAGTAGTTTTTGCGTAATAGTAACAAACATACATCCATACATTCTTACAGTGGTAGGATTATAATATTGGTAGGATACGTCTCGGCTTAGGAAGCTTAGTTGTAACTAAATATTATTATAAAGTTTTAATAACAGCTTGTAAAAATTCTAGGGGATTCCGTTGACAGCAAGTACTTGAAATGGGCTGCGAACGAGCCTAACAATCAGACGAACACACGAACTTTGGACACCGGGGAGTTCTGCGGGAGCGTGTCTCGGAACGTTCTACTAAATGATATTTGGTGCAGCGCGGCGGTGCCCTTCCTGTGTGAAAAGAAACCGAGCAGTCTCTTACCATTATAATATTTATATTCTGTACAGACCCACTTAATTTTCCTAATATGAACTTAACAAGAGGAGTCTCTGTGGGAGGTCGTCTAGGTAGGAGCTGCCAAGCAGTAGGATTCCGCAGCTAGCGAAATTACAGGGCTGTTGAGACTAACCATGGAATGTTTCAAAGTATTGAGCGCCAAAGCAGCGACGACCTGAACTTTGTTAGCTACAAAGTTCTGTGTATCGCTGCAATGGCCATGGACAGGTCTCTTACCATCAGGAGAGTGTCTTGTTAGTCTTATTACTTTTAAATTGAAAGACCAGCTTCAATATTGCCTGCAGTTTTAAAGTTTCTAAAGTAATAAGAGAAAATGAGCATACAATTATCACACATCATCATCAGCCATAGAACGTCCACTGCTGGACATAGGCCTCCTCCTGGGGGGGTTTTGCCAATACTCGCCACGCTTGGCAGGCGGGTTGGCGAGATTCAAGATTCAAGATTTATTTAAAGATTTAGCGAGCGCAGTTAGGTGTGATTGTTCAAGGAAGACGGTGCTGCCCATCTTACGGATGACATCCCTTAGCCGACTCTTACGGCAACCACGGGCAGAGAGGGTGGGGTACTATAATATTCTTACGCCGGCACCACCACGGCAAATATAATATTAAATTATATAGACAATAAAATCTATTTCCTTTTTGACGCTTTATTGATTGATTCACAGACTTTGTATTGTAAAACTTATTTGGTAACAGAAACGATAATTGCATTTACATACCGATATTGTACTATAATATTATAAATGTAAAAGTTTGTATGTTTGTTTTTTGGTAAATGTAGGTACTCGTATAGATTAACCTGGTTACACTCTTGGTATCAGATTTTATTTATTTGATTTAAAGGCTATAAAAATTACGTATTCATTTATAATTACATAATTAATTTAGTTCATTTCATTCATTTCGTTCAATTAGTTCATTTTGTTTCGAGAAATATATAATTATTAACTTTTTGTAAATTCTCCGAACTGAACAAACTTTTTTATAAATTCCACGCGGACGAAATGTGGGTAACAGCTAGTTAGACTACAGATATATCACTACATATTATAAAATAAATTTGTTCACCGCGTCTGTCTGTCTGTCTATCTGTTCGCGATAAATTTAAAAACTACTGAACGGATTATCATGCGCGTTTCACCAATAGAGTGATTCATGAGGAAGGTTTAGGTATATAATTTGTCAAGGTTTTATGCAAATTAATTGAAATATGATGATAATTGTTGGAAGTGTCGGACAAAGTCAAGCCACCTGCTTTCATCGAAAACACTGCTAATCCGTTTAAGATATAATAAAACAATGGATATTGCGATATTCTTCTTTTATAGATCCACAAAAAAGTCCACGGTGGCATAGGTTTATATATATATAGCTTGCTATACCCATTCCTACGACCCGTGCGAAGCCGGGGCGGGTCGCTAGTCTGAGATAATTCTGCGGCCTCACACAGCTCAAGGCCCTTTATGAGTGATTTTAAGTAGTAGTTATTTAGAGGTATCCTTGTGGTATAATTAGTAGGTATGTATGAATAGTTTAAATTTGAAAACACCAAGTTTTTTTTTTAAAGATTTTTATTTTCTAATAATAAATAGTTGAAGATTATGATTATTATTTCCTTATTTCAAATAAGAACAGCATTAAATTTGACTATGACACTTAGGGCGCGTTTATATGACACGGGATGTTACAGCGTGTCGGCCGCGCGGCGTAAGTACGGTGACCGCGCGGCCGCCGCGCGGTCACTGCGAACCCGATTCAATTCCAGTTGATCTTGGTCTTTCTTAAAATTCACACGTGTTCGTTATGAGCTATTTGACTAAGAAGAATAAAATTATGATTGCATATTACTTGTACCGACAAAGCAAAAAGAAAGAAAAAAAGAAATGTAGAAAATTTTGGATTCATCCTATTTTAGCACGGCGAGAAGAGTTTGGTGAATTTCATACGCTATACAACCAATTGCGAGAAGATGAAAAAGAATCCGCAGATTATCCATCTTCGAAATCACGATGTCCGCGTGTCACGACCTCTCGCGCAAGCGGACCAATGAAAGGAGAATGCGGGGACGCCGGCGCGGGGCGTACATTGAGAACATTCGAGTGATTCGAGCGAGACGGCCGCGCGGCCGCCGTGTGTTCGAGGAGCGAACGCCGCGCGGCCGCCGCGCTGTTAGTTACTCAAAATTAATTTCAACTTTACGTCCTAGTTAATAAAACATAAATTTGCTATAACTGAACAGTTAGTACGCGGTCACCGCGCGGTCGCCGCGCGGCGGCCGCAAGAATTTTTTCGCGTCGTCTAACTGCAGCCTTACAGTAGCATATTGTGCTGCGATCAGAAGTTATTTTTAATTATATTATTATATAGGCTTAAATTTGACCACCTTCTCTCTTAATATAAAGCGAAGATTCGGTCTACGATGGAGCATGCTCATCTAGCAGAAATTGATTCATTCGTGACTTGAAGGCGCACAGGTTGAATAAGCTGGTCATGCTATGGACTAGGTAAAGGTAAAGTTGAAAACCATAATAAAAAACTACTTACTTTAGACAATACAAATAAAAAAAAAAAAAAAAAAAATTAAGTGAATATATTTATGGTATAGGTGTTTGACCACAGCTCACCTGATGTTATGTGACGGTGTGGTCGAAGATGGTAGACATACCTACCCTGGAATGGAACTGGCTCTCAAGTGAGGCTGCCGGAACACACCTTTAGACGCTTGGCGGTAAATTTTCAACTTGAGGACGGTAGCTAGCCAGCCGAGTACTAGAAAGTACTCTACCACCACGCAAAATATATAATACATATGTCATATATATGTTATTATTAACTTAATAATCAATTATATAGCTTTATTTATTCAACAAAGCGTTATTGTAAGATTTTTTTTGTAGGTAACAAGTGATTTGTCTTTATCATTATTGTTATTTATGGCCAATAAATATTACTGATTACTTTTTTCCGGCTCGTTTCTATACGTAATGAGCCGAACAAATCGCTCTCCTGATGGTAAAAGAAATTGAACACCTTAAATATAGAGTAACATAAATTCCAGGGCATCGCTACTTTGGCGCTCATTACTTTGAAGCATTCGATGGTTAGTCTCGAATGATAATAGTATCTAAATAAGTAATAGTAGGTATGTATGCAAGATGCACCACTCGCTTACCGTTACCGGTTTTTGAACGCACTTCTATACAGGTTTTAGTGATGGCATAGTCCTTAAGCAAAACCAAGTATCTGCGATTGAATTTTAGAATCGAACCATAAAATTAAATTAAATTAAAGCATGTCCTTGCCTGAATAGGTATTTAAACCAAAATAAAGTTTCAACTATTGGGTTAATCGCTCAGTTTTTCCTTATTTATCATTCAAGAGGCTCTATGAATGTACAGCTCGATTATTATGTTATGTTCGAATCTTTTTATAAATCTTGGCACATCTCTAAAGATGAAACCAAACGAGTTGGCAGGATTGGTTGAATTGTAGGTAGAATAATATATTGTACCTACATAGTGTTTACTTACAAAGGTTGGTGTGGTTGTGTTTGGGAATACATTTAATTTATTTGTTTATTTATATTTATACAAAAGTGTGTGTTGAAAATGCAGTATTGTGTATTAGTTATCGGGATTTATTTGGGGATTTTATTATGCCAAGGACAAACACAACAGGGTAAGTTTTTTATTTTTATGTAATTTACAGTTCGACAGCCATCCCGTCTTGTATAGATGAAATCGATTCACTTGAGACTCGAAGACATCCAGATTGTATCTTTCGAGAAAAACACATTCGAGCAGTGCATTCAACTGTTTAGCGGTTCACACAATAAAAGTCGAATCGTAAATACTTACCTATTTTTAACTCGACAGCAGGATACTATAAACGTTCTGTGTATACACGTATGTAGCGATGATAGCTCAGTGGTTGGCGAAGTCGGTTCATACGACGAAGGGTGCGGGTTCCAACTCCAACAATGAGCTTGGGCTGCCGGTGAAGGAAAACGTCGTGAGGAAACCATAGCATGGTAGTAGGGTATTTTATAGTAATCGGCTGGCTGAAAATCTGCTACCAAGTACCTAACAGTGTGTTCCGGCAGCCTCACTTGAGAGCCAGTTCCATTCCAGGCTAGGTTTACTAGACTATCTTCGACCACACCTTCACTTAACATCAGATGAACTGTGGTCAAACATCTAGCTTGTCAATATTGAAAAAAAACTCCTGTGTCTTAGCACGCGCTGGGGACATAATTGTATTTCCCCGCGTGAAAACGTGACAAAATTAGAATAGTACGTCTGTCTTCTTTTCGCGAGTGGAAAGAGATATCTCGCGGATATGCTGTTTATAGAACAACATAAAGACTAATGAACTTGTAGGACTCCATTCCAGGCTAGGTCAAACGCTGTGAGAATGTTTGTGGTCGTGTGGTAGAGCTTTTGCTGGCATACACGGATTGACATATCTTGAGCGTGTGATGCAGTTTTGATTTTGTCTCTCAATTATTATTTGATTTATTTTTCACTACTCGGGAATGGACGTATGTATTAAAGGATCGGCTATTAAAAGAAAAACAAAATAAATTAATTTTAATTGTTTTTTTTATTTTATTTTATTAAATATCCAGTCCCCATGGTCCGTCAACCTTTGTCAACTTTTAAATATAATTTTTCTACAATACAGGTTAGTTGGTATGGATTTATATGTCGTCTCGAGTTGTTCTATGGATTTTCATACAATTTTATTAGGTTCTCATAATTTTGTTATTAGGTGGAAAAATATAGCAGATAAGTTCACAACTGTGAACCCTCCCGGGCACTACTAGATATGTGAGTTATAATAGAGATGAGGATAGTACTATAAACGACTTTTTGTGAATAATTTTCAAATCCCCCTATTGATTTTTCTATTTAGAGATACATTAATATATCTTATTTACATTTACTATTGATTTTGTCTAATCTAAGCATTTTCATGAAAATCGTATTTTTAATGTTTGACGGGCTAGGTGTTTGACCACAGCTCACCTGATATTAAGTGACATTTTTTTAAATTTTATGCTACAATTATTTGTTGTTGCCGTTTTTTCCTTTTGAGGTACGGAACCCTAAATATAACAGGAAAAACAAAAGCGTGTACTGGCTTAGAGGAAGTCATACGAGTTTTTTCTTTACGGTACCATCTTGTCCAAACATAAAAAGGTTTTCCCGTAACTTTTCTAAAACTAAATGGTTTTAGAAAAGTTACGGGAAGATCAATGGCCTCATCATCAATCATCATCGAATGACCTGGAAGACCTATTTTATTACCCTCCTTTACTTTTTAAATTGTTATTTAATTATTATTTCAATGCTTAAGTCATGCGATCAGCCTTTTTTTCTATGAGTAGATATGTTGTAAGATAATGGTCGGGTACAGATATTTCCCATCAGAAATATCTTCCAGTTGCTAGAATGGCTCAGTTAGAGCTCTGCCTCATAAAGACGCCATAGCGACGTCGCCGGCTATGTATCCAAGCAGTTAATATTGAAATGTATGGTACCTAACTCACTTGGCGACGGTTTGGCAACGTCGCAAGCAAGTTGGAAGCGTGGCCACGAGCTACAGCTCCCTACGTGGCTTCTGGATACTCTGGTGGCCTGGCGACGTTGCCACTATAATGTACACGGTAAACTGCACCTCGCTCACTCAGTCGCCAATCAGTATAGTTTTAAGTATATAACAAATAGTTTTTCTTCCGGACTTGTCGATTATCTAAATATCGTATCCTATTTATTTAAATCATTTCTACATAAGTTCAATAATTCGTCAAAAGATGCTATTGACATTCTAGTGTAATTGAAAATTGTTTCAGGATATTTTTGTAAATCTCCATAAAGTTTTAAAAAAAGTACCACTTCGGCTTCGATCTGATATAAAAGGATGAACCCATAGTTTTTCTTTTTCCATTTTTTTGCGACGTAGATAACAAAGAAGTGCGATTTCTTCTACACTGTCGAGACGCTATGGTCACTCGACTTGATGCCAGAAGTATCCAGGCCTTCGCCGCTGGCGACATCGCCATGGCGTCTTAATGAGGCAGAGCTCTAAATGCTGCTGAGTTGCAAGGTCCTGCGTCTTTACAGTCGATTCTGGCAACCTGGCAGTGAGAGCTGGGTAGCTAGCTGCTTAGATGCTTTTCCAGTCTGATTTTATATTCGTCCGTCTTAATTTTCTCTTTTACGGTTGGGATACATAATTGTTCATGATTTTCTTATAAACCAGGGTGCATTGCTAATTTGTTTTAATATGTAGATATAGGCTCTCCGGATTTTGTTTACATTAGAATTACAATACAATACAATACAATACAACTTTATTATACACCAAACATTATAAAAATACATACAAAAATTAAAAAAAGAAGAGAAAGAAAGTAACAAAACAAAAAATACAACATAGAAACAACAAATAAACGAAACAGGTGAATACACAGGTGAACAGGTGGTTACAGGTGAATTCCCCAATTGTATCCCATAAGTCCATGGTTTTATAAAGGTCTTGTAGACGAGTAATTTGTTGTAGATGCACAATTTTTTTTTAAATTGTTGTATAAAAAACCACACATTCACACACACCGGTACCTATTAGTTATACAAAGTTACTTTTACTGCGACCACGATAAAATTTATTGTAATAAGTTTTATTGATTCAGGAAAGGAGTATCGATATGATTATGAGTACAGTCCTCAAGCGAATGGCTGGCTCAAGTTCCACCAGGTGCCGGGGACCTGGCGGGAGGCGAGGATGAGGTGCCATGCCGAAGGTAAGCTCTTTGCTGTACACATAAATAGCACGGTGGAAGCACAACGGGTCGCTAGTTTTGATATAAAAAAACTAATGCAGTTTGGCGATGGCATTAGGTTGAATTTTGCAGACAAGTGTCGATGAATTCTGCCAAGTAAATGTCGTCTACATAGTCATAGGTGTAGTTCTAATATATATATATATATATATATATATATATATATATATATAATCTAATTCCACTAACGCATATTTCTTGAGATACTTATTACTTTATATCTTTTTTAATACAAAAGTATTGAGTCACCAAGTTGAGTATTGAGACGCTCTTCTGATCGTAAGAGCCAACGCATGACCATTGCAGTTGCAGCAATACACAAAACTTTGAGTAGGAAACAGTTCAGGGAATTGTTGCTTTGCTTTGCTTTTGCGCACATTACTTTGATAGTTTTGATGGTTACTCAATAGCCCTGTAATTTCGCTAGCTGCAGTACCTTTTAAACAGAAACACAGTAATGTTTACACACTACTGCTTGGCAGCAGAATATCTGGTACTATGGTGGTACTTACCTAGACGATCTACTGCTGAAATCTACCACCAAGTGAGATAAGGTACTCTATTTTACCAATTTAAGTACAATGTGGCGGATTTTATCTCTATTTCACCTGATGTTAAGTGATGGTGCGGTCTAAGATGGAGCACGCTCGCCTAGAAGATACCGATTCATTTTCGACTTGAAGACACCCTAATTATATCCAACAGGGAACACCCACACAGGCAGCGTGTTCCACTGTCTAGCAGTCCGCACAATGAATGTGGAAAAAAAATCGTTTCATTGTTTTTGGAACGTAGAACTTGAACCTTGTCACTTTTACAAAAAAAAAAAAAATTTGTATGTCCTTAGAATTTAGAATATTTGTTTGTGTAAACAAGGAAAAATTGTAAGGCAAAGTGTTCACTCATTTTCTAGGCAACATTGGATCTGCTACGAATTATTATCTGTTACTTTCGTATAGTTAAAATGTGTGATGTCATTAGGGTTATCAACTCTATAATGGTTTTATTAACTTCTACCTATTACAATCATATAAACAGAGTTATTAAGATAACTGATAATGGGGCTGTATTTCCCCGGTAGAAATAAGCAAAATAACTAGCAAAAGTTGGTTATACAGGCTAGGTGTTTGACCACAATTTTATGAGGTTTGGTACAAGGTGAGCAAATATGTTTAAACTTTTGAGCTTTGAACACAATTATGATTATCACCGGACTTATAGCACACAGAATATTGTTTTATTAGCTTTGTATATAAATTTACCTCGACTTTCTGGCACCATATTGCAATAAATATGAAGGGATATTTCACTCAGTGCCATCTAGCCCCAAACTAACTAGCTGACATACCTTATATCGATCCCGTAAATTATCATACTGTAACATAATCGAATGTAACTTTTTGTAAAACGGTCTGAATACAGATATATATATATATGCTCTTTTGTAGATACATAGGTACTTATATAATTTTAAAACTTTCGCGACTTGAACACTTAATCATGTTTATCATCGGGTCTTAATTGCGCATTAATACTAAATGCGTATTGCAGTATCATTTTATCGAGAAAATTTAAACAAGCATAGTTTTTACAAAAAAAGGAACCAACTGCATTCCACTAACCCTGAATACGGCTAAGTTACATTGTTTTATGACGGAGTTCCGATGCCTGCCTTCCGGCCGGCGAATGAAGATACACTTCCGGCTTCATAATCATCAAACGATAAAGTCGGAAGATAGGTAGTTCATTGGGATCATCATATTCTAGGGACCGTAACACTACTGGAAAAGCATAGTAAAGTAAAAACACAAGTACGTTTACTTGGATGACATATTTTTTCCTTTTATTTTGGTTTAAAAATCAAACTATTGTTCCACTTTTGATGTAACTTCTATGGAACTATTATGAAAAGATATTCTTTCAAATAGGTTTTTTTTTTATCGGTTTATAAATGACGAAATTCTGAGGTAACAAAACAAAACTGAATCGAGAACCTCCTTTTTTTAGTCGATTAATAAAACAGTTTCCTCAAAAATGTCATCAAGATAAATATATGTTTTTTGGTGCTTTGAAATGTTAATGCATTTTGACTAACTATAGCGTTCTAAAAAGGATATAATTAAATTTTCAGGCGCTGTTCTAGCTTCACCACTGACGAAGCAGTTGAAGACAGCGATTATATCATTTGTGTCGAAGCACAAGGGTTCCGTGCCTACCTTCATATTCACTGGTGTTCATGCCATATTTTCAAAAGGAGATTACGCGTCTATTGAAGGTATTCAAATAAATTATTAACAAGGAACGTGTTTTTTTTCATGGTTGACAGGCATACAGTGCCACCAACTTAGCTGTTCAGGTGGCCAAAATTGGAACTACAGCCGCGTCAACCGCTATTTTGACGTCATTCCGCTGTCAGTTTCTGTTTAGTGCCTCGTGTTTATTGTTCGATTTCAGTGTGAAAAAGGCGAATAAAATGACGAAATCACTCAAAAGTGATGCGCAGCAAGTTATTTTAAAAGTTTTATCTTATATGAAAGAAGAGAAGCGCCTACAAGCTCCAATAATATCATCCAAAACGCTGAGTCAATGCTTTGCTGCTGCGATAGGCCAGTGCTGCCAAATACGGGAAAATAAAATCGCCCAGTATTATGTAAAGTGGTGATTTAATTAAATTTTTATGGTTAAAAGAGTTTATTTAAATAAAATCGCCACTGAAATTAAACTAGTTATTTTCATTAATTTATCGTGAATAATCTGAAAAATTAAAAATGAATATAGACAAAAAGATGCGTAGTTAGACAAACCTTTTATCATTCGGTCACTGAGTGACAGTGAGAGGCACTCGAATGACTCCGAAGATAAATTATTGTGGGAAACAGCAAATAGTTCCGGGATATTTATTAAGACCGGAATTTCTGGAGAGCGGCTTGAACTAAGAGAATGTTCTCTTAGTTCAAGTAATAATATTATACCTTATGATATAAGTGCCTAAAGATTGATTAAAGATTGGCCTGAAAGACTGTCCTATGTTTTGACTTTCCTCTTTTCTTGGTGAATTTCTTAGTTGGCAATACCAAATTCTCCACTAGCGCCGCTGTCAACTGAACAGATAAGATGGTGGGACTCCATAGCAGAACCTAATTTTAATCTTAACAAGAGACAAGATTATTTCTTTATTTATTCATTTTTTATAAGTTAACACTGGTTTTCACTGACCAATTTGGTCAATACGTCTTACGGTCAATAACAAAATAAAAGCCTAAATTCTAATTGCATACTTCCTGTTTAATGAGTTAGGCGTTTCAATACGATTAATGCGATAACTGTAATCAATAACATTTCGCCGTAAAAATGTCATTATGAACTAAATATGTCTAAAATAAAAATAATATAGTGAGCAAATTTTTTTGGCGTAATATTTTTTTTCTGTAAAGTTTATATTTTGGCTTTTATGACCTTTATTCCCCGAAGTGTCGGTATAGAGATATACATCCATCACCGAGTATAAAAAGCTGATAATTTTGTTTTTTATGAACCATTCCAGGTATCCCTTTGCCTCGCCTGTCGATAACCTGGGCGTCGGGCGAGCCCGACAACTTCGAGAACGCTGAGAGCTGCCTCTCGATGATGAGCGACCAGAAGGGAAGCATGGCCGACGTGAAGTGCTCCGAAGTCTTGCCTTACGTCTGCTACAAGCAGGACACTCATCTGACCTTCACGTCTTGCGGCACCACAGACCCAGGTTTGTGAAACAAATGAAATGACCCGGTGCACTTCGTATCACCTAAAATTGATTTGAAAACGAAAAAACGATTTTAAACGTAATACATTACATGCAACCGCACGAAATGAATAACATGTACCTATGCATTTTTCGAATGTGATTTCTAAGCAACATCAATAGACAATAGACAACATTTTATTTACGACATAAAACAAAAATAAATTACACACAAAGAACAAAAAGAAAGAAATATTTTTTATGTCAGAACATCAGTGTTCAGGAATCTAATCGGTCGAGCTATTTTCAAGTTTATGCGAGACAAATGCACGGCGATTTTTTTTATGGATGACCACAGCTCAGCTGATGTTAAGTGACGGTGTGATCGAAGATGGTAAAGCACACCCAGCCTAGAATGGAACTGGCGCTCAAGTGAGGCTGCCGGAACACACTGTTAGGTGCTTGGTGGTAGATTTCCAACTTGACAGTGGTAGCTAGCCAGCCGAGTACTAGAAAATACCCTACCACCATGCTATGGTTTCCTCACGATTTTTTCCTTCATCGGCAGCTCAAGCTCATTGTTGGGGCTAGCCCTTCGGCGTGTGATCCAAGCGCCTAACCACTGAGCTATCATCGCTTAATTATAAATTGATAGAAGATAACACAATAATTTATCACTAATGAAAGGAACTTGGAACATGCTTATATAGTTTAAAATTTTAGAAACAAAAGAAACCAAATCCAATCTGAAGATTAAGGATAATTTAACTGCCCTGTTAGCTAACTTGGTAAAGGGTGTGGGTTCAATTCCTACTCAGGGCTAACATTTGTGTAACGAACATATATGTTTCTTCTGTGATCTGTATGCATTATAGGTATGTATTTACAATAAAGTATGTAAGTATTTTATCAGCTATCTGGTTCCCATAGATTCCATAGAACAAGCTTTGCTTAGTTTGGGGTCCGATATTTTATTATTTTATTTATTAAAATATAACTTTCGAAAGACATTTAACGGTGCACAATCTCATAATTTTTGCTCAGGTTACACTCTTGACGCAAGGACAGGAAGCTGCTACAAGTTCCACAACCGAGGTCTGACCTGGTCCCAGGCCTACATGACCTGCATGGCCGAGGGAGGTTATCTGGCCATCATCAACAGTGAGCTAGAAGCACAAATAATGCTACCTTATGTTTTAACCACTCTCTAGTCTTTAGATTTAAAAATTGAGAGCTGAAAAATAAACATAAGCTTCAGTCAGTCAGACCTTCCACTACTTTCTTTGGCGAGGCATTGTGCGATTTGGCAAAGCAATTTTTTTGCAAGTCCACGCACCAGTTTGAGGAGTTGGACTCATTGAGAGACGTGCTAAGAAATTCATAAGCAACGGCTAGCTTGTTTAGAAAAGGCTTCAAAGCCTTGAACATCGACGCAAAGTTGCTTGTCTGTCGGTTTTTTACCGGATACACTATGAAGACTGCGCTTCAGATCTGTTTGGCCTAATCCCTCCCTGCCCACTCCACTATCGGACAGCCAGGAATTCTAAAAAATAACATCTCTTCATGGTTGATATTCTAAAAACTCAAAATAAGTTTTGTTTCCACCTTCATCATACGAACCGCTAAAGATTGGAATTTGCTGCCCGAGTGGATTTTCCCCGATAGTTATAATTTGAGTGCCTTCAAGTCACGAGTGAATCGGTTTCTTCCAGGCAAGCGTGCTCCATCGTAGACCGCATCTTCGCTTAACATCAGGCGCGATAGGGTTAAACGCAAGCCTATGTTTAAAAAAAATTTAAGAGCCAAAGACCACGACAGCTGGGGAGATTGCGCGCTGCGAGTGGCAGTTCCTCTACAACTGCCTATTAGCAGCATTGAGATGCATTTCTATAACGATTTCTTCATAGAACGGCATTTCTGTAGCGATGACAGCTCAGTGGTTTGATAAGCAAAGCTTGTACTACGGGAACCAGATAACTGATAGAATACTTACATACTTTTTTATCAGTTATCTGGTTCCCAGTTTGTGACTAGATGACGCTGTGTAAAAAGCCCTAGAATAATTATTTATTTAATCTTGATTTTCAGGTGGTAAAAGAAATATATGAAAAGTACCCAGATGCCCGCATTAGGTCGACTGACCCAGGCATCATGGCCATTGGGTTCCATGACTGGGGCGAGCACCAGACGTGGCTGACCATTCATGGTATGTAAAGTGGTATATATCGACCCCCAGGTGTTCACGACGACTGAAACGGAGTCCATATGAGAAAAACAAATTAGGGGTTCGTAAGATGTTAACTGCACCTTAGTAGATCTCATTTAAGCAGGTTGTGACTTTAATTTCTACTTACCATTGGAATACATACTTCAAGTTGGAACACAGTATGCTTAGACACTACTGCTTGGCGGCAAAATATCTGGTACTGCGGCGGTAGTTATCTAGACGACCTCCTGCTAAGTAGATAGGAGATCTACCACCAAGTAAAATTATTATTAAACATTATTCTGACCTGTGTAACACCTCGTTATCATTAAAACACGGTTTAATTATTCTTCAGGTGAGACCCTCGACGCAGCTGGCTACCAGCGCTGGACGGACGGCCAGCCCGACAACGCCACCAAGGCTCGCACAGAAGACGTGGGAGAGTTCTGTGGCAGCGTGTTTCGAGGAGCAACCCTCAACGATGTCTGGTGCAATGTGCCTGTGCCTTTTCTATGTGAAAAGAGCCGTGACAGTCTTTTGAAAGGATAGTATATATAAGATATCTATTTCTGTGCCTACCTATAGTCTGATCTTACGTTGTAAGTAGAAGTTTCGTATTCAAATTAAATTTAAAAACATACAGCAGTCTTTCACTAATACATGTCGATCGTCCGGCCTCCTCCCGCGCTTCCGTTGATGAGTTCAATGACTCTTTTTTTAAGTAAAAGCAATGAGACGAACGAGATGCTCTCCTGTTGGTAAGAGATAGCGTCTTTACATGGCCATTGCAGTGATAGATAGAACTTTGAGTAGCAAAACAAAGTTCAGGGCATCGCTGCTTTGGCGCTCAATACTTTGACACTTTCGATGGTCAAGTCTCAACAGCTCAGTAAATTCGCTATCTGCAGTACCCTTCAAACCGGAACACAGTAATGTTTACACGGGCAGAATATCTGGTACTGCGGTGGTGCCTACCTAGGCGACCTCCTGCTTCGGATATCTACCACCAAGAAAACCCCTTACCAGCTCAGTACACCTCAAGCTTTATATAGCTTAGTATAAGCACTGTTATATGTATTTCTATCTCGGCTGTAACTTCAGTCACGTCTACAGCATTTCTCATATTCTGCAGTCCTGGGTGTGACATCGCATTGGCATTGCAATTTGCATTTATATCAGTATTCAACGAGCTCTAGTGATATTATACGAAGTTTTGCATTTGAAATGTTGCAATAAGAAATCGAAAAACGTAAATATACTTAGTTTACTAGGTAGTAGGTCTCGTTAGCAGGTTGTCTAAGTGTAGTATCAGATTAGCTGCCGTCAAGACGTATTGTATAAACAGTATTCCGGTTTACCGGACAGTAGCGTAATTTCAGGGCTATTGAGACTAACCAACGAAGATAACAATTGTGGCGATAATAGGTCAGTGGTTAGCGCATGAGCGTAATGAGCGCCAAAGCAGCGATTCCCTAGATCGATGTCACACAAAGTTAGGTTGCGTATCGCTGAAATGGTCATGGACAGGCGTTATCTCTTACCACCAGGAGAGCGATAATTTTTAATACCCGGGACACTTTTTATTTATTTTACTAGTGACAGACTAGGTGTTAGACCACAGCTCAAGACGGTAAAAAAACCTAACCTGGCGTGGAATGATTATGATATTCTGTTCAAATATATAACAGTGATCCTCTACATTACAGTTTGACTGTTTTTGAATGTACTCAACACATTTAAAATAGTTTTTTTATGGAGATCGACTGCAAGTATCTATTTCAACTTCACGCATTCAACCCCGGTTAACTTTAATCCCGGGCGGAGTGGTTTTCCAGAAATTTTCCTCTTGACAGAGTTCTGGAATTGGCAAGTCAAGCGAAAAGTTTGGTATCCGGTTCATTGAAGGATATGCACTTTGTGACTTTTCTTCGGGTTTACTGTTTGTTCAACTCATTCTGAAATGTGTTCTGTGTTACATTTTTAAGGAATTTCACTTTATCATGTTTGAGAAATGTGATCATACTTTGGCGATTATTGCAGAACAATATCAAGATGTTGTTCATCATCTTGATATTGTTCACTTATAGGATATGCTATGTTGGCAATAATTTAACTTTTGGACTTAGAGAATAGCAATTAAGTCTTACCGTGAATCAGGCATATCGATTCGACCTCGCCAGCTCCCCGTATTTTTTCGTTCGTTTAAAAATCATCATTAGATCAAAGAACGAACGTTTTCAAGAATGAATGCCATCACAATGCCAACAAACACTTTTCAAAACGACACAACATTGAAAAAACAAATGACATGACATCTCGTAATTCATAAAGTATCAATTAAAATAATAAAAAATCATGTTCTTCTATATCCAAAATTTTTCTTTGTTTATTATATTCTTCTTTCTTTTCGGCATCACACTTTGTGCATTTGTTAGCGTTATTTCGATATTTTCAAGTATCGGAAGATAGATCTAGTGTAAATCCAAGTCACAGTTAAAATTACTTTAAGTGGTAAAGTTAAGATCAAGTCTGTTGATGTTCTAGTAAAGCAGTGGCGGCTTTATTACAAGCTTCAAAAGAGTTTTGAAAGCAACACTAAAAATTATGCTTCACTTTCCTATCACACTCCACACTCGGCCACTTTGTAAATAAACCACCACTAAACAAAAAAAAACACTAGTTTTGGAATATAACAAAACGCGGCGACATGACCTTTTCGCGTTCCCGCCAAAAGCTCTTTCAAAAGCCGTATTTAAAAAAAAATAAAAAAAAACATGTGGAGCGGGCGATAATTTGCCGCTTGTGCGGACACAACGTTTCCTGTTTTTCACAGAATGACAAATATAAAGGCAGCGATACATGGAGTGGTCATCGTTAAATGCCACTACCGGATGCACTAGTGGAAACCTCCCTTTATCTCTCTACACGCTTCACCGCTCACATGTTGTGGCAGTATACTTTTATCCTAAAGCTAGCAGTGCCTCACGGGTTTATTCGCTTTTCTGCGGAAATTGTATATTTTTCCAGAAATAATAGTGTTTTTTTTGTTTGACAAGCTAGGTGTTTGACAACAGCTAAACTGATGTTAAGTGACGGTATGGTCGAAGATGGTAAAGCACACCTAGCCTGGAATAGAACTGGCTCTCAAATGAGGCTGCCGGAACACACCGTTAGATGCTTGGCGGCAGATTTTCAACTTGAGGGTGGTAGCTAGCCAGCCGAGTACTAGAAAGTACCCTACCACCACGCTATGGTTTCCTCACGATGTTTTCCTTCACCGGCAGCTCAAGCTCATTGTTGGGGTTTGAACCCACACCCTTCGGCATGCGAACCGACCGCGCTAACCACTGAGCTATCATCGCTACAAAAAAAATAATACCTACTTGTTTAAGGTTATTAAGAAATGCTACGACAATCCATTATTCTAATCAAAAACGTCACTTAACATCAGGTGAGTTGTGGACAAACACCTAGCCTATCAGTGTTAAAAAAAAAAACATTTCGATTACAGATCTTCGTGGCGATAGATCTTACAATAAACTGAATTTAACTAGTAATTAGACGCAAAAATAAGGATCAACACAACCCTTAAAAACATGCGTTGGTAGTTAATACAGCCTTTGTTCCGGTAACACATTGCATCCCCCATTAATTTCGGATTATCCCACGTTTCTGTATAATTCTACAGCCCGAAAAACCCGAAAAACCTCAATAAAATAAACGGGCATTTGTCCCGTCGATTAATTTTATCGAAGGGGCATAATCTGTATTTAAGAGGTCGCTAAATCATGATGTGTGATTTCGGTTAGGGAAGGATGGCAGGGATGGGACTGACAGGTCTAAAGTAGAGACTCTTAATAAATACTTATGTTATTAATGAACTTAGCCACGAAAATTTCGGTAAAAATATATTTGTTGTTAGTGATTTCTCTGTTTGATAGTGCTGGTCTTCCATTGTTTTGCATAACATTGAATAACTTTGTTCAGTTTTAGTACAATTGTATCTTTAAGATCTATTATAAATTATAATTCTTTATGTATACGTACTTAGATATACTTCTCTTTTCACGCAATTTGTTCAGTATAATTCTGTATATATTTATAATTTCGCAATTTCAGAATCAGAATCAGCATATATTTTACTGTCTAAAACTGTGTAAAATATTAGTTTATAAATATATATATGCCAGTACTTAACGACAGTTCTGTCCTTAATCCTTACTTATAAAACCGTTTTATAAGCTTAATGACATTATGAAAATTAATTGGAATAGACAATCGTTTGAATAATGTAATTTGTAATGCATTTCTTAATTTATTATTTTATTAATTAATTAACCCGATATGACATTCACATGGTATTTTATTTGACTAATAGCATATTTTTTTAAATAAATTGTATTGAATTAATGTACCTACTATAACGAAACTCTGTTAAAAGGTGAATAAATAATCTGTATCTGAATCTGAATCTTTAAAAAACACATAAATAGTAAACATAGTCTAGTTCAAGTATTCCAGACTTTTTAAATATTATATTTATTATTATTTGCTCTATTATATATTCGCGTATGTCTCTTTATTTTTTTTATTCAGCCTCAGCGTCAAAAGATTAGTTCTGAAAAGCAGCACAGCTGAGAATACGGCAGCATTAATGCTGAGAACTAACCTTTTTTGTCGCATTGGACATTACAGCGACTACTTTCTTTATTATTGTTAGTATATTCATGACGTCTTTTATTATGTATGTTGTGCGTTGTTATTGTAGTGTTGTGTGTGATAAAATGTTACGTTCTTTCTTTGTTCCTAATAATATTTACGCATGATAGTTGAGGCATATTTTTTCCCCAATCACTACAGTTACCATAACAATAACTGGGTACTTATATTATTCTAAAGAATAATTTATAAAATGCAACATAATCTATGACAGAAACAAATAGTATGTGGGTGTGGGTTCGATTTCCACTCAAGACAAACATTTGTATGACGAGCATAAATGTTCTTTTTCTGTCTGGGCGTTCTTTTTGTATTATTAGCTAAGCCTCGGCTTAGCACGGGTAGTAAGAATGGGTATAGTGAGCTATCTTTAAAAGGTAGAAATATTTATATGCCATGCCGTGGACTTTTTTGTAGATCTCTAAAAGAGGAATATCCCATCATGCATTGTTTTGTTATATCTCAAAGGCAGAGTTTTCGATGAAAGCTCCCAGGTGGCTTGACTTTATCTGACACTTCCAATTACCATCATATTTTAACGAATTCACACAAAACCTCGACAAATTATATACCTGAACCTTCCTCATTAATCACTCTATCTATTGGTGAAACTCGCATGATAATCTGTTCAATAGTTTTTAAGTTTATCGCGAACAGACAGACAGACAGACAGACGTGGCGTACAACTTTGTTTTATAAATAGACTAGCGGCCCGCTCCGGCTTCGCACGGGTATAAACCTCAAAAATAACAGTATTTATCCACTATTTAATGGATGTTATTATACATATAAACCTTCCTCTTCAATCATTCTATCTATTAAAAAACCGCATCAAATTCCGTTGTGTAGTTTTAAAGATTTAAGCATACATAGGGATATAGGGACAGAAAAAGCGACTTTGTTTTATACTATGTAGTGAAGTGATAAGTATTCACAAAAAAAATGTACACCCATTCTTTGTTTAGTTTGGGGCTAGATGGCGCAGTGTGAAAGATTTTTTTTCCTAGGATATTTATTTGTAGGATATTTATTTATTAATACCGAACAAAATCTCGAGATATTAATATTTGCAATGTGAAGCAGTAGAGCGAGAATATTAACTTACATATTCATATTAGTTTTATGGATCCCTACTTATTTCACACAGTTTGACAAAACTTGGGAATTTTCCGGCAAAATTTTGTGCTGTTTTTCGGGTTTGTTGTACCCATATCTTAGTTGGGAAGCCCGGGTACAATGCAAGTTTAACTAGCGGAAGTCATGATCTCATTTTACACCGCCAGCGGAATCCGATTTTGGCAAGTTAAGTAAAAGCTTTGAGATAATTATAGGTTTTTGTAAGGTTCAACAAATATTGTGTTTCTTAAAACTGGGCTTTTTGGAAATTTGACTTAACAGTAGCAAATTCATTTGTATTTGTGTATGAGAAATAACATTTGCTATTAAAGCAGTTTCGTTTAACCTTTAAAATAAATACCGCTATTAGTTGGCTTTTAACAACAGATATTCACATTGTGTGATTTTATAAATTTTAATATCACTATTCAGGTCATTGGATTCAGTATGAATCGTATAAGCTCATTGTTGGGGTTTTGAACCTACTCTCTTCGGCGTATGAATCGACCGCGCTAACCACTGAGCTATCGTTGCTACAAAAAAATAATCTTTTCGGTTAGTATTTCATTTTTACGAGTTTAATCAATTGACTACTTAAAATAATGATATATCGGTAATTATACCTATGATATAAACATATATTAATCGGTTACCGAGATGTGTTTCGTCTGTATACGAGGCGCCCTTAGGACGTATTAACTTTCCGAGCGCAAGGCCGTGAATATAAAATAATATATGTATATTCTAGACTACGTTATGTTGTATTAGCAATAAATAAAGAAAAAATGTTTTTCTTTTATAGCGATGATAGCTCATTGGTTAGCGTGGTCGGTCTGCATGCCGAAGGGCGTGGGTTCAAATCCCAACAATAAGCTTGAATTGTCGGTGAAGGAAAACATCGTGAGGAAACCATAGCGTGGTGGTAGAGTACTTTCTAGTGCTCGGCTGGCTAGCTACCGCCCTCAAGTTGGAAAATCTGCCGTCAAGCATCTAACGGTGTGTTTCGGCAGCCTCACTTGAAAGCCAGTTCCGTTCCAGGCTAGGTGTGCTTTACCATCTTAGACCACACCGTCACTTAACATTGAGTTGTGGTCAAACACCAAGTCTGACAGCTATAAAAAATATATATAATAATACCAACTAGATCCTCTACTAATGGTAAGAGATAACGCCTGTCCATGACCATTGCAGCGATAAACAGAACTTGGAGTAGCAAAACAATGTCTAGTGCATCGCTGCTTTATCGCTCATTATTTTGAGACATTAGATGGGTAGTCTAAACAGCCCAATCTCGCTAGCTGCAGTACCCTTCAAACCGGAACACAGTAATGTGTACACACTACTGCTTGGCGGCAGAATATCTGGTACTGCGGTGGTATCTACAGACGACCTTTTGCTAAGGAGATCTACCACCAAGTAAACAGCATAAGTAAAAACGCTTGGTGGTATAAAATGTTCTTAAGTCTGTGTGCGTTTTTGTTCTATGCATTTTAATAATGCACCTGGGGTTCGCTTCCGAGACAAACTGCAAAGTAAAACTGCCGGAGCGTAATGGAACCAGGTGGCAGTGCAGAATAATTAACTGACACTGTAATTCTTCGAAAAGAGGGGATGATATTGATATTTATGCGGATCCTGCACACGAAGTGTCTGAAGGGGCTCTGAAAATTATTTTTGTCTTAAACTTTACGTTTTTTTTTTATAATAAATAAATTTTGGCATCGCGTTTTGTATGTTGTGCCTTTATCAGAATTTCGTATATCTATATATGTATATTATACGTGTCGTGTCACGTCGTTTGTTGTCGCACACTTCCGAAACGGCTCGACCGATTTAAAAAAATATATATATTAAGGATTGGATATTAATAGCACCAAACACACAGGCATGGAAAGGAGGAAGATAAGCTTTTGCCCAGCAGTGGGACAAAATAGGTTGAAAAAAATAAATAGTATTTTGGTAGGTATGAGAATCGGGTCGGAAAGTATATTTCATACCGCTAGGTAAGTCATGTAGCGGGTAAAACCGCGGGCGCAGATAGTATATACATATTGTTGGACATTACACGTAACGCCATCTGTCCCCAAACTAAACAGAGCTCGTGTGATGGAAGTCAGATAATTGAGATAACACATAAATACTAGTCAAGCATCAAGTGTGTTTTGTTTTTATGATTGACGGGCTAGGTGTTTGACCACAGCCCACCTGATGTTAAATGGTGTGGTCGAAGATGGTTTACACACCTGGAATAGTACTGGCTATCAAGTGAAACTGCCGGAACACACCGCTTGATGCTTGGCGGCAGATTTTCAACTTGAATGTGGTAGCTAGCCACACGAGTACTAAAAAGTACCCTACCACCACGCTATGGTTTCCTCATGGTGTTTTCCTTCACCGGTAGCTCAAGCTCATTGTTGAGGTGTGAACCCACGCTCTGCGGCGTGCGAACCGACATCGCTAAGGACTGAGCTATCATTGCTATGTATGCTGAAATCATATAAAATAAGTCTTAATTACAGTCAAAGTCACATGTAGGTACATACGTGATCAAGTTCTGTCCATGGTCTAGTAAAGTAGTTGTGACTTCACTAGAAGTTTTTATGTCCTTTTGCTTTAGCGCTTTATAAATAAAACATAACTATTTTTAAAAATAAATAGTCATTTTAGAAAACTATAGGCATCTACAATTAGTGATATGATTTTTCAACGTTTTAAATGTTCAAGTATAAACAAAAGGAATTTGAGGCTTTATACATATTTGTCCAACATTTTACAGACTACAAATAAAATAAAATCCTGGGAATGGAGCAGCTGGTAGCGCCACCCGTGGAAAAATTCAGTAGTCGAGGAGCTGATAATCGTAAAATTACGAGCTGGGAAACACATCCATTCTAGAATAGGTGTGTTTATTATCTTCGACCACACCGTCACTTAACATCAGGTGAGCTGTGGTCAACACGTAGTCTGTCAGCCATAAATAAAGAACTTTTTACTGACTGGTCTTCCTCCTCCGCTGTTGGGGAGGTAGGGTTTCTGCGCACTGTTTTCGTTTTGGCATTTTTAATGCTAAATCTAGCATATTTTTAGACATATTAGCATGAAAAATTAGCACTTAGCCTATTGCATGTTTTTGGCATTTTTTGAACTTTGCTTATATGATGATAAAATATTTCTAATAATATTATAAAAGTTTGTGTGTAAAGAAACTTGATTATTTTATTCAGCATTCTCAAAAATTATTTAGCATGTTTTTTGCATTATCGGCAATAAATTTAAGCATTTTTTCCAAATAAAAAGTGGCAACACTGATTCAGCGTCGAGGATATACATCCTTGCTACACTGGCCCCAGGGGTGTGTGGTGGGTGCTAGTCGACGCCCGCTAAAACCACAGGTGTCATTTATAAAACATATTGAATTTTTTTTTTTCTTTATTCGAAAAGTTATGTACTTTCAAATTGGTCGCATAGAGTTTGAAATGGATTCAATAGATACAACTCGTGAAGCTCGTGGTGTGGAATCGTTTTTTTTAAATGTTACATTATTATATTTGCTTAAATTATTCGTTTGAAGTTTAATTTTTTTTCAAAAGATTCTAAAAAATATTAATCTGATTATGTAAAGAAAACAAATGTAAATATATAATACAAATTTAACTGTTATGTTTTCGGTTGCATTATGGTATGGGACCCTAGGTAAGCGTGTCTATCAAGTACATGGTTACTTAAGTAGAATTTTAGTAATTATTTACTCCTTCTTCCCCATTGTCAATAAAAGTTAGCAAAGCTCTGATAACTTGATTGATTCAGGTGTTACTTTGCGGAAGTTCATTTTGAGCGTAGAATTTGAGATATATATTTAGTTCATTAATTTAATTTAGTTTTTAAATTTTTATTAGTTTTTGGTTTAATTTGTTTTAGCTTTTAAATTTATGTCAAGTTTTAGTTTAAGATATTAAGTAAAGTTTCGGTTAATATATTTAAATTGTTGTCTAGTTAGTTAAATTTAAATCCTCATCACTGTTGTAACTGGAACGACTGCTAAGCGGATATAAATTAAATATTATACATACCTTGAAAACTAATCGAAGCTCTTTCTTCCCGTTCCTATACTTACGTTAACATTGGTTTAATTAGCAGCCAAAACAATCTCTTTCAGGCAACAAGGAGGAAGTTGTGCTTAATACAAACGAACAACAATGAGTTTGGGCTGCCGGTGAAGGAAAACATCATGAGCCATAGCATAGTGGTAGGGTATTTTTTAGTAGGTAGGTACTCGACTGGCTAGTTACCAGTCAAGGTGTAAATTTGCCGCCAAGCACTTAACGGTTTGTTCCGGCAACCTTACTTGACAGCCAGTTTCATTCCAGGCTAGACGTGCTTTACCATACCAAACCAAATACCAAGCCTATCAACCATTAAAAAAAAAAAACGTGGTACTTGAACGGCTTCTTATAAAATTAAGTGGGTATCAAGACGTAACTATAATATTCAGTGTCTATTCGACTATGAAGAAAATAGATTTCAGATTTCAAAGCGTAGGATTAAGTTGTTTTAGGTTTCAATAGAACTACAAGTGTGAAAATGGTTTGAAAAGAAATTTTCAAGATTAGAAGGGATTTTCTCAAAACCGAGTTAAACTAGAAACGTTTTCATACATTTTGTGATTTAGTTTTTTTTTAATACAGATTATAAATGTTTCACATTATCAAATTAAATTCCTTTTTTACAAAGACTAGAGGAGGTGGGAGAGAGATTCTATCATCGATTTCTTATTTATCGTGACTACGACGCTACTTTGTATTCCGACCACGGTAAACTTTTTGGGTCAGTTCGCTTTTTACTCTGGCGACTTGTTATTTTGTGCTTCCATTTCAAACTATAAGTACTGAAACTTAATCACTTTATTTGCGAAATCAACGTTGAAATAAAATGTTAAGAAACTTTGTTGGACAGGGCAATAATATCAGAGCAATAAATCACCGCATATTGAATATTCATTCCACTACTATGCTTTGGTTGTTGGTCATTTTTCTTTGTCAGTTTTATCACTACATATTACAAAACACAGTCGTCCGCCGCGTCTGTGTGTCTGTTCGCGATAAACTTAAAACTACTGAACGGATTATCATGCAACTCACCAATAGATAGAGTGATTCACGAGGAACGTTTAGGTATATAATTTGTCTAGGTTTTGTGTAAATTGGTTGAAATATGATGATAATTGTTGGAAGTGTCCGAAAAAGTCAAGTTACCTGGGAGCTTTCATCGAAAACGCTGCCTAATCCTTCTGAGATATAACAAAACAATGCATGGTGGTAAACAACAATTAAAAAACATTTTAAAGATCTACACTAGAGTCCGCGGCGGCATATACGAGTATGTATCTATCTTTTAAGGTTCGCCGTCTGTACGATCTTTTAAGCTACGCAACGGATTTTAATGCGGTTTCCATCAATAGACAGAGCGATTCAAGAGGAAGGTTTATATGTATAATACATGAATACGCATCACATTAGTATCCACAATGCACCCGTGCGAAGCCGGGGCGGGTCGCTAGTATTGTATAAGTATTGTAATAAATGCAATGAAACGCATTTGAGATCTTTTTATTAAAAAAATATAAGTAGGTAACAAGGTGCTTGCCTAATTGTAAGAGTCATGTTTGTCTTTATCAGCTGAGTGATGTTTGTTGACAAGTTAGATAAATTTCAAATTAAAACCTTACCCCTGCTGTAACCAAAACGACTTTACATTTAAAATGTATATCTTAAACACTCAAAATGAACTTCCGCAAAGTAACACATGAATCGATTAATTAATAAAATATTGTCAAACCCACGTCAGTTGCCAAAGTTAAATATAAAAAAAATATTATCGAAGGCTATTAGGATCCTTCTCGCATAGGAAAGCTAACGGTATGTAAGTGAGAATATCGTCAAGAAGACCGTTTCTGAAGATGTTTCCAGCGAACTGGCGCTGATGATCTATCCCCTTCCCCGCTCTCCACTCGCTGCTTGGCTGTCCTGGAGACCATTTATGGTAGCCTGTTTCCAGAGGTTGTCCTGGAAAAGAGATACCATTAAGACAGGTGGTTTTTATGTCAATAAAATTTTTAGAACGTTATTTTTTATGTAAAATTAATGAGACGAACGACATGTTCTCCTGATGGCAAGATATAACGCATTGCAGCGATACACAGAACTTTGAGTTACAAAACAAAGTCCAGGGCTGCTTTGGCGCTCATTACTTTGAGACTATCGGTAGCTAGTCTCAACAACCCCGTTTTTTTGCTAGCTGCAGTACCCTTCAAACCGGGATACAGTAATGTTAACACACTACTGTTTGGCGTAATATCTGGTACTGCGGTGGTACCTACCTAAACAACCTTCTGCTAAGGAAATCTACCATCAAGTAAAAGTTGAGTAGAGCAGAATAGAGCATAGTAAAGGAAGTACAATGTGACACTAATCATCAGAGTTACTTCTAATTATCCGATTAAATAATCTTATATAATACTTTCAATAAACTCACCATGAATAGTCATGAAACTTCTGCCACGATTACCCCAGTCATGGAATCCTATCATAAGGCTACTTTTATAGACGGAGAATATGGAATTTTCTGGATGTTTTGCGAAAATATCTTTCACCACAGCAGCTTCTTCGTCGTCATTTATGATGGCCAGGTACCCTCCCTCAGCCATGCAGGTCATATATGCTTGAGACCAAAGCAGACCAGTACTGTGGAATTTATAGCAGCTACTAGTTCTATGTTCCAGAACGTATCCTATAAAAGAAAAATACTGTTGAAATAATTTTAGGAAGTTTTTATTGAAATCGATTTCGAAAAAAAATTCATAACTACATCATTTTGTTGTAATTAAATAAATGGAACAAAACGCTCTGAAGGTAAGAGCACAGAAAACTTTGAGTTTGAGTTTTACCGGTATCTGTGTTTCCCGAAAAGTACAATATGAGTGTCTTCAAATCAAGACTACACAGGTTCTTTCTAGGTAAGCGTGTTCCATCTTAGACCACATCGTTGCTTAACATTAGGCATGATGTGATCAAATGCGAACCTATTCAGTGTCAAAAAAAACCAACATAGTCCAAAGCATCGCTGCTTTGGCGCTTATTACTTTAAAACTTTCGATGGTTAGTCTCAGCCCTGTAATTTTGCTGTAGAGTACCCTTCAAACCAGAACACAGCAGAGTTTACTGTGGACGCCCGTGCGTTGAAATTTATAAATAATTGGACCAGGTTAGTTGAGGACCGAGGCAAGTGGCATAGTACGAGAGAAGCCAATATCTTGCGATAAGGAAGGTTAATGTTGATGAAGTACCTAGGTCAGCAGTTCCGCATTCAGTGATGACCACGTTAGTATCTTTCTTGTAGCAGACATATGGCAAAACTCTGTCACAACGCGTGTCGGCCATGGTTCCGTTGTAACTTATTACCATCGCGAGACAGCTCTCCGAGTTCTCGTAGTTGTCGGGCTCTCCTGGCGCCCAGGTGATCGCTAGCCGTAGCAGAGGTACACCTGTGGTAAAGTATTTCGCATCAGCTTTTAATATTTATAACTGTACATAGTCCAACCATCGGAGGATGAAAGTCTATATATTTGTTTTACTTATGCGGGATTACTCAAGTTTACTATATCGAATACTCCGACTATAGTTTCCTTCTTTGACTTAGCCTTCTTCATGAAAACAACGCTGAGTACAACGCGCACGCTGCCTCAACTTGCGCACGTTGCGTCACTTCACGCTTCCATGAAGAAGGCCATCAGATAAGTATAATCGCACAAGTAAAACAAAAAGGGCCAAAACTACGTCAGCATCATAATAAAGGCTATATTCGACGCTCAGGTGGGTTGGTCATACATAGTTTTGATTTTTTTGCCAGAGAAAACGCTGAGTACTTCTGGTAGAAAATAGCAAGAAAGTCGTTCGCCTGTATCGCCAAAAAGCTCTTGAAAACAGTACCCTTACAAAAATAGGGCTGATTCGGAAGCTTTCCGTTCCGGTATGATTGATTCAGGCGTTACTTTGCGGAAGTTCATTTTGAGTGCTCAAGATATTTTAGTATATTTCCGCTTAAAATTCGTTTTGGTTACGACAGTGACGAGGTTTTAATTTAAAATTTATCTAACTTGACGAAAATTTTTGAATATCAATCCGAGATAATCCTTGATATCTAAAACTAAAATCTAAAAAAAAAAATGAATACGTATTTTACCGTCAACAGATGAATAGTCTCCTTTAGATAAGGTAGCATGTACGCCTATGAAGATTGTATTCGAAATTTCTTCCTGACACTGTGTATTTTTCTTCACAAAGGATATGATGGCAGCTTTTAGTTGGTTATTCATAGGCGATGCCAGAACAGCACCTGAAGCAAATTTAAAAGCAAAAATATTAAACGTTAAAGTTTAGAGTTAAATCTGCTATGCTCCCGAAAACTCCTGAACCTTCAACAAGATAAACTCCGCAGAATTGTCGGAATAGTCACTGGATATTGCTCTCTAAGCAAACACCTTTACAATATTCGGGTTACAGACAGTTACTCTATGCCAAAATTGCAATTACATGGGGGTAGAAAAAAGGGTCACGCAATTTCTGCTACAATACAATCTTGTATTGCACCAACGTTTGAAAGTCTTCGGGTCACCGAGGATGGTTGGGAAGCATGCATACGCTGTTGTCAGCGATCTGTTGGCTTTTCTCCAAGCCATCGATTAGCTGAACTAGCCACGCTGGATCCACGCACTTGGGGCTCTTCAGCGGCCTAGAGTTAATCTTAAGTACTTACCTTCTGCATGACAACGCATTCTGGCTTCATCCCATGTAGCAGGGATTGCATGGTACTTCAACCAACCTCCTGCTTGCTCGTCCCATTCATAGTCAAATCTGTATTGCTTTGCTACAATAATTTAAATTATATTTATCTCAACACTCGCCTTGCTTTAATAGTATTTATTGTAATTGTAAAGAGTTGAACGAAACGCTCTTCTGATGGTAAGCGATAACGCATGCCCATGCCGATTGCAGGGATACACAGACCAAGAGACCGTTTCGTTCGTTTCTAATTTAAAAAACTCCTTACCTATGCATCCAGTTAAGAATATGTTTAAAATTAATAGTATTTTAACCATATCTATCGTAATAATTTGAGTATTTTTTATATCAGCAAGTTTATAACCTAAGTAAACTGTTTTGTTAAAAATTCGTAACAACTGTGTAAAAATTATTTAGTGAAATGCATCGATTAATTGAAAATTCTACGTTATCGCGTAATATCATACTAGTCATGTCATATATCTGTCCCGTTGTAATTGACCACATGACATATTACATTGCCTGATAATGTGTATTTGTGGAAACAGTCCTGTAATTTCGCTAGCTGCAGTACCCGTCAAACCGGAACACGATAATTTTTATACTCACTTGCTTGGTGGCAGAATATCTTGGTACTATTGTGGTACCTACCTAGACAATACCCTGCTTAAAAGATCTACCACTTTATTAACCGTTGGCTCATTGACAATATATCTGTTTTAAAAGCTGTAGGGACCCATGACAAGACATTTCATGGTATAAACTATTTTGTAGCAATGATAGCTCAGTGGTTAGTGCGGTTGGTTCGCATGCCGAAGGGCGTGGGTTCAAACCCCAACAATGAGCTTGAGCTACCGGTGAAGGAAAACATCGAAAAAATTAAAACTTTAGTACTCGGCTGGCTAGCTACCACCCTCAAGTTGAAAATCTGCCGCCAAGCATCTAACGGTGTGTTCCGGTAGCCTCACTTGAGAACCAGTTCTAATCCAGGCTAGGTGTACTTTACCATCTTCGACCACACCATCACTTAATATCACGTGAGTTGTGATCAAAAATGTAGACGGTAAGCGTTAAAAAAAAAAAGAACCTACTTTACAAATATTTTGGTAATTGTCATCTACACTATCGTAAAACAAAAACACGGAACACGTTTTCCCATTACTGGTACCGCTGATTGACCCGTCGGTCGCGCCCCCAATAAAACATAGAGCGAGGACAAAGTTGTAAATATGTAGATGTGGATGGGTGACATTGATTTCTGTGCAAGCTCGTAAAATTGACGCTTTTTACGACTTTTACCTGAGCACAGACGAAATTAGATACAGCCTCTATATTCGACATAAACGGTGTTTTGTTTTATTCTCGCAAATGTAATATGTATGTGCACATAAACTTTGAGCCCCTGTTTGAATTTGATCGGAATTTATTTCTTGACAAGTACTTAACTTATCTTTTCATTTTTCGATTTTTATAGCGAGTTAGCTCTCAGGAGTTAGCGGCGTGATTGATCAGAAGAGCGACTCGTTCGTTTCATTACTATTACATTTAAAAAATCTCCGTACCAATGTATCCAGTGAAGTAAGTAAGGGTGTGGATCACACGCTGGAAGGTGTAGGTTCAAATCCCAACTTGAGCTGCCCGTAAAACATCGCTACAAAACAGACTCTACATTGTCACTCATAACATACACTACCATATTACCACGTCTACTTGGTGGTAGATCTTTTTAGCAGGAGTTCATCTAGGTAGGTACCACCGCAGTACCAGATATTCTGCCGCCAAGCAGTAGTGTGTAAGCGTTACTGTGTTCCTATTTGAAGGGTACTGCAACTAGCGAAATTACAGGGCTATTGAGACTAACCAACGAAAGTCTCAAAGTAATGAGCGCCAAATCAGTGATGTCCTGAACTTTGTTTTACTACACAAAGTTTTGTGTCATGGTCATGGACAAGCGTGGTCACTTACCACCAAGAGAGCATCTCGTTCTTCTCATTACGTTTACAAAAAAATAAACTCCATCATCTGACCCCAAACTAAGCAAAGCTTGTACAGGCAGTCAGATAACTGATAGTTTTTTTTTTTTGTTGATACCTGCTTATAATACAAACAGAACACCCAGATACAGAACAAAGATTTGTTTTATACCGCAAAACGTTTTGTCCTATGTAGGAATCGAACCTACACCCTACAGCTCTTAAAACATTTATACTACCAATGAGCCAACAGGAGCCAATTTGAGTCTAAATGGTGAACTAGCTATAGCGTGAATCTTTAATTACTTTGATACAAAACCAAACCATGTTAAAACAAATTACCTCCATGACTCCACCCAATTTGAAGACCTTAAACACGCTCAAAGGTATCAGATGGCGCGGTAACAAATTTACAAAAGTAATTACTGGTGTCTTGTACCTCCTCGCAATTACAGCGTTCCAAGAATTTTCACGTACTCTGAACGATGAATACATAAATGCTTTGTATATTAACGTGAACTATAATGCCTTGCATAAATACTTTATACGGGTTATACCTTATACAGTTTGAACATTAGCAATATTCAAAGACATGTTAGTTTTGCCGTGGTGGTGCCGGCGTAACAACTGTGCCCGACCTTCTCTACCCGTGGTTGCCGTAAGAGTCGGCTAAGGGATGTAATCCGGAAGATGGGCAGCAGCGTCTTCCTTGAACAATTACACCAACCCGCCTGCCAAGCGTGGTGAGTATTGGCAAAACCCCCCAGGAGGAGGCCTATGTCCAGCAGTGGACGACCTGTGGCTGATGATGTATGTTAGTTAGTAGTCATATTCATGCATCATTCTATTTGACGGGTTCTGTTGTGGTTATTGCATTTAGGTAAGCTTTACAGCGTTAGCGGAGATTTACCTAACTGTCGAAGACGGTGCGACGTTAAGCTTAAGATTTAGTAGTGACAAGGGAAAACGGACACACAAACCTCGGCTATGAAACGTAACTCAGGGATTAGAAATCTAGGCTAGAGAAGCAAACCAAAATCAAGTCATTCAAAATCAAAATCAAAAAGTCATTTATTCAGTTTAGGCCCTGGTAAGGCACTTATGAACGTTAAGTTACATGTTTGCATCTACCACCGGCTCGTAATTACACTTCAACTGAGAAGACTCCGGCAAGAAACTCAGCAAGGCATTTTTTTTGTGGATCTTTCTTTTCATATTAGGTTACAATTTACAGTTATAAATATTAATACATACATTATGCTTACTACAATTGTCACTTAGCCAGGGGGATGCAAGTGCAGAGAGAAGCTACAACAACCATAATTATATTCCTGTCTTCCACGTAATGAGCCACCTTAATTTGTCAATTAACCTCTGCTTTATAAAATCTTTGAATTTATTATAGGACATTTAAGTTACCTCAAGTGGGATTTTATTATAGAATCTAACGCAATTCCCGAGAAAAGACTTATTAGCTTTAGATAATCTGAATCTAGGTGTCACAATTTTATCTTTATTTCTTGTATTCAAGTTATGGCGGCTACTATTAATTTCAAATGAATTTAAATTTTTCAGGACAAACATAATGTTTTTCGTAAATGTACTGTGACGGTAACGTTAATATCTTAAAATCTTTAAATCGATTTCGTAGTGATTCGCGAGGACCCAAACAATAGATTGCATTTATTTTTATTTTTAACAGAAAATACTGTTTTTTATTTCATGCAGAGTATGAGAAAGTTAAAGTTTTCGTTTTTTTTATGGTTGACATGTTAAGTTTTGACCACCGCTCAGTTGTTCACTTATCTTTACCACATAACCACCAAAGCGCGCGTAAAACACAGGTATTAAACTTTTGCAAGTATTAAATCATAAAAATAAAATCATAAATCATATTTATTGACAACGGGTGTTACAAGTCAGTAAATTTGGATGATAATTAAAATTCAATAGTTACAATTATATAAAAAATTTCATAAAAAATAATAATGATAATAATAATAATTAATAAATGTCAAAACTCACAAAATTCATTGTAGCTGAAGAACGTGTGCTCGACAAGCCAGCGTTTCAGTCGTGACTTAAAGCTGCCCATAGAAGGCGCTGAAATGATATGCTCCGGCAACTTGCTATAAACTGTCGGACCCATGACATGCGTCGACTTGGCCGACCTTCCTAGCGTACGGGGGACCTCCGCCAGCTTACCCCCGGCGCGGGCGCTGCGGAGCGTTTTGTAAGAGGCTTGGTTTAATCTGACATATACCGCGACATGAAATGAGAACCTGAACATGAAACCAGTGCAGGTAATGTCAAGATCCCAAACCTCTCGAAATGTAAACGTGCAGACTCGTCCTGGGGTATTCCGGCGATCGCCCGGACAGCGCGCTTATTATTAAGGAGCCTGTATTTTCGACCAAATTTATGATTAAATATTTGCAGAGCAAATTAACAAACGGTTGCCGCTATGACTCGCATGGACGAAAAAGAACCTGATGGAAAGCGATGGTGCAGCCGAGGGTGGAGCACGTTGTAATTTAAAGGAAACAGATAAGCAGACAATTAGTTCCATTTATTAGCTGTACCTACGCTTTAAGATAGTAGGTACTTTCTAGTAGGTACTTAAATGGCTAGCTACCACCCTCAAGTTGAAACACCTAACATCGTTTTCCGGCAGCCTCACTTGAAGATCAGTTCCATTCCAAGCTAGGTGTGTTTACCATCTTCGACCACACACATTCAAGATCAGGTGAGCTGTTTTAAAACACAAAGCTTGTTGTGTAAAAAGACGCATCTAAGATCTATTCTCTAGATTCTTATATAAAACAAGACCCCATGAATATTAGAGGGTGCTTACTCTTTTTACCAGCTGGCTGCTAATTAATTTAGCTTAATTAATCATTGCCTTGAATGAGCTTGATTTATGACTTGCTAAGAATAATTTGCATTCTGTGACTTCGCTTGTAGCTGCCATTATTAAAGGTAGAATACTAAGTATTGAGAAACGGTCAAGTCAAAAGCTGAATGTTTATTTAAATGTTGTGTAATTAACAGGGTTGTAAGTTTTGGGTTTATTACTTACTGATATTTTTATATTTAGAGGGTCACCCTGCTGACCCTCTTTGTGCCCAAAAAATTAGCACAAAAAAAAAACATTAGCAGCTGTTTTATACATTTGATCAATGTCAAACCTAACATTTTCCCGGGATAAAAAGTAACCTATGTGTTAATCCAGGTAATAAATAATAAACTATATGTGTGCCAAATTTTATCCAAATCCAGTTAGCCATTTTTGCGTGTGTGAATAACAAACATCCAAACATAGAAACTTTCTCATATTATACTAGCGACCCGCTCCGGCTTCGCACGGGTAGTAAGAATGGTATAGTAAGCTATCCTTAAAAGGTAGATATATGCCACCGCGGATTTTTTTGAAGATCTATAAAAGGAAATATCCCACCATGCATTGTTTTGTTAATCTTAAAGGGATTAGGTAGCGTTTTTGATGAAAGCTCCCAGGTGGCTTGACTTTTCCGACACTTTTAACAATTATCATCATATTTCAACCAATTTACACAAAACCTTGACATATTGTATACCTAAACCTTCCTCGTGAAACTCGCATGATGATTCAACAGTTTTTAAGTTTATCGCGAACAGGCAGACAGACAGACGCGGCGGACGACTTTGTTTTGTGATATGTAGTGACAATGGTTATAAAATAATGCCAGTAAATACTACGCTTCCAAAGTTACAAGCGATATTGTCCGCCTACTAAACAAAATGAAAGACGTTTCATGCCAAAACAAAGCAGTTTGTTTCTAAAAAAAACTTGAAGTACTTTTTTTTCTCTTTCTTCTTGGCATCGCACTGCATTCTGCCAGTTTCAATGTTTCTATATTTTGTGAGTAGTCTTAATTTTTCAGCTTCTTTATCATCTATAGTTACAATCAAAGTCTTGTCTTGATCAAGTCCCAGTCAAATCAAGTCATACCTTAGTAAAGTAGTGGCGACTATAAGCTTCTGGATGGAGTTTTGGAAGCAACACGAAAAGTCATGTTTAACCACATTATATCATTCTCCCACACTCGCGCTTGTAATTCGGCACTTCTAAATATATATAACTCAAAGGTGACTGACTGACTGACTGACTGATTGACTGACTGACTGACTGACTGACTGACTGACTGACTGACTGACTGACTGACTGACATAGTGATCTATCAACGTACAGCCCAAACCACTGGACGGATCGGGCTGAAATTTGGCATGCAGGTAGATGTTATGACGTAGGCATCCGCTAAGAAAGGATTTTGATTAATTCTATCTCCAAGGGGATAAAGTAGGGGATGTAAGTTTGTATGAAACTTTGTCAATTTTAAACCGATCGGGCTGAGACTTTGCATGCATAAAGCTACTATGACGTAGGCATCTAGCGCGGAAACCGCTGGGCACAGCTAGTTATAAATAAAACACCACTATTTTTATGCATAAAAACTCGAAAAAACACTAGTTTAAAAAAAAAACAATGTGGCGACACGCTCACCGCGTTCCCGCCGAAACCTTGAAATACTTAAGTTTAACAAATTCGGTCGACAGATTGTCGCGCAAGTTTTGAGGGTCCGGTCACGTCTCCGCCGACCTACACTACGCAATAACAGGGAAATTGAAGGAAAGTGTGACGAAACAACTTCAATTGATCACTGGGCCTTGGTCGCGTCTGGACGGAATTCGGAAAGTTTCGGTTGGAAATTTATCCTGCAAACCCTACATATATTTGGAAAATAAAATCCTCCAAAATATTTAGTCTCGGCCAAGCGCTCGGAGAGTCAACACGTCCTGAGGATGCCTCGTGTAGAGGCGACACACGTGTCGGCGAGTGGTTATTGCAGCGAAGAGAATATAAATACTTGTGGATTTTGTTTTTATTTTAATTAGTGTTTTATTTAAGCTTTTAAGTTAATGTGAAATTTAGTTTTTGATTATTAGTAAAGTTCCGGATAGGTTTTTTAATTATCATTAAGTTTTTTAAAAAATATTTTCAAGTGTTTCATATCTATGTCAAGTTTTAAAAAATTTAAATCCTCTTTTCTGTTGTAGCTGGAACGACTGTTAAGCGGAAATAAACTAAATATATACCTAGAAAACTCAAATAAAATCATTTATAAGTAGTTGACTTGGTATTAGATTTCCTCAGCAAGAGGTACCACTGCAGTACTAGATATTCCGTCGCCAAGAAGTAATAAGCAACAAAGCAGCGATGCCCCGAACTTTGTATTGTTTTTTTTTTATAGTTGACATGCTATCTGTTTGACCACAGCTCACCTGATATTAAGTGACGGTGTGGTCGAAGATGGTAGAGCATACCTAGCCTGGAATGGAGCTGGCTCTCAAGTGAGGCTGCCGGAACACACCGTTAGATGCTTGGCGGCAGATTTTCAACTTGAAGGTGGTAGCTAGCCAGCCAAGTACTAGAAAGTACCCTACCGCCATGCTATGGTTTCCTCACGATGTTTTCCTTTACTGGCAGCTCAAGCTCATTGTTGGGGTTTGAACCCACACCCTTCGGCATGCGAACCGACCACGCTAACCACTGAGCTATCATCGCTACAATCATAAAAAAAGTATGTGAGGTCTACCAAGCCACACGTGGAAGACTGTGGCCTTACCCTTGTCACAATAAAGCAAGGTCGATGAAGTGCTTATGTTTTTTATAGACATAGTTATTTGTCAAAGGTCACGGAGACACAACTTTTTATCTAAAATTATCTTTCAGAGCCCCTCTGAGCATCAGCTTAATTATTATAAAACAAAGCTCTTATTTTTAATCAGCTTTCTTTAGAAGTAAATTTCGTAATTTTTGCTTTGTGAATTTCTTCTCGCCAGAATTACTATCTGAGAGCCTTGCCCAGTCTCTAGTTGTAACTCAGGGAGCGGTTTACTGAGTTTTGTTTAAAATGTTTGTAAAATAAAATGCACCCATCCATGCTGAAGTATCCTAATTTTTTTTTATGTTGACATTCTAGATTTGGTGACCACAGCTCACTTGATGGTAAGTTACAGTGTAGTCGAAGATGGTAAACATCGAGCCAGAAATAGAACTGGTTCTGAAGTGAGACTACCGGTGGAATAAGCAAAAGAATAATGACAATGAGATACATTTTTATAGAGAAGATAGTTCAGTGGTTAGTAGGGTTCACACGCCGAAGGGCGTGGGTTCAAACCCTAACAATGTGATCGGTGCATAGCATGGTGGTAGGATACTCTCTAGTACTTGATTGGCTAGCTACCACAGTTAAGTTGAAAATCTGTCGCAAAACACCTAACAGTGCATTCTGGTAGCCTCACTTGAGAGTCAGTTCCATTCCAGGCTAGGTGTGCTTTTTTTATCTTCGACTACACCGTCACTTAACAACAGGTGAGCTGTGGTCAAACACCTAGCTTTTCAACCATAATAAAAGGCAGCAGTCGCAAGACTGTCGCGGTTGTCTGTCGCATTAGCCGCGGTCGCTAACATCCAAAAACATTCTCACTGTCTCTTTAGCTTTCTCTGTCCTAAGCTTTGGGGCTTTTAACCATTAATCCGAAACTGGAATTTCCAGAATTGAAACTTTAAATCTCCATTTTGATCGGTCAGAAAGTTTCCCTTTGAAGAAAATACTGTATTATTGGGTAGGTCACTGATATTAACATTAATTATTTATACAGATCTCTTCCTAACCCTCAAAGGAACCAGTTTGCGATTTCAAATTGTAAAGTTATCATATTAAGAGCGTAGCAACGAGTTTCACTCTTTCATATTCGCTATGATACTATTAAAGTTTTTTTTTTTTACAAGCTTAGTGTTTGGCCACAGCTCTCTTGGTGTTAAATGGCGGTGTAGTCGAAGATGATAAAAGCATAAAATGCATTTTGTTAATTTTAATATTGCTGTAGGTATAGAAACTGTACAAAGTAACAGCGTCACAAGTATCGATGGCTAACAATAAACAAAACGGTTGGCATAATTTTATTTAGAAGTAGATCTCCTTAGCAGAAGATCGTATAAGTAGGTACCACCGCAGTACCAGACACTCTTGACAGAGTAATGTGTAAATATTACTGTGATCTAGTTTGAAGAGTGCTGCAGCTAGCGAAATTACAATGCTGTTGATACTAACTATCAGAAGTTTTAAAGTATTGAGCGCCAAAGCAGCGAAGCTCTGGAATTTGATTACTCAAAGTTCTATGTACCACAGCTGTGTTCATGGGCATACGTTATGTTACATATATAACAAAATAATGTGTAGTGTGAGTGTGGCATTATATTTAGTTTTAGAATTGTCTGTGGCACCTATCAAAAAAAGAAAATAAAGTTTAGTTCGTTCCCATCAACTGTGCGTTTCACTATAAGACTTATCTCCAAAAGAGCGCCTCTTTCGTTTCGTTAGTTTTATGTAAAAAAATAAAATATCTAACTCAAATACATTTTTTTTTATCTCACATCATCACATCACTTCATCAGCCATAGGACGTCCAATGCTGCACATAGGCCTCCTCCTAGGGGGGTTTTGCCAATACTCGCCACGACTGGCAGGCGGGCTGGCGAGCGCAGTTAGGTGTGATTGTTCAAGGAAGACGCTGCTGCCCATCTTCCGGATTACATCCCTTAGCCCACTATTACGGCATCCACGGGTAGAGAGGGTGGGGTACTATTTTACGCCGGCACCACCACGGCAATAAATTATTATTGAGTGGCACCACCACGGCAATAAATTATTATTGAGGCACGGTTATTTAATCTACTAATTTAATTATTATAATGATTATGATTAAGCAAAAACATTTTCACTACCCACAAAATTAATGAATTATCTTATTTACGATCCACGAAGCACAAAAAACAGTTTCCTACTCTTAACAAAAGTTTTGTTAAAGAGATGTTGAATGTCGATTACACTCAGCGTTTGAGTTTACATCTGTAACAACTTTGGATTAAGTTTTGAATAGGCCTGGATCTCTTATCTAGGGTATCGAAATAATGGGCCTATTATGCTGAGATATTCTACAACGCAGTGGTCTTGTTACCGAGATATATAGTTTGATAACTAATCGCTTTAAAGGTATCTTTACTGTGTTTCCGCTTATAAGTCGTGTTGGTAGATTCAATGTAACCTCAAACTGTTTAAAATATTAATCCTAACTGATATTATAATATGATATATAATTGATATTATATGTGGAATAGTGTTAGGGCTCGCTTCGCTCGCCCTGATAAAAAGTGTTTGTATATTTTTATTATAAAAGTCACGGGTATAAAGTGATAAGACTGCAAGGCAAAAACTGTAAAAATGTTTATACCTCATCCGAACAATAAATATTATGAAATATCGACGGTCAGGTTTTTTGGGAAATCGGGTAAAACATACCCGCGTAAATCGATTTATGGACTGAAAAACCCTACTTACTAAAAATTACGCATTCTGCCCTCAATGATTGACCATCAACTCGATATTCAGAACCCGTAGAAGATATTACCACGGACGAGTGTAAATCAGAGACAATGTTAGATTGAGGTATGTTTTTTTTATGGCTTGTGTTCGACGTCCACCTCGCTTGGATGCGGTCTACGATTGAGCAATGAGCATGCTTGCCTAGAAAAATCCGATTCAATCACGACTAAAAATTAATGTAACGAATGAAACGCTCTCTTGATGGTAAGAGATAACGTCTGTCCATGACCATTGCAGCGAAACACACAACTTTGAGTAGTAAAATAAAGCCCAGGGCATCGCTGTTATGGCGCTCATTACTTTGAGACATTCAATGGTTAGTCTCAATAGCTTAGTAATTTCACTTATTGCTATATACCCTTCAAATTGGAACACAGTAATATTAGCGTACTACTGCTTGGCAGCAGAGTATCTGGTACTGCGGTGGTACCAACCTAGACGACCTCCTGCTAGGGAATCTACCGCCTCTTAAAACGCAAGGATCTATAATTTTTACATAAAGAGTAGTTAAGCGTTACTTCAAAAACTGCTTTAGTTATATACTTTATATAGTGCGTGAATAGCTCATTAGCCGCATCGACTTATGGGATGTTTTCTAAGTGATATTCACGAAAAAACTAAATGAATATTTTTTTTTACTGTAAACAAGTTCAGTGTTTAACCACAGCTCACCTGATGTTAAATGACGGCGTGGTCGAAGATGATAAACAGGCCTAACCTGGAATGGAACTCTCACGTGAGGCTGCCAGAACACATCGCCAGGTTGATGGTAAATTTTAACCTTGAGGTTGGTAGTTTGCCAATTGAGTACTAGAAAGTACCTATGGTTTACTCACGATGTTTCCTTTCACCGGCAGTTCAAGCTTATTGTTGGGGTTTGAACCCACGCTTCGGCCTCTTATCTGACCGTGCTAACCATGAGCTCTATATAGCTGTGTATAGTAAGTAGTTTAAATTTAAAAAAGCAGAATTTTTTGTATTCATATGTAACCGCAGTTTGTTTAGCAAACATTCTAGTTTAAAAAATAGTAAATACAATTAACAATTGAAATGTTGTTGAAGAACTCTAATAAAAGGAATTACAATGTTCATGTCTCTCAATATATTAGAAGAGAATAAATCGTTCGTGGAACAACATCCTTAAGCAGGCATCCATCAGAGCCACCGAAATGAATATTTCATCCCTTGCCTACGAATAAAGTAGATATAATGCATGCCCAATTTTGTAACCGTTCTTGGCATCGTTTATCACATTTTTACATTATTACACATACATCACACATCATCAGCTAGGTCGTCCACAGCTGGTCATAGACCTCCTCCTAGGGGGGTTTTGCTAATACTCGCCACGCTTGGCAGGCGGGTTGGCGAGCGCAGTTAGGTGTGATTGTTCAAGGAAGACGCTGCTGCCCATCTTCCGGATTACATCCCTTAGCCGACTCTTACGGCAACCACGGGCAGAGAGGGTGGGATACTGTTCTTACGCCAGCACCACCACGGCAAATACATAAATTTTTACATAACCTGGTAGAATATAAGAAATATTTTATTTTAATATTTTTAATTTACAGTAAAAAAGTTTTCCTTTTATGTAAGGGATCATTCAAGTATTACGTAAGAAGAATTTTAATAATTATTAACCTCTTCCTCTCCCTTGTCAGCAAAAGTAAGCAAAGCTCTTACTTCCATCTCCTATGCTTAAGTAAACATTGGTTTTTTATTGTTGACAGGTGAGGTGTCTGATCACAGCTTACCTGATGTTAAGTGACGTTGTGGTCGAAGATGGTAAAGTACACCTAGCCTGAATTGGTACTGGCTCACAACTGAGGCTGCCGGAATACACCGTTAATAATAAGGAAAATAAACAATCAGCATAATTTATGTGACTTTGCAGTTATTGAAGTTATTGCCTTATTTCTAATGTCATTAAAAATAAGCAAAGCAAGGAATGTTTTAATAAAATCTTATTTTGTAGTGAACGATAATCTTCATTCTAAATTATAAAAATAATTACTGACTCTGTTATTTTATTATTAGGTTTTGCTTAATTAAATTTTAGACGATTTTTACATTTCATTTATTATTCACACCGAGATGGATAAAAACTCTTTATTGTGTATACCAGAAATAGAAAAATGTACAGTAGCAAAGAATCTCACGAGCTAGTGCCACAAGTGGCGGCCTTATTGCTAAAAGCGATATCTTCCGAGCAACCAAGAATGTAAAAACGTTATTGGTTGAACAGACAGGAGATGTATATGTAGTATATTTTTTTTTATGCCACAGGTGGCAATCAAGCAGGCGGGTTGTTTGATGGTAAGCTATCACCGTCGCTTATGGATATCTGCAATACAAGGGGCTCTTAAAATACATTGCTGACCTTTTAAGATTCTATTAACACGGTTGTATAATTAAATATATATAAACTAACTTTATTATATGCATATATCTAAAACGCACATAAGCAGTGAAGTAAAAACATCTCTAATCCAACTAATGGAGTGAAATTGCACTATCTTGTCACAATCCTGGTGACAAATAATGCAATTTCACTCTGTTCTTAAAAATATTTAAGGATTTAGACTGTCTGATTGAGACAGGTGAGTAAAGACTGTCTCAAAGAACTAGACTGAGAAGATTAATAAAAGATTAAGTTCTTTGAGATAGTCAGGGTTGAACAGAACGCTTAAAGAAGTGACAGGATGTGAACTTTTCTACGAAAGCGAATAGGGAGCCACTTGAGCTAAGTGTGAAATTGGGAGAGATGTTAATGGTTTGTCTCAATAACTGTTCCATCTCAGCTAAAATGTTTCTCATTCAGTTAGAAGTGAGTTGTCTTCTTAACTCTAGTTCAGGACAACCTCATTGTTCGGCACAAAGTCTACTAAGATACGCAGTAGATATAAAGGTTATCCAAGTTTCTCGATAAATCTGATCGCTATTCTGGTCGCACCTTTTCGCAAATCCGCCTTTCCGCTCTCTCTAGGGCTGCCAAAGTCGTGAGCTAGGTTGTGTTCCATCCTAGACCACATCGTTGCTTAACATCAGGCAGGATGTGGTAAAACGCGAAACTATTACCAATGTATATTAAAAAAAACAAAAGTTTTTTTAATTCACTGACATGTGAATAATAATATAATCAGTGTTTTAAAACTTTTTAATGATAGGTATATTTGAAATGATATTACGGTTGGTGTTATTATTAAAATATTTGTGTTTGTATTATTTGTAAAAGCGATCTCTTCCAGCAAACCATATTTTTCTATTATTTATTTGGTTACAAACTTTTTATTTATATATATCGTTTTTTTAACGTGGCTAAAAGACCAACGCAGTATTGCCGCAATAATCAAATAACCCGCCCCTCGTAAAGCCGTCGGTACTATACGGTATATCTTTTAACAACCTCCGAGGGACTCGGCAGTTTGTTTTATAGTGGCGGTTGAATCTGTAATCTCTCTCACTTCGGTTGTAATACCCGGTAGACTTTATAGGTCAGCCCAAAACATTGGAAGTTTTCTAGCAATTGGAACTGACAATTCGATTGCTATTTTGTTCATGGTAGGTTGTTAGACCGATTTTATTTTTGAGTTTGAGTAATATATACCTCGTATTTCTAATTTGTTTTATGGTAGTACTAGCTGCGCCCCGCGGTTTTACCCGCGTGGTGATGGATGATGACGACGAAAAGTTACTTATCTTTTATAGCCTGCATCTCAAAATCCTTTCTTAGGGGATGCCTACGTCATAGTAGCTTTATGCATGCAAAGTCTCAGCCCGATCGGTTTAAAATTGACAAAGTTTCATACAAACTTACATCCCCTATTTTATCCTCTTGGGGGTAGAATTAATCAAAATCCTTTCTTAGCGGATGTCTACGTCATAACATCTACCTGCATGCCAAATTTCAGCCCGATTCGTCCAGTGGTTTGGGCTGTGCGTTGATAGATCACTATGTCAGTCAGTCAGTCAGTCACCTTTGAGTTATATATATTTAGATTAAGACGAACAAAACGTTTTCCTGGTGGTAAGATGGTGGTTCCTGATGGTTTTGTAGCGATGATAACTTATGGTTAGCGCGGACAGTTCATACTTTTTAGTGCTCGGCTAGCTAGCTACCATCATAGAGATGAAAATCTGCCGCCAAGGACATAAAGATTTCCGGGCAGTCTCACTTGAGAGCCAGTTCCATTCCAGGCTAAGTGCTTACCATAATCGGACATACCGTCACTTGTCATCAGCTAAGATGTGCTCAAACACATAGCCTGTCGACCATAAAAAAGAAATAGCGTCTGCCTATAACCATTGTAGTTGTATTCAAAAATTTGCGTTACAAAACACAGTCTTTGCTTTTTGAGAAAAAAAGTTAGGCAACGTTTTGCTTGATGGTAAGCTCATGGGACACCTTTTACATAGTGGTAGATCTTCTTACTAGGAGGTCGTCTAGGTATACCACCGCAGAACCAGTTCTTCTACCGCCAAACAGAAGTGTTTTTTTCTTTGGAGAATGCCCTGGAGCGGCAACCCTGATGGCAGCCGCCCCGCTCGTCTCAAGACCGAATTTTGATTAATGTATTCGGAGATTAATATAATTATAATAATTTCGGCGGCAAATATCCACCGATATTATTTATTCCCTCTCGGGGATTATCGGCGCTGAGAACGGTTAGCAATTAATTGAAAATTAATTTAAATTTCTGATTTATTAACAAGACGTTAAATGAATATAAACAGTTTTTTTGTTTACATAATTTTTGTAGCACTAACACATAAATTTCTTCTTTCGCATGAATGATATTTTATGTGGAAATTATCACACACTAGCTGTGCCCCGCGCTGTTTCCCGCTATATATTTTCGGGATGAAAGTAGCCTATGTTTAAATCTAGGATGTCAACTATCCTCATACCAAATGTCATCAAAATTGGTCCAGCCGTTTGAGTGTGAAGAGGTAACAAACATACAAATACACTCATAAACTTCCGCCTTTGTAATATTAGTGTGATATAATTAGTTGAAGTTTAAATAATAATTTGTCAGTTTTTAATAGCCTCTGACTAGCTGTCATACTTATCAAAGTCAGATAATGATAAAGCTGTTTTTTTTGGCTGACAGGCTAGGTGTTTGACCACAGCTCCCCCGATGTTAAATGACGGTGTGGTCGAAGATCTCTCAAGGGAGGTTGCTGGAATACACCTTTAGGTGCTTGGCGACAGATTTCCAACTTGATGGTGGTAGTTAGCCAGTCGAGTACTAGAAAGTACCACCACGCCTATTTATGTATGGTATAGTCCACCACGGTAAGACTTCAAAATTCTTCGAGATAATTAAGTGCTCTTCGATTTACAGGTTTCAGCACGGGTATGATTATAATACAATATAGAAAATTTAGAGGTGTAAGAAATTAAGTTTTTTTTACGTTGTTGATTTTGTAGCGATGATGGTTCAGTGGTTAGCGCCGTAGGTTCGCATGCCGAAGGGCGTGGGTTCAAACCCCAACAATGAGCTTGAGCTGCCAGTGAAGGAAAACATCGTGAGGAAACCATAGCGTGGTGGTAGGGTACTTTCTAGTACTCGGCTGGCTAGCTACCACCCTCAAGTTGAAAATCTGCCGCCAAGCATCTAACGGTGTGTTCCGGCAGCCTCACTTGAGAGCCAGTTCCATTCCAGGCTAGGTGTGCTTTATCATCTTCGACCATACCGTCACTTAACATCAGGTGAGCTGTGGTCAAACAACTAGACAGTCAGTCATAAAAATAAAATAAAAAAACTGCAAATAAGTTGATGAATGTAATGATGGTGTTTTTCTTTTGTTATGTGTTTACTTTATCTTTATGTTTATTATAACTTATATTTAGTTTTATTTAAAAACATAAATATTTCACATACTATATGTATTATTTTGATTATTTAAAATTTTTAGAACTTAATAGTGTTACGACATCTCCCGTCTGTTTTTAATCAGTAGTGTGTTTTTCATCCTTGGTTGTTTGAAAGAAAGAAAGAAAAGAAAGAAAGATACATTTATTTTGACACACACAACACTACAACAACAAAACACTTCTTATAAATAATGACAAAAATAATAATAATAATAAACAGTTGTAATAGTTGTCGCTGTAGTGTTTCTTCCAGAGATCGCTTTTAGTGATAAGGCCACCACTTGTGGCACTAGTTTATCAGATTTTTTTGTTTTCTGTACATTTTTTTCTATTTCTGGTGTGCATAACAAAGAGTTTCTATCTATCTGTATATACAGGGTATTTCTGCGAAATTGAACAGGACAGCTGATTCATTTACACTTTATAGCCGGTGGCTCAGTAAAAGATGTTCATATTGATCTGGGTCAATCGGTGACCTCACGTAATGCTCGAAACATCTCGTCATCACAAGTATATATAAATACCTACTACATTTACATTGTTAGTAGCGAAAAATTTTGCCCATGAATTGACCTTATCAACGGCTTCAATTGAATAATAAATATAATTGGTTATCACAACATGCTTTTTTTGTTGTAAACATTTATTAATATTACTTGTATAATTTTAGCTCTAAAATTTTTACTTATAAATTGGGCTGAAACATTGACCTTATCAACGGCCTCAATTGAATAATAAATATAATTGATTATCACAACATGCTTTTTTTGTTGAAAGCATTTATTAATATTAATTGCAAAATTTTAGCTCTAAAATTTTCATTTATAAATTGGGCTGAAACATTAGCCGTATTAACGGCTTCAAGTTAATAGTAGGTATAATTATCACTAGATGCTTCTTTGTTGAAAACATTTATTAATATTACATGCAAATTTTAGCTGCTAAAATTTTTACTTATAAATTGTGCTGAAACATTAGCCTTATCAACTGCTTCAAGTTAATAGTAGGTATAATTATCACTAGATGCTTCTTTGTTAAAAACATTTATTAATATTATTTTCACAGTTAGGTGCTAAAATATTTCCCTATAAATTGGGCTGGAACATTAGTCTTGTCAACGGGTTTAATTGAATAGTAGGTATAATCATCACTAGATGCTTCTTTGTTGTAAACATTTATTAATATTAAATGAAAGATTTCAGCTGCTAAAATTTACCTTATAAATTAGGCTGAAATATTGGCCTTGTCAACGGCTTCAATTGAATAGTAGGTATAATTATCACTAGATGCTTCTTTGTTGTAAACATTTATTAATATTAAATGAAAGATTTCAGCTGCTAAAATTTACCTTATAAATTAGGCTGAAATATTGGCCTTGTCAACGGCCTCAATTGAATATTAGATATAATTACGTTCGATATGTAAATCGATGTCTCCTTGTTGATGTTGGAACCGCTTGTGATTGTTATGTTAGCATTTGCATCAAGTTATTATTTACTGGATAAACCTCCCGTAAATCCAGTTAGCGCGAGAAGCACCTAACATTTCCCGCGTATATTTATCACATCACATTGATACAAGTTATTGCTTTACACCTGTTATATCTAACTGCCACTTCCAATCGGTCTTCATGTAAATCAATGGGGGAGTCGTATGCCCAGCTGTGGACGTCTTACGGCTGAGATTCGGCTGAATTCTTTGTCTAAAGAGGTATTAAAATAAAAATAGTAGACATATAATTTTGTTTGCAACTGTACCGGACATATTATTATGTAACTTTTACGAGTAGTGTAAATCATTAGTAAAAAAAAAACAAAGCTAACAAATATCCCGAATATTGCACTAGGAAAACCTGTGATACAAAATCCAGTGTCTTCTGTTTTTTGCATTTAAGTAGGCTACATATTATATACATTATACATAACATTTTAGTCATGCTACGTATTGTATACCGAATGTTAGTAAATAGAATATTAGTAATAACTGCGTTTGTGTGCGTGGGGTGAATTTGTAGAGTGTGTATGGTGTGTATTGTGTGTGTGGTGTGTGTGTGTAGGTGTGTGTGTGAATGTGTCGGTAAACGTTGCCTTAGTAAGCCACCAGCTATTACAAATAATAGTAGTGGCAGCTTTTTTGTGTAGATAAGTTACCACCTACAACCATTACCTCCTGATGTTAAGTGACGGTGTGGTCAAAGATGGTAAAGCACACCTAGCCTGGAATGGTGTTCTGGCTCTCAAGTGAGGCTACTAGAATACACTGTAAGATGCTTGGCGGCAGATTTTCAACTTGAGCTAGCCAGCCGAGTACTAGAAAGTACCCTACCACCATGCTATGGTTTCCTCACGATGTTTTCCTTCACCGGCAGCTCAAGCTTATAGTTGGGGTTTGAACCCACGCCCTCCAGCATGCGAACCGACCGCACTAACCACTGAGCTATCATCGGTCCATATACCATAATATTATTCTTAGACTCCAAGAACTTTTATGGATTCGGTGACAAACAGACAACCATTTTGCTCAACATATGCACGGTTAACGGAAGGAGCCAAATTTGTGGCCGTGATAGTGTAGATAAACTTTATACTGCTTTGTAAAGTTTTACTACACTATTAAATTAAGGTACAAAGCATCAACACAATCCATCAAATTTTCAGTACAATCGCTCTACAAAGCTACCAGATAAACTTCCAGGTAAACATAGTCAAATGTCTCACATAATAAATGAGCGTATCCGTTACACACATAGAGGCGATACTCTCTAGAGTTGTCCAAAGATTCGGTGAGTGATACCGTTCTAGTGAAGCATAAAACTCTCATAAAATTTTTGCATTCATGTATGTAATTTATTCTAAATTGCATCTTTATTAAAGCCTAATCATGTTATCTCGTGTCAGCACTGTTTTTTATAAGTTGGCCCACTGTTGAGCACGAGTCTCTTCTTATTGTGAGAAGGATAAGGCCATAGTCCAACACGCTGGCTAAGTGCGGGTTGGCATCTTCGAGAACTTTTTCTTCAATAACTTTCAGACATGTAGGTTTCCTCACGATGTTATCAGCAATACGCACATAACCTAGAAAATACAGAGGTGCATGCCACGGGATTCGAACCTAGGACCTCCAGTTTGGATGTCAAACGGTCTCCCAACTAGGCTGCCGAAACTTCGTAATCATGCTATGGAATTTTTAGAATCATGATCAAAATTAATTTCAAAAGACAAGTAAGTATAACCCCTAGTTGTTCAAGAAAAACGTGTTTTGTTTATTTACCTTGACGTTTCGGCCATGTTGCAATAGTCCTGTCACAAGTTGACTGCAGAGTACGGGTTGTCTCGATGGAGAAATCAGGGTATTGCGATGATCTCCTACATTAATTTTGATTTTATAAAAACGATTGTTGTCACTACGGCATACTACACTATCTATATCAGCAGACCGTTCTGAAACTATGCCGCGGTACGAGCATTTGCCGATAAATGGATTCCACGACGCCGAAAACCAAATTTGACCTTCCTCGTTGAAATTGCGATGTTTTTTTTATTTCAACCGCTTCTCGAACCATTCTTGAATAATAATGTCGTTCAGTGGAGAGACCTTTCAGATCGTGGAGCTCAATTCAATGACCGGATCCCGTTTCCTACAAATGGTCGGCTAGGTTGTGTTTAAGTCGCGAAAATTTAAAAGCTACATGAATCTCTACATAGTATAAAACCAAGTCGTTTTCCGCCGTCTGTACGCTTAGACGCTTACGCTTACTACGCAACGGATTTTAATGCGGCTTCCATTAATAGATAGAGTTATTTAAGATGAAGGTTAATATATATAATACATGCATATTATAGTAGAGAAAATCCGAGAATTTTAAAGATTGGTAATGTGATGTCGTAAAAACATTCATCATAATAATAATAATATCATTTATCACTCCAATTAGTATGTACATTGCACCCGTGCTAAGCCAGGGTGGGTCGATAGTAATAATAATTATCGCGACTGTTGTAATTTTACGGCTGCATGTACAAACTTGCATATACTTTACTCAAATGCTGAGTATATGGACATCTCTTTAGAATATATTCTCTGTGGTTAGGAACTACAAGCCATCTCGACTACAATGCACGTCACATGAAAGAGGAATGACGTGAGACAGTAATGGCGGAATGGCGATATTTACGGCACATACCGCACGTTACGGCGTGTCTTATCTCGAGTAGAATGGCGGAACGCCGAAAATGGCGAACATAAATGGCAGAATAACTGAAGCTCAAAGAATATGGCTTTAACCATTTATAGGGTTATCGATTTCGAATCTGGGGATTTAAGTAATGGGATGGTGTTTCGGAGATTTTTTTTCCAGTGAACTTATTTGGGTGATTTCAAATTGTTATGATGTTAACTGACGGTGTGTTCGAAGGTTGAAACATATCTAGCCTGGATTAGAACAGGCTCTCAAATGAGGCTCCCGGAACTCACCGTTAGATGGTTGGCGGTAAATTTTCAAGTTAAGGGTGGTAGCTAGACAGCCGAGTAGTAGAAAGTACCCTACCACCATGCTATGGTTTCCTTACGATGTTTTCCTTCAGCTCAAACTCATTGTTGGGGTTTGCATTTTGTTTGCATTTGCATTTCGGCATGCGAACCGACCGCACTAACCACTGAGCTATCATCGCTACAAAACTATTATTATTTCCAGTATCCTAAAGTACCTATCTTCACATATTTTTCTTCCAATAATTTAAGTAATATATTTATTTTGTTCTTTAAAAGAGAGCAATCTCAAGAAAACGCACATTGACGTTTTTTGGACACCGGTCCAGTAAATCTCTTCTCAAATTTTAAACCCTTACCTGTCCCGGGAAGATAAAGCGAGACAAATGACTTAGCCTCGAGCTCCGAAACCTCCATAAAGCTTATTTTCCTTAGTTAAAACTAGCCTGTGGTTATGACAACGCCTTTAACTGGCAGATTTATTTGAAGGGTTGAAATACTGAAGCTACTGCTCCGGGCAAGATATTTTTAGAATTTAGCGTCTTATTTACAAAATTCGGGATATCGATTATTGTTATTTTCATTGTAACAAGATGACAGCTATCTGTGGAGGTTGGGGTTGTAGCGATACACACCTTGAGTGGTTCGCACTGCGGTGAAATCGCCCAAGAGCGACCTACATTCGCACCTAAGAAGCATCGCACCGATGCACCGGACATCAAAGCGAGGTGCGCACTTCCTCGCGAGATCACGATATATTGCGATCAGTATCTATAGATACTGACCGAGAGATACCGAAGAGCATGTCAACGAGAGCGATAAGCGCAGCTAGATACAAACAACCAGCGCAAAAAAAAAATAGAATCAAGTAAAACGGCCATTTAAATGCCGTTGAGAGGCAACTGTAGAGGAACCGCCACTCGCGGCGAGCAATTTCCCTAGAGGTCGTGACCTCTGTCGCCCAGCTTTGGCAAATGAGAGAAAATTTTGAGACTAAATCTCACCACGCCATGCGAAAGAAAGCAGTGAAAGGACTGACTGATTACCATAGAGCTGTTAGTTTTTTTTAAATGTAAAATCTTTAAGCATTTTTGACAATAGATAAAAACAGCTATACATGATTAAGATGATATACTAACCCTGCTTTGGCAAGGATACTGTAACTAGCGACATGACAGGACATCTAGACTAACCATTGAAAGTCAAAATAATGAGCGCCAAAGCTAGAGTAAAGTATACGGGCTGACAGCTTGAACATTAGCAATATTCAAAGATATGTTAGTTAGTGGTCATACGTATAAAGAAATAAAATCGAAACAAACACAAAAACAAACTAAGAAAACCTTAGTTAAAGTTTTTCCTATGACTCCAGGATTTATGGACAGCGCACAACCTTACGCACCGAGCTCGGCTAGCGCAAGACATAACTACCATAGGTAGATTACGTAGTAACTGTTATATAATCTGGGACTGCGCGCGCCTACCATGTCATTTTCGGTGCGCGTGATTCGAGTGTCCGTATTTTTGTGTTCGCTCAGGATAATTAGGTCAAATATTAACCACCTATTTTTTTATATTATTTGGAACGACAAACCCCTGTGTCAATATTGCTGATGTTCAAACCTTCACGGTGTATAAGTATGTACAAAAAAAGCCATATAAGTATTATTACAGTTATTTGGTTCCCATAGTACAAGTTTTGCTTAGCTTGGGGCTAGATGGCGCTGTGTGAAATGTCCTACGATATTTTTTTATTTATTAGTATTTGTCATATTTTATCATCGCTACAAATGTCCTCATGGATTTAATAATGTTTCTCGTAGGCGTCCATTATAAAAGTCCAGTCGACCACAGTACTTAGGATTTATCCTTTTGACCGTAGTCGTATTTAATAAATAAAAAGAAATGAAAGTGTTAGGAACTTCGTAGGGCAAACAATTTCATCAAAACGCATGTGGGTAAATTAAATTAAGCTACAACAGTAATTTCCTCCAGCCGGGGTAAAAATACTTCTGCTAATGAAATTCAGACTGTTTGCGGGAAACCTAGCCAATATGTTGTGGGCGATGTTACACAGCGTAATTTGAACAGTAGCCCAACTTATTATTTTAATAGGTACCTAATTTTATTATTAAATAAAAATAAAAAAATAACTTTTCGTAAAGACGCTTACTCGATAGAACTAAAACTTTTTTTACGACTTTATAATCAATGTAATTTATTCATATTTTTTTATTGTTGACAAGCTAGATGTTTGACCACAGCTAACCTGATGTTAGGTGTCAGCGTGGACAAAGATTGTAAATCACACCTAGCCTTGAATGGGACTGGCTCTCAAGTGAGGCTGCCGAAACCTATTGTTACGTGCTTGGGGGCAGATTTTCAATTTGAGGGTAGCTAGCCAGCTGAGTACTAGAAAGTACTCTATCACCAAGCTATGGTTTCCTCACGATATTTTCCTTCACTGGCAGCTCAAGCTCAATGTTGGAGTTTGACGTGTGAACCGACCGCGCTAACCACTGAGCTATCATCTCTACAAAGTATAATAAAGCCTTTAGCCCCACCATAAGTACAGGGTGGAATCTAAGTTTGTGTCTCTCTTTTATAATACTCAAGAAACATCTAACATCTATTTATGCCATAGACTAAATCATCTATTTACAAAAAGAGCACCTTCATAAGTGCTATCCAAATTTACAATTTGTTACCTGAGGTGATCACTGACATTCCCAACAATGCCCAGCTTGGGAGAAACATGAAAAAGTGGCTAATAGACAATGTGTTTTACGATTTGAAAGAATTTACAAATAGGGATATGTCCGGCGAGATGACATTGTTAAATAAGCAATTTTAAATTTGACTGTTACTTAATTATTATTAACACTTATTGACAGTGACATAATATTTTTGACATTAAATTAGAATAAATATAATTTGCTTCAAATTGACATGTAATTAATGGTATCACTTGACAGTATATTTAGAAATTATTTATTATTATTTTTTTAAATCAGTATGACATATGTTTAATTAAATTATTGAATGCCCGATAAAGGTAAACTGATACCACAATTTTTGCAAAAACACCTAGCATAATATTTCAATGTATCAGTATGCAATAAATATTTCTGAATAATCTGAAATAAGGTCTATTTATTATTTTTCTGTGACATGGCGCTAAAAGTAAACACACGGAGATTGATCCCTTCATGTCAATGCACTGCAAAGCAAATATTGCAACGGAAAATTGTGTGCATGTAGAGTAATATCAAGATTACGTAAAAATTTTCATTTCATCATACTGAGATGGGATGTCGGAAATATGATTACATAAGTAATTTTATTTAGATTTGCGAGAATGAACATGTGAAGTTTTTGCGAGTGTGCGGAAGTGATATAATGCGGTAAATCATGAGTTTTCGCGTTGCTGCCAAAACTTTGTACTTGCTTTTACTTGGTGGTAGATTTCCTTAGGAGGTCGTCTAGGTAGGTACCACCGCTGTACCAGATATTCTGCCGTCAAGCAGTAGTGTGTAAACATTACTGTGTTCCGGTTTTGAAGGGTATTTCAGGTAGCGAAATTACTGGGCTGTTAAGACTAACCATCTAGTCTCAAAGTAATGAGCGCCAAGGCAGTGATGCCCTGGAATTTGTTTTACTACTTAAAGTTCTGTGTATCGTTGCAATGGTCATGGACAGGCGTTATCTCTTAACATCAGGAGAGAGTCTCGTACGTCTCATTACTGTTACATTAAAAAAAAAAAAACTCCAACAAAACTTGTAGTAAAGTCTCTACTTCTTTACTAGGGCACACTACTCTATTAACAAAGCTTTTACTTTTGAACAAAAGTGTTTAAAAGACCTCGACGATGATGATGATTTAATGTATATAAGGTCCAATGAAATTGTCGTTTTATATGAAAAAAAATCAAACGATTTTTTTTTCTATATATTATATTTATATTAATCAAAATTATCACCTATGCAATCAATGCATCTTTGACAACGCAGTGGCAGTTTATTGCAACAAATTCTTTAATGGCATTTTTTATTACCTCTCAGGTATTGAATTTTTTTCCCGCCAAGAAGTTATCCAAATTCTGGCAAACGTAATTCTGTAGGCGCAAAATCTGGTGAGTACGGCGGATGGCGTAGAGCTTCCAACCCCAGCTCTTTGAACTTGGAGACCGTCTGCTGTGAAGTATGAGGTTGCGCGTTGTCGTGCAGGAGCAGCGGAGACGAACGATTGATTTGCTATTTAATTTGCTGATTGACTAACGATTTGCTTATTCCCAGAAATACATTATGTGGTACATACAAGTATTGCACGGTTAGATAACGGTCTAATTCTAAGGGAGACGAGAACGGGTCCCAAATTAGGTTAACTGTTATAGTTGTGCGTTAAGAGTAGTACATATTAATACTCTTGTATACTGAATAATTATAACTATTCCACTTGTTATTTTCCTGTAATGAATGTAATTGATAATAAATAATGAACTTCAAACTGGAAAATACACGAAGTGCGACGCCAAAAACAAAGAAGGACAAAGAACAAATGTCAAGTATTACATCAAGTGTTTATACATTTGAGGAGTTTTGGCGGGAACGCGGTAAGCGTCGTGTCACCCTATTGTATTTTTTCCAAACTAGTGTTTTTTCGAGTGTTTATGTATAAAAATAGTGGTGTTTTTTTCATAAAGTGCCAAATTACAAGCACGAGTGTGAGAAAGTGATATAATGCGGTGAAACATGACTTTTCGTGTTGCTGCCAAAACTCAATCGAAGCTTATAGTAAAGACGCCACTACCTACTTTACTAAAGCATGACTAGATTTAAGACATGAATTGCAAAAACGGAAGACAAGGCAGTATGGCTTTAAGGTTCAGCTTCCCCAAAAGGGCAAATTGAATTTAAAAAAAAAACATTTGACGTAATACTGCAATAAAAAAATAAACACGGAATTTAAAGTTCAAAAACTAATATTGAGTTTGATATTGTGTTATTATAGTAATTGTTTAATATTTACCTTCAAATACGACGCAGCTATTTCTGTACATTCTCATGTAGTGTATTATGTAATAATGAAGCTTTACAAGGAAGCGCCATCTCGTAACAATTTCCAGAAGTAACGCTCCCAAGGGAAATAAGTCATCTTATTTCTGTGCTATACTGCAATTCTTTCGACTCCGTAGCTAATATTACCTGTGTGTATTTATAAGTGTGTTTAGTGTAAGCCCTGTTTTTTTATAAACAGACCCACAGCTGGGCGTGAGCCTGTGAGAAGGCTAAGGTAAATGAAGGTATAGTTTCACCTTGCTGGCCAAGAGCGGGTTGGCAGACTTTACATTTGCGTGGGTACTTTGTAGTACTCGGCTGGATAGCTACCACAAGTTGAAAATCTGCCGCTAAGCATCCAACGGTGTGTTCCGGCAGCCTCACTTGAGAGCCAGTTCCATTCCAGGCTAGGTATGCTTTACCATCTTTGACCACATCGTCACTTAAGATCAGGTGAGTTGTGGTCAAACACCTAGCCTGTCAACAATAAAAAAATAAAATAAAAAACACAATTTCGAGAACTTTTTTTTTAAACTCTCCCCGTGGTAAGAGATAACACCTGTCCATGACCATAATCATTGCATAGGAGATGAAAGAAGCTATGAGAGGGGTACAAAAAGAAAGGCCTGTACCTACTGAGCAATTATTTGGTGATTTCGAGAGGAAAATGATGATGATTGTGATTTTTATTTTAATGGGTGATCAGCTAGGTGTTTGACCACATCTTACCTGATGTTAACTGAAGATATGGTCGAAGATGGTAAAACACACCTAGCCTGGATTGGAACTGAATCTCAAGTGAGTCTGCCAGACCACACCGTTAGTACTTGGCGGTAGATTTTCAACTTAATTTCAACTAGCCAGCCGATATACATAAAATTTGCAATGTGCAAAGTTGTTTGGATTCGAAATTTAGAGTTAATTTTGAAACATGGCCAAAATATGAAAATGAAAATTAGAATAATAAAAACCGGCTAAGTGCGAGTCGGACTCGCGCACGAAGGGGTCCGTACCATTTCCTATAAAAACGGCAAAAAAATCATGTTTGTTGTAACCCCCTTAAATATTTATTTTATTCTGTTTTTTGTTATAGCGGCAACAGAAATACATCATCTGTGAAAATTTTAACTGTCTAACTATCACGGTTCATGAGATACAGCCTGGTTACAGACGAAAAGACAGACGGACGGACAGCGGAGTCTTAGTAATAAGGTAATAAGGTAAGGTAATGTTGGTAATAAGGTCCCCTTTTACCATTTGGGTACGGAACCCTAAAAACGATTGGTCCAAATCGTTATCATATGAAAGCTATAATTTCGTGTGATCTACTAGTGTGACATGGCAAGCATTCAATTTTAATGATCGAAATAAATTAGTGCGTCTGATTTACCGACTGAACGATGTCTGAATTGAATTAGGCTGATTTAATTTACGATACCAATCGAGAATAATCATAGAATTAGGTAATGCGCTTCCAGTACCAGTGTTTATTTGTTCCTAAAAAGAATGCATTTTTTAAAATGTAAATTTAATGAGACGATCGAATTGCTCTCCTGATGGTAAGGGATAACGCCTGACCATTGACCATTGCAACGATACACAGAACTTTGAGTAGCAAAATAAAGTCCAGGGCATCACTGCTTTGGCGCTCATTACTTTGAGACTTCCGATGGTATGTCTCAACGGCTAGCGAAATCCGAGCTGCAGCACCCTTCAAATCGGAACACAATAATGTTTGCACACTACTTCTTATCGGCAGAATATCTGGTGCAGCGATGGTACCTAGTTAAACGACCTCCTGCTAAAGATATCTACCACCAAGTATCTTAAAAACGCTAAACGGTAAAATATATGTGCTTACTTGTAACTTACCAATTCCAAATATTCTGGCCAGAGTGTCTCATTAAGACGGTGACTAATAAACAAAACAATCACTCATGTTTTCCGATACAAAATGTAGCATGTGTATTAATCCAGCGTGAACATTTAAAACTGTAGCTAGCGAAATTACAAGGCTGGCGAGACCAACCATCAAAAGTCTCGAAGTAATGAACAGCAAACCAGCGATGCCCTGGACTTTGTTTTGTTACTCAAAGTTCTGTGTATCCCTAAAATGGTCATGGATATGCGTTATCTCTTAAGATCAGGAGAGCGTCTTATTACTCTTACATAAAAAATAAAAATGGAAAATAACTCGAAATTCCATCTTTAAATACATAACTATTTTTACCACAGTCCTAGAGAGGAATTTTGTAATATCATCCCAAAGTTAAATAATAAAAAATAAAAAATTACATATTCCTGCCACGGCTCTCCCATTTATTTATTCAATTTACACCGGATTCAACAAACTCGGATTGCAACTTAAAAAAAAAAATGAAAATTGAAAACCGTCTCGTGTTTATCCTACTTTGTTTTTCCAATATTGGCAGCCTTGAGGGGATTATTGGGGATCCCTCCCGCACATAGATGTGAAATTTACGCAGTCTCACCCACTTCGAGGCTTGGTAATGTACCAGATGAAATGGGTAGTGTTTCGTAGTCATGAACTTGGCAGTGGAGGGAATTTTTTTCACACAGCTGGACTGTATCGCAAGTACCGCTCCCACGCTCTGCGAGTAACAAAATCTAAATTGAGTAGGCTGAAAATAAAGAATCAGGTGCTCAAGGCCGCGCGCGCGTTTAACTCTCCTTTGACTGCTTGAAAAAAGGCCACTAGATGTGACCAAAACTATGTTCAGAGTATGCGACGAAATTAAAAGTGAGTAATCCCGTAAAAATTAATGAAAAATGTGACAAAACCATGTCAGTTTTTATTTGGATACCAATAAATGAATCGGTCTTCGCCTGTCTGTATCATTTTATTTTCTGTCAGATGGAATGAGTTGGTGACGACGCACATGAAAGTATTTTTTATGTAAAAATAATGAATGAGACTTTCTTCTGATGGTTGAAATAACGCATGTTCACGACCATTACAGCGATACACAGAATTTTGAGTAACAAAAGAAAGTCCAGGGCATCGCTGCTTTGATGTTCATTACTTTGAGACATTCGATCAACAACCCTGTAATTTTACTCACTGAAGTACCCTTCAAACCGGAACACAGTAATGTTTACACACTACTGCTTCGTGGCAGAATATCTGGTACCTACTTAGACAACCTCCTGCTAAGGATATCATCACCAAGTGATAATTATTAACTTAGTTATTTGGGTGTTTGTATTTGTGCAGTTGCATTGTATCCTTGATGTTAGTGATGAACGATCTGGAGCAATACACAGTACACTTAAAATATGATATAGTTTTTTTTTATATTTCATTGGCAAGTGGATCCGGGTTCGTTAATTACTTTCTTTAGTTACACTCAAAGTCCAGTCTTGGTCAAGCCCAATCCGTGCCGGTCGAGTCCAGTCATGGTGTCCAGTTTTTTATAGTGTTTAAAGTAGTGTCACCACATTATAAGACTTTTTCACACATGTGTAATTCGGTACTTTGTGAATAAAACACCTGTATTTTTACACGACCCTTTTCATGTTTCCGCCAAAACCCCACGATAGAGAAATATTAATAAATGTTGCCAAGCTCCCTGAATGTTCTGATATTGCGCTATTGATATCAGGAACGAGATATTGTGCTCCTGAATGTGAGCACCTCTGGGAATACGCTTGATAACACGCAGCCGAGCTTTGAAGTCTGTTAAAATTGAACAAAAAGGCGGTGCGGGGTTTTACTCATACTGCGAGGTCAGCGCAATAATAACTGTTCGACAGCTAGGCTCAAAAATGTTTCAAAATTTGAAAATTTAACTTTAAACTATGAGATGAGCTTTTCTTAATAAAATACATAAAATAAACTTCATTTGACTTCTTATAATGTCACATAGTAGGCTGTATAACGAGTTGTTTTCGCTTTATTGATACAAATATCGGAATTATTTTACTTTAAACGTAACTCGGACTCAGATATCGCTTTTGATAATTTTGCTTCTTTACTTCATGTCAATTGTCAAAGTCAATCAAATGTGTCAAAATAGCTACATATCTTTTTTCGCTCTTCATGGCAAGGGCATATAGTATATATTCAGCCTACTTTATGACATATTCACATAGTTTGAAAACGTATTTAAAAATCAACCATCACATAGAAAGCCAAAATATTCAAACTGTCAAAAACAAAAAACAAAACTTTACCTACCGAATTCTAGTTACATTGATCGATTGTATAGTACAGTGATATCTGCCATGCTCTATCGTATTTTACTGCATAAACTAACACTAAATCTGGAGCACATAGAGCACTGCTTTTATATTTGCATACCGTTGTGTCACGTCACGTGCAAACGGCTCCATCCGTGTGCATTGCGGAATATAAATGGTTACACTCTAGGGTAGCTATCGTTGGATAAGCTACCATTTACTGTTGCCAATCTACAAATCAACCCGTGGTTGCCGTAAGAGTCGGCTAAGGGATGTAATCCGGAAGATGGGCAGCAGCGTCTTCCTTGAACAATCACACCTAACTGCGCTCGCCAACCCGTCTGCCAAGCGTGGCGAGTATTGGCAAAACCCCCCCAGGAGGAGGCCTATGTCCAGCAGTGGACGTCCTATGGCTGATGATGTGATGTGATGTGAATCTACAAATAATGTAGAGGGTACACAACATTCCGTAATGTATTTTCCTCTAATAAGTGAATGTAAATATTCTTTTGAGAAATAAATATCTTTTGCCATATTCCGCCGGGTGCCGGATCCATAGCTTTGCAGGGACGGGATTGACAGACAGACGGGATACATTGAGATGATAGTTCAGTGGTTAGCGGGATCGGTTTACACTTCGAAACGCGTGGGTTTAAACTTCAACAAGGTTTCAATCAAGGTTTTCTCACGATGTTTTCTTTCGTCGGCAGCTCAAGCTCATTGTTGGGACTTAAACCCACACCCTTCGGCATGTGAACTGACCTCGCTAACCACTGAGCAGTCACATCACATCACATCAGCCATAGGTCGTCCACTGCTAGACATAGGCCTCCTCCTGGGGGGTTTTTCCAATACTCGCCACGCTTGGCAGGCGGGTTGGCGAGCGCAGTTAGGTGTGATTGTTCAAGGAAGACGCTGCTGTCCATCTTCCGGATTACATATCTTAGCCGACTCTTACGGCAACCACGGATAGAGAGGGTGGAATACTATTCTTACGCCGGCACCACCACGGTGCCGTCGTAGTTACATACGCATTAACGCCAAATGTACAATACATTACGTGCGTATTGTGACTTGGTAAAGGCAAAGGTGCCTTGGGATTCGAATTCAAGACTTCATATTGAAAGCTACACAGTCTATCTACTAGACTGCAATAACTTCTCTAGTCTATCTATTCTATACTAACGGAGTAAAAGACCATAGTCCACCACGCTGGTCAAGTGCGGGTTTGGCAGACTTCACACATCTTAGATAACTTTTTTTAAGAATTCTTGGACATGTAGGTTTCCTCACGATGTTTTTCTTCACCACTTGAAGTTATCGGCAATACGCACATAAGCTAGAAAAGACAGGTCTGTGCGTCGTGCTTTGGGATTCGAACCAAGGACCTCCAGATTGGAAGTCAGTCGGCTCTAGGCGGAAACTTCGGCTATAGTAACGGAGTGTTCATTAATCATCAGGTGCCGTATTTTTGTAATATTTATATAAAAACTTTAATCATTGAAAAATAAGAAGCCAATGAAAAGAAATTAAAATTAGCCTGAAAAGTTAAACAAGAATCAGCAAACTCGTTCATAAAAAGCTGATGTCCAGACACGTGACCGGAACGGAAGATCTCGTTCGGCGCAAGAAGTTTTCACATCCAAATCCTACTCGCATCTCAATTGGTTTGAGCTAAGACATGGCGCAGACGGCAGTTCGCTTACCTCGCTGCCTTTAAAACGTCAAATAAAATGAAAAACCAAAAAACTTGATGAAAGAAAGAAAGAAATTAATTTTATTTTGTAACCCAAAACAAACAAACAGAGACAAATAGGAGACAGTTTCAAATAGGGGCGTAATGAGCACAAACCTCAGCATAATCAGCGAACAAAATACAGATAAAAAAACAATTTACCGTCAACAATACATAACAAAAACAAATATAATAAATAAAACAAAACAAATGTACATTAAAATACAATAGGCTCACTGTTGGACCACCATCTCGCCTGATATCAAGAAAAGATACGATTTTGGATGCAGTACGCTTGTCTAGAGGCAACCGATTCATAAAACCTATAAGTTACTGTAAGTTACTGTGCCGTGGTGGTGCCGGCGTAAGAATAGTACCTCACCTCTCTACCCGTGGTTGTCGTAATAGTCGGCTAAGGGATGTAATCCGGAAGATGGGCAGCAGCGTCTTCCTTGAACAATCACACCTAACTGCGCTCGCCAACCCGCCTGCCAAGCGTGGCGAGTATTGCAAAAGCCCCCCAGGAGGAGGCCTATGTCCAGCAGTGGACATCCATTAGCCGATGATGTGATAAGTTACTAATCCGATAGACTTTATAATGGATGAGCAAGTTAGCACTGCTATAACTTTGGCATGCATGCCAAAGTCAGGATATTTTGCCAGGTCACGGATTCTTTTTGATGTCGGTTTCGTCTTCGTCTGAGCGGGATCTAAAGTCACAGTTTCAATTTTTGTTAGAAAATGACGTCACGCTATCTCGGCAAAACGCCAAGCACATTTTAAATTCTAAGTCACCATTCGATTACGATTTGGCAAGTGTTGGACTGTTTTCCTTACGTGCACTTTTTAATCAATTGAGAGAATTGTAAACTATGTATATTGGCGCTAAAATGCATCAAATAGGAAGAAAACCACGAAAAAAAAAGAATTTTCGCGAAATGCATTTCAAAGTAAGTTTGTATCAAAATACAAAAAAATATTGTTCTTAACATAACGAACAAATCCACATACCTATACCTAAATTTGAAAAGTAGATACTAATTTTATTTTTAAAAGAAACTTAAAACCGCCGGCTGTGGTGCAGGGCTCAAGTTGCCGATGCTGGTTGGAGCTCTGAAGTAATAGGCTATGAGCCGGTTAAGAAATATATACCTTCGCCTGATCGTGGTTGCGCCTTTTGGATCTAACTCTTGACATTATTGCCTAGCAAGGGCCTGCTAAGGTGTAATATTGTCCAACTTTCAGCGAATTCTGGTCTGCTTTTTTTTTTTTGGCTGGCTGGCCCTCAATTGAGGTTACCGGAACACACTGTTAGATGCTTGCCGGCAGATTTTCAACTTGAGAATGGTAGCTAGCCAGCCGAGTACTAGAAAGTACCCTACCACCACGCTATGGTTTCCTCACGATGTTTTCCTTCACCGACAGCTCAAGCTCATTGTTGGGGTAAGCTCGCGTTAGCCACTGAGCTATCGTCGCTCCAAAGTAAAAAAAAACTCTTCTATCATATATTCAAACACTTAGTAAAATTAGAATAGTAATTTAGAAAGGTTGACTCGGTAAAAATTTAAAGACGACACTAAAACGTGTTTTTCGATCTGCTAAGTGATATCATGCGAATGTTATTATGCGTTTAGTTGCTAACTTTTGAAATAACGTGAGAATAGCTATTATATAATATAATTTTTAGTATTTGTAGTATGTATATTGTATACATTTTTTTTATTGACATTTAATCACAATTATTGACATATTTTATATTGACATTTTCATTATAATAACAAATTTATGTGATGATTTTGATATTTTAATGTTACTTTTAAATATGAATGGAAAAATGACCCGTAACTTTGGTGTTATCAATAAAGTATTTGTATTTGTATGAATAATTGAGTTTTGGAGGGAATGCGGAAGAGTCATGTCGTCGCATTATACTATTTTCCAAAACTTGTTTGTGTATGTGTTTTTTTAAACCTAACAGTATTCATTTATGATTATCATTTATTAATCATCAGGTAATCATGTAAAAGTAATAAGACGAACGTAATGATTCAAACCGCAATACAGTAATAGAACACTTGGCAGCGGAATGTTTTTTTAAATTTTATTTATGTAGCAATAATGAGACGAACGTGACTCTCTCCTAATGGTAAGAGACCACGCGTATCCATGACTATTGCAGTGATACACAGAACTTTGCGTAACAAAATAAAGTCCAGGGCATCGCTGCTTTAGCGCTCATTACTTCGAGATTTTAGATGGTAAGTCTCAACCGCCCTGTTTCGCTATAAGCCGGAACACAGTAATATTTAAACACTACTGCTTGGCGGCAGAATATCTGCTACTAGCTAAAGTCTACTTACCATTATTATTTGACATATTATTTTTTAACATTGTCATTTATTTGACATTTTTATTACGCGACATTTAATTTTTTTAATTTATTGCAATTTTTTGACATTGTGCCTAATTATGTAAATTCAAACCAACAGCTCCGCTTCCAACCGGTCTTTATGGAAATCAATGGGGAAGGCCTAGTCCTAGTCCAGCAGTGGACGTCATACGGCTGATGATTATGATGATGTTGAAGTATATTTTATTGAGATTTTAACATAGCCTTTAACTCCTAATCAATATGGACTAGTTCGGAAATAAATTGCTTTGTTTGTTTCAATGTGGGTGGGTAACCGACAAGGTAGATTATGATGTATTCAAAGACCGGGAGCTTATCAAAAATATGGTTCTACAAAATACTACTTGAACAATAATCTTACCAAGAAAGACGAATATTTTCCATATTTGTTTTGTGTGATCTCACTTTGAAGGTATTAATACTCAAAAGGTTCAAGTAGCCTGAAGCATTCCTATAAATAAACAAAGAAAAGTTAAGGAAAGTTTGGACTACCGAGAATCTTCTGCAATTTATTGCGAATGCAAATTGCAAGTGCTGACATGCAAAATATTGTAGTTTATGGAATTCACCGTTGATTAGGATGTAGTAATAATGCTCTTATTTAAATTATTCTGTTAAATTCTCACTGTCCCCAAATATGGGACATGGGAAAATGGATATAAAATAATAATTTTCTAGTCAACCGGTTTTAATAAAATTTCTACGGTACATATCTGAAAGTATATACTTTCAAATAAAATAAAGAACTCTTTAAATCAGTTCAGCCTTATTCGAGTAATTGCTTACAGTATAGTAACACATTTTTAAAAAATGTGACGAATTGAGAACCTCTTCCTTTTTTTGAAGTCAATTACTAAACTGAAAAATAATTATGCTGAGTTGAGGCCGGTTTGTGACATAAAATGTATATCTTTCTTTTTTCTTTTTATGTTTTCATTTATGTTTGTTAAATGTTTTATGTCACAAATAAAGTGTTGTCTATTGTCTATAATTAGAAAATATCAAAGACAAAGCGATAGGATCCCCTTGTTCGTTTGGAGTATCGCGCCTGATTAGGGGGGGGAGGACCTTTGTGAGAACGACTCGACGCACGGCAGAACTCGACTTTCGTTCAATTTATCGCCAGTATAAATACCGCGTAAAATATAATTCTCAGTCACTGAAGTAATCCTCTATTCTCTTCGTCACGAATGTCTTTGATCACAACGAAAGGTACTTAACTTTCCTTTGCAAGACAGACAAAACAAAACGCCATGAAACAAGAAAAAAATAAAGGGTAGGTGATTTTATTGGATTAAATTTATTCAAAAGAAAATATTCTTGGATATTTATTTGTTTATCGTTTTTGTAAAAGTTTATTTGTTTGATTTTCAGGAGCTTCGAAAGGATGTCCTCTCTTTGACTGGTAAACTGGTGGCTTATGTTAAACTTAATTTTCTTTTGGATTTTCTATTTTTATTATTGGTAAGAGGGTTTTTTTTTTAATTTAAATATTACACTCCACAGTCACCGGGGTCCGTGGCCTTTGTTAACTTGGATTTTATACAATTTTATATTTTTACTATATGGGAAGATAAAATTTTTAGGTAAGAGATATTTACACTTAATAATATCAGTTTATAGAACATGTTTATATATAGGTTTTTTAATGTTGACAATCTAAGTCATCATCATCAGCCTTTTGTAGTCCACTGCTGGACATAGGCCTCTCCTAAGATACGCCACTCAGCCCGATCCTCGGTTTTTCGCTTCCATCCACCGCCAGCTGTCCCACGTATATCGTCACTCAATGGAGTCTTAGGGCGTCCTACACTACGTTTGCCAATTCACGGTCTCCACTCTAGAACACGTCTACCCCAGCGGTTATCGGTCCTGCGACAGATATATCCAGCCCATCGCCACTTCAGCTTGCTAATACGCTGAGCTATGTCTGTGACTTTAGTTCTCTGGCGAATTACTTCGTTCCGGATACGATCCCTTAGAGAAATGCCAAGCATAGCTCTTTCCATAGCTCGCTGAGCGACTTTGAACTTGTGGATCATTCCAGCTGTGAGTGTCCATGTTTCGGCTCCGTAGGTCATGACTGGTAGAACGCACTGGACAATCTAAGTATTTGACCACAACTCACCTGATGTTAAGTAACGTTATGGTGGAAGATAATAAACACACCAAGACTAGAATGGACCTGGCTCTCAAGTGAGTATGCCGGAATACACCGTTAGGTTCTTGGCCAGTCGAATACTATAAAGTACCCTACAACCACGCTATCTATCGTCTAGACAGGTACCGCCACAGTACCAGATATTTTGCCGCCAAGCAGTAGTGTGTAAAACATTACTGTGGTCCGGTTTGAAAGGTACTGCAGCTAGTGAAATTACAGGGTTGACCATCTAATGCCTCAAAGTAATGAGCATCAAAGCAGCAATGCCCCGTACTTTGTTTTTCTTTTCAAAGTTCTGTGTATCGCTGCAATGGTCATGGACAAGAATTATCTGTTACCAAGCGAGAACGTCTCGAAAGTCTCTTTACTTTTACCTTTAAAAAAAATCGATTCAAAATCGTTTTGAAGTTTTAAGTGGGTTTTAAACAAAAGTTTGTTATAAGGTTATTTTGATAGTACACTCCGACATTGCAAAAAGTAGGATAAAAGACCTATGCCACACGTCAAAAAAAAAACGGATGACACCACTCGAGGGGATAGCACCTTCAATTATTAAAGCGTCTCTGCTCAAAAGAAAACCTATTTCACTTCCTTTATATCTCAGACCTTTTGTATTGACTGCCAGTCAATTCACTCCAAGCTCGAGAGTTCTCGCAGTCTTTTATGATATCCTTAGGGATGCTACGGAGCTATTTCACAAAGCACATCACATCCGCGCAGCCCTGACGCCGACCCTGATCAATTACAAGGGACAACCCTAATTGCTTTGCGGGAGACATAGATTTTTAATGAGTTTGTGCGAACTAGTTGGCTATGTTGAGAACAGTTTGGAATTGAGAAGATAAACAGAGTAATGTGCTGGTAAGTATCGAATAGGTACTCATTAGGTGTTTTGGGTTCCGTAATTCTAAGGAAAAAAGGAACCCTTATAAGGGTTGTCTGTTTATCTGTGTCAAGCTGGAGCTGTGAAAAAAAAAAACACTTCCAAGTAAACGCAATCTAAAAATACATCCGTTTATGACGCATAGTTTGATTATAAACGAAAACTCGAACTTAACGCTTGGAATCTACTCGTACCTTCATTGCACGAACCGCTAAATAAATGGAATTTGCTGCCCGAGTGTGTGTTCCTTGATAGATACAATCTGGGTGCCTGGAAGACGCGAGTGAATCGGTTTCTTCTAGGCGAGCGTGCTCCATCGTAGACCACATCTTCGCCAAACAAACGAAAGCCTATTTGTAATAAAAAAATAAAAAAATCGGCGTTACATTGCGGAAATTCATTTTGAGTGTTCAGGTTCATTATGTTCATTAAAATTTAATGAACAAAGTATAGATAGATTTTTAAAATTGTCGTCAAGTTAGTTAAATTAATTTAAATCCTCATCATTGTTATGCTGAAACGACTTTTACGCGGAAATAATACCTTGAACACCTATGGGGTAATTCCCGTTGATCTAGAAACTCATCTTATAGCATAAGTCAAGCGAAAAATCCGAAAAATTGTGATTTTAAAATTATTTTCAGTCGGTAAACTTACCGCAACTTATATCGATATATGAGGATGACAGTTTTCCAACGATAAAATTAAGTTTGTTCTTTTCGCTAGAACAATATTCGGTGCTTGGCGAAATACTGTTGGTGCTTGCTTGGCAGATTTTCAACTAGAGAATGGTGGCTAGCCAGCTGTGTACTTGAAAATAACCTACCACCATGCTATGGTTTTCTCACGATTATTTCCTTCACCGGCAGCTCAAGTTCATCGACAGCGCTAACCACTAAGCTATCGTCATTAATAATTAATAAATACATAATTAATAAATAATCATCGCTACCGGTTGAAATTGATCCTGGAAGCCACATTGAACCCAAAAGATCGCTCCCACATGGAAAATTGTACTGTAAAGTTGCCCGGAGTACTTAAATAGATTGATACACTCTTCTTCGTTTGAATTACATCACAATATAGATCTAGAGATGCAGTAAGCTGGCCAGTAAATGTTTAAAGTACTATAAATAATAAATATAGCCGCCCACTCAAACCGGACGTGGATTCACCGATCAATCATCGAGTGATTGTTTTGACATTGATGCTTGGCCGTGTCACCTTTCTAGGTAATGTAATTCGTTACACATAAATAATGTCATCAATGAGAATGGAAATTGGCTGCTTTACCTGCATTACCTGTCTAACTACATACTGAAAGTATAAATAATTGTATCTCGTCATCTCTTTTAATTATTTTTAGGGTTCTGTACCTCAAAAAGAAAAAAACCGGAACACTTATAGAATCACTTTGTTCCCAGTCTGGCCATCTTTCAAGACCTTCTATCTTTCATCATTTCTATCAAAACTGACTTTGGTACTCTAGAGAAACACGTTTTTTCCTTAGCTTTTTTATAAAATTATAGGTTCAATGTTTGTACAGACTACAATGTTTTTGATCTTCACCCAAATACTTTTACATGCGAATATTAAAATTTTCGTATACTTTTTCACATATTTATTTAAGTTTTATAATCTTATTTATCAGTCCGAAATTTCCCTGGGCGATCTAAGATAATGTTATAAGGTTCGTGAAGGGTGTCCGACACGCAAACCTTGTTAGTTACATTCGGGTATGACAGGAGATGACGCGCGAAAATTCGTCCAGTTTCGTGGCTTGACTGAATTTTATAAATGTCATTATAGGTAAGCTCAGAAAGTCTCCTAAATATATTTTAGTATTTTGGTGCTAACAAGTTCTTAGAATTTCTCATCAGTCATCGGGTCTTTAACATAGTTTGGCGATTCAAATACAACTTCTTTTTTTATAATATTAACTAGCGACTCGTTTATTAGGTTTACTCGTTTACTAGGTTTCACACGAGTACAATGTAGATACTAATGTGGTACATACATATAAACCTTCCCATTATTTGATATCTATCTTTCTTCTAAATATATATAACTCAAAGGTGACTGACTGACTAACTGACTGACTGACTGTCTGACATAGTGATCTATCAACGCACAGCCCAAAAGCCATTTGGCATGCAGGTAGATGTTATGACGTAGGCATCTGCTAAGAAAGGATTTTGATTAATTCTACCCCCAAGGGGATAAAATAGGGGATGAAAGTTTGTATGAAACTTTGTCAATTTTAAACCGATCGGGCTGAGACTTTGCATGCATAAAGCTACTATGACATAGCAACTAGCGCGGGTGAAACCGCGGGCACAGCTAGTTTTTGAATATGAATGAAAAAATGACCTGTAACTTTGGTGTTATTAATAAAATATTTGTATTTGCATATCCCACCATGCATTGTTTTGTTATATCTTAAAGGGATTAGGCAGCATTTTAGCATTAAGGCTGTGGCTTGACTTTTTCCGACACTTCCAATTACCATCATATTTCAAACAATTTACACAAAACCTTTACAAACTATACACCTAAACATTCCTCATGAATCACTCCATTGGTGAAACTCGCACGATAATCCATTCAGTCGTTTTTAAGATTATCGCGAACAGACAGACAGATGTGGCGGACGACTTTTTTCTATAATAACTATGTAGTGGTAATTAGCGTTTATTGTAATCACATCATCAGCCATAGGACGTCCACTGCTGGACATATGCCTCCTCCTGGGGGGGGGTTTTGCCAATACTAAGTGTGATTGTTCAAGGAAGACGCTGCTGCCCATCTTCCGGATTACATCCCTTAGCCGACTCTTACGGCAACCACGGGTAGAGAAGGTGGGGTACAATTCTTACGCTGGCACCACCACGGTACGTTTATTGTAATAAAAATAAGCAAAGCATGAGTAATCTGTGACGTTACGTAGTAGAATCGACCATGTGTGTACGCTGTCATTTTGTTTTGGATAGAAGCCACACTATGCAATCACAGTGCCAACCATTTAGGATCGTGATTAATAAACTAATAATACTCTTGTGACTACTTTATAGAATGATTAAGCGAGATTTATGTGGAATAATTGCATTTCGTAGTAAACGTGGTGGCTAGTAGAACTTGATTGTCTAACCAAGGTGAAGTCAAGCTGAAGTCACTTCAAATCCAGTAGAATATAAACTGTGTAAGAAAAGGGAAGGTAGGAACCGAAAGGTACACAATGATAAGTAATGACTCACTTGTTCGAAAAAGGGTCCAAAGGCCTTTTTCGAAAGCAAATTGCATGTCTGTCAGTTTCTGATAGACACTTTGGAGAGTGCGCTTCAGATCTGCATGACCTGATTCCACCCTGCCCATTCTTTTATCGGACAGCCAGAAGCTTTAAAAAGCGGCACCGCTTCATGGTAGATATTCCAAAAACTTGAACTATACGGTTTGAATCTACTTTCATTGTACGAACAGCTAAACAATGGAATTTGCTGCCCGAGTGGGTGTACCATGATAGATACAATCTGGGTGCTTTCAAGTCGCGAGTGAATCGGTTTCTTCTAGCAAGCGTGCTAGAAGGTAGCGATCATCGTAGGTTGCATCTTCACTTAACATCAGGTGAGATGGCGATCAAACGCAAGCCTAAATCATAAAAAATATATACATACATATATATTTTGATGACTTGACTACCAAACAATGAATTTCTCTACTTACATAAGAGTTTAATTAGGATGATATATTATGTAAAGACCGCAGGAACGCGCTGGATGCGAGTCGCTTCCAACCGGTCTTTATGGAAGTCAATGGGGGAGGCCTATGTCCAGCAGTGGACGTCCTACGGCTGAGATAATGATGATGATGATGATGATGATGATGATGATTATGATTATGTAAATAAATATCGCCATTACACACAGCGCCATCTGACCCCAAACTTAGCAGAGCTTCTGTGATGGAAGTCAGATAACTGATAGAATTAATTTTTTTTTAATGTACAATCTTTCTTTTAATATCTAAATTACATTAAAACCGTATCAAAATCCTTTGCGCGATTTAGATTAAGTTAGAAACAGACAGACGCGGACAGGGACTTTGATTAATTATATATAAAGATAGAATATATATAAAGATAGAATAGATATAGAGAAGACGCGTGCTACACCGCATGTGATTAATATTGTACATATTTGATGTCCTTTGTTATATTTACTACATATAAATCGTAAAAGGACATAAATGGAACGCAATGTGATAAAAATATGTTTTGAAAGGAGCCTACGGTAAATATTAGTCGATAAGACGTCGTGCTTCATCTTATTTTACGCTCAGGAGAGTTCGTAAACAACATAAATCTAATAAAAAATGGGTTCGGGACGTTCCCACTTGCCCGCAAGTGGTGCTTTTACTTGAGTTTAAAGCCAAATAACACTAATATTACACGTGTGAAAGTTTTTATGTAGTTATATTTCTTATTTCTTTATAGTGAAATAGAATAAATAGAATAGTTTATTTTGTAGCGATGATGGTTCAGTGGTTAGTGCGGTAGGTTCGCACGCCGAAGGGCGTGGGTTCAAACCCCAACAATGAGCTTGAGCTGCCGGTGAAGGAAAACATCGTGAAGAAACCATAACGTGGTGGTAGGGTACTTTCTAGTACTCGGCTGGCTACCACCCTCAAGTTGAAAATCTGCCGCCAAGTATCTAACGGTGTGTTCCGGCATCCTCACTTGAGAGCCAGTTCCATTCCAGGCTAGGTGTGCTTTACCATCTTCGACCACACTGTCACTTAACATCAGGTGAGCTGTGGTCAAACACCTAGCCTGTCAGCCATAAAAAAAATGGTTTAACAGATTTGAATGAAATTTAGAACATATGTGGCGAGGCAGAATATAGGTAGCGATGATAGCTTAGTGATTAGCGTGGTCCGATCGGCACAAGTCCAAGTCAAGTGTCCAAATGTGTAGAGTAAAACACATAAAGCAAATCACGATTAAGTCCATTCCATGCCCTTATAAAAAGGTGGCTTGACTATTTAAAAAAAAATGAGACGAACGCTTTCCTGATTGCAATATATAACACATGTCCATGACCATTGCAGTGATATACAAAACTTTAAGTAGCAAAACAAAATCGATGCCAAAGATTGCTTTTATTTGATGCCCTGCTACTTTGGCGATCATTACTTTGAAACTTTAAAAAGCCGTCTAGAATTTTCTAAAAAGTATTGCAAACGACACTGTCAAGTATAATTCGGCACAAGGCTAAAACACCACTATTTTTCAACATAAATATTTAATGAACAAGTAATATAAAAGAATCCGACGTACATTTTTTATGCCGTTCTCCTCTGGTCTGGTTAGCCCATAGCCAGATAATTTCGAAGAATCTTCTGTACCTTAGTCAGTATATCCTGAACTATTTGTAGAATTATAAGTAACCTGACTCCATAATTACATAAACAAACATAAGTGAAGCTCAACGAGGAAGGAAGGAATTATCGCATCTTCAAACTTCCGACTTGAAAAGTAGAGTCAGCACAACAATGCCGAACGGTCGCTTATATAGTTTACCATCTGCCCAGCAACGTAGAAAGAAAGAGACAAAAATAGTAAAAATTATTGCTCGTCTTTTTTTACCACGGTGACTGTTTGAATTGCATATAGTGGTACTAGAACCAAGAATAACGATTAAAAAGCTCTTTCTCATGAATCAGTTTTAGTTTTATACAAACATATATTTAATTTTGTCATAAGCGCGAAGTACAAAATGATTTAAAATTCAAAGTACCAATTATGTAAAGTTAGAGGCTCCTAATTTTTATGTTTTTCGTCCCATGGTATGTACATATTTCAGATCCACACAGCTATATGTATGATTCCCTCAATCAAGGTTTTTTTTTTTGTCAGAATATGGTCTAGTGTACACACATACAAATGAGCATAACCAATAAGGGGCCCATTCAATACTTAAATGATTTTGGCGATCTTCCCCCTTGGTGAAATGTTGTGAGATTTAGAAACCCTTCCGGTCACGCTAAATTTAATCTCGCGTGAGATATTTTAAAATGCGTATTCTTTGTAAATGTGTTAATCATCGCAATCAAGTACCTATATACTTGATTGCGATGAAATAAATTAAAAAAAAACAACATTATTTGCTTTATTATTTTTGTTTGGTAAAACTTAGGGTAGAATTTCAATAAGAATATAAATTTCAATACATAGGTAAACATGTAATTTCTACATATGCTAAAATAACAAATTTTATTTTTATTTTACATAAAAATGTGAAATTTGCCAACACTAACAACGCTTCTTCCCCCTCTACGCCTAACGTAATTAATCGACGCGCTCTAATACTATAATAATCAAATATAATCAATAATTATTCAGTTAATCAGTTGATAATTAGAAAGAAAACATAATCACTCCCACACACATAAACAGAGAATTATATACACTAAACACTTAGTCAATTATCTAATGTCTTTTGTCGTCTAAGAAATCAGTAATTTTATAATAGCATCTTCCCAGTAAGAACATTTTCGATTTTCCTTTGGTTCACTGCCTGTTTTACCTATTGATGAATTAATTAATCAGTTTTATTTGCTGTCGGTACCGCTTAGTACTTTATTCAGTTGGTTATTGACACGATGTTAGGAAGATTTCGACTTGTTTCTAATTATTCGTTTTCATTTAGCTTTCAAGTAATGTTGCCATTGATTTTCCGAATATTTGCTAATAGATATTATTTAGGAATGTTTCTTCATTTGCTTTTAGTTCAATGATTAGTCATGCTCATCTTAAATCATTTTAATTAGGTAATCTTAGGTAAATTTGAGGGTCTCGGTAAACGGCATCGCCTAGCCTCTTAGTAACTATGCCACTGGTCTGTGAACATTACTGCGATGTGGTTTGAAGGGTGCAGTGATTTGCAGTGATTTAACAGGACTGACTTACCTACTTTTGAATGTCTTAAAGTAATTAACGCCAAAGCAGGAAATTGGACTTTATTTCTTACCATCAGGAGACCATTTCGTTCATCTTATTACTTTTACATAAAAATTGTCCAAAAAAATTCATATCCGTCCTATTTTTTCCATGAAATTTAGTAATTTATTATTATTTATTTATTATTTTTAATTTGAAATTTTGAAATTCATATGGTTTTTGGAGCGATAAATCGATCTAGCTAGGTTTCGTTTTTAGAAAACGTCGTTTTATCCGTGTTTTCAGCCGAGCAAAGCTCGCTCATCCAGGTACTTATATTTATACACTTATAATACATCAGAATACATACAAGACATACATACACTCCGGAACGAAGTAAGTCGCCAGAGAACAAAAATCACGGACATAGCTCAGCGTATTAGCAACCTGAAGTGGCAATGGGCTGGACATATCTGTCGCAGAACCGATGACCGCTGGGGTAGACGTGTTCTGGAGTGGAGACCGCGAATTGGCAAACGTAGCGTAGGACGCCCTGAGACTCGATGGAGTGACGATATAGGTAGGACAGCTGGCGGTGGATGGAAGCGAAAAACCGAAGATCGTGCTGAATGGCGTGTCTTGGGAGAGGCCTATGTCCAGCAGTGGAGTTCGATAGGCTGATGATGATGATGACGATGATGATGATGATGATGATGAATACATACAGAAGAAACATTTGTATATACCACAAATTGTTTGCCCTGTGTGGGAATGGAACCCACACCCATTAAGCAGATAGCCTTACTATGGAAACTGACGTGGTTTTGACATATTTTTGTTTTACTTATGCGGGATTACTTTCGTTTAATTTTATCGGAACCTCCGACTATAGTTTCGGCCACATCCGGTGGCCTTCATCATGGATACAAAGCTGAGTACAACGCGCGCGCGGCCCGCAGTGAAGATATTGCCAGCACGTGAAGGCCACCGTTTGTGGCCGAAACTATAGTCGGAGTGTCAAATCTACTGAGCCAACAGGGTTTCTGACGCCATTATTCTCGCCTGCATACACAGCTCTGCAGTAAGGATGATGTAAGATGTATCTAAGCTGAACGTGAAGTTTATAGTGGAACAAGATAGGCATACGAGAGACTGTCGCTGGCACTCGCCAGTTTCACAACCGTCCTCATCTTCAGGTTCAATTATAATTAGCAAGTCTATATATAAACTGTTGTATGAAACCTATTGTGGAGACGTAACTACATAATTGAATAGGTTTGTTTGTGCTGTAAATACATTTATTATTATCCAGAGGTTGTGTTTATTTTGTCTGCCTTTGAAATGTTTATGATAAATCTTTTGTTTTTGTTATCTGAAATTATTTTAAAGTTGTTTTCAATTATAATCTGAGCAGCCTGTGAACGTTAGATAGATGCAAAGTGTTTGTATTTATGTTAATTTTAAGTTATAGCAATTTGGACATTATTGACTTTCATGATACAATATAGGTACTTATCAACTATCTTACTATCACACTAATACGCGAAAGTTAGTGAGTATGTTTGTTACTTGATGTTAAGCGAAGATGCGGTCTACGGTGGAGCACACTCGCCTAGAAGAAACCGATTCACTCGCGACTTGAAGGCACTCAGATTGCTTAGCGGTTCGCACAATGAAGGTAGATTCAACCGTTTAGTTCGAGTTTTTGGAATATCGACCATGAAGCGGTGTCACTTCTTGGAGCTCCTGGCTGTCCGACAGTAGAATGGGAAAAATGCAATTAGATCCTATTGGGAATCGACCCATGCCTTACAGCTCTTGAAGCAGATATTCTACCAAATGAGTAAACACGGCAGTCATAATGTCCAACGATATTTATTAATATGTGGAGCAACGCATGCGTGAGATAAATGCGACGAAGGGTCTTACAGTAATTTAACAGTAAATTTTAAATGTTTATTGACAATTAAATATATGTTAATCTATTATCTATTGCCGTGGTGGTGCCGGCGTAAGAATTGTACCCCACCCTCTCTACGCGTGGTTGCCGTAAGAGACGGCTAAGGGATGTAATCCGGAAGATGGGCAGCAGCGTCTTCCTTGCGCTCGCCAACCCGCCTGCCAAGCATGGCGAGTATTGGCAAAATCCCCCAGGAGGAGGCCTATATCCAGCAGTAGACATTCTATGGCTGATGATGTGTATGCTATTATTAAATTCTGATTGACATATTGGTTTCAGTGAACGCTAATTTTGGGTCGAGCGTCATCAAGTGCAAACTAAAACAATATATAGATTGTGGTGACTAATCCATGACTTTTATAATACTATAGCGATGATACCTCAGTGGTTAGCGCGGTTCACACGCCGAAGGGCGCGGGCTCAAACCCCAACAATGAGCTTGAGCTCAAGCATCTAACGGTGTGTTCCGACAGCCTCACTTGAGAGCCAGTTTTATTCCACGCTAGGTGTGCTTTATCATCTTCGACCACACCAATACTTAACATCAGGTGAGCTATGGTCAAACACCTAGCCTGTCAGCCATAAAAAAAATATTGAGATGAAAACTATTCTAATAAATTATATCTACCTCACAATCGGAAAAATGTTTATATCATTGTTAACCGGATCTCTTTGACAGTAGGTTTAAAGACAAATATGACCAAAAACAAAGTCATATCGAACGTTTCTGGGACCTTAATCTTAAACATAATTGGGAGTGAGAGCCTAAAAACGGTTGACAGCTACGTATACCTTGCTCATACTCTATCTTTTGGCATAGAGGATCAAAGACGGAGGCGCCAGGCGCATACAGCTAGGATGGGCAGCATTCAAAAAGATCGACAACATTCTCAAGCCCACACTGTCTGAAGACTCGCCTCTTCAATTAGTGTGTCCTGCCCGCCATATATATAGCGCGCAGACTGGACGCTTACACATGAGGCTGTGCACAAAATTAGTGTCGCACAGAAAGCCATGGAGAGGTCCATGCTCCAAATCAAACTTCAAGACTCGCACAGGTGCAATGTAGACACTAATGTGGTGCATATGCATGAATTACTTGGTTTACTTGGTGGTAGATTTCCTTAGCAGGAGGTCGTCTAGGTAGGTACCATCGCAGTACCAGATATTCTGCCGCTATTTCTGTACATTACTATGTTCCGGTTTGAAGGGTACTGTATCTAGCGAAATTACGGGGCTGTTGAGACTAACCATCTCGTCTCAAAGTAATGAGTGCCAAGGCAGCGAGCCCTGGACTTTGTTTTACAACTCAAAGTTCTGTGTATCACTGCAATGGTCATGGACAGTCGTTATCTCTTAACATCAGGTGAGCGTCTCGTTCGTCTAATTACAGTTACATAAAAAATAAATATACATATAAACCTTCCTCTTGAATCACTCTGTCTATTAATGGCCGCATTAAAATCAGTTGCGTAGTTTAAAAGATCTAAGCGTACAGACGGCGAGACTCGTCTTTGTTTTATACCATGTAGAGAAGAGAAGTTTAATTAGTTGTTTTCTAACTACAAATTATCACTGCAACGCCAATTATGAAAGTAATAATTTCCTGTGGACAAATACAAATCGGTCCGCAACCAATTATAATCGCTATTTCTACGCTACAAGGTGTAGTTTTTCATGTTTGTTTACTTGGCGTTGGTAAAGGAATTATGTATGGTTGTCATTGAGCTGTGATTACATGTATTTGACAGGTTCATTCATGTTGATACGGGTCCGCTGCATCGGAGTTTGTTTATAGAATCGTTGAGTGACTGAGAGGAAATAAATTGGAACGTCAAATTCAAAGGGGAACCATTGAACGGAATTGGTCGGTGAATAATAGTTTGTAAATGAAATAACTATCTTAGGCGGTGGTAAATTATCAATATCGTAGGAGATTTCACACAGTGCCATCTAGCCCAAAACTAAGCAAAGCTTGTACAATGGAAACCAGACAGCTGACAGAATACTTAAATACCTTTTTTTGTTAATAATATATACAGAACATCCAGACACGGAACAAACAGTTATCGTCATATAAATGTTTGTCCTGGTGGGAATCGAACCCACGCCTCACAGCTCTTGAAGCACATATTACCCATACCAAATAAGCTAACAGGGCATTAAATTGATAATTTTTAATTAACAAGACATTTTAATTGCAGACGGTTATTTTATACGCAAGTTTGGGTTTGACCCCATCTTGCCTTGATTTTTTTTAACTATTGACAGACAAGTTGTTTTGAAAACGGTAATCACACCTATCCTGGAATGGAACTGGCTTTCAAATAAGGCTGTCGGAAGATACTGTTAGGTGCTCGGTGGCAGTTTTTAACTTGATGGTGGTGGGTGGTGTTGGTGATTAAATTCGTGTTCAGCGACCTCAAAAACCCTTATTTTGATTCATTTTTAATAGTGTGGAAGCACTGTAACGAAAACACTTTTTCATTGTCGAAAAACCATAAAAAATTATTAATTCAAGTTTTATTCAAAAAATCGCCCCGCTCACCAGAATCAACCAAATGGAGCCCAGTTAGTCTCATTTGAAAGAGGAAGATTTTCGCTATTAAAACTAGCACTCAAAATAAGAATGAAACTAAATCTAAAAACCATAGACTTATTCCTACAACATAACGTAATTTTCACGATTTTTTTGCATTCAAACTTATATTTCACATATTTTTACTCAACGAAAAAATCTGAAAAAATTCAGGCAACATCTACACGTCTAAAACAATTCATTAGATGTGCTGCGACCACTTAAAAAAGGTATGAATGCTCAAAAAAAAAAAAAGTCAAAAAAAAAACACCTTTTTCGCGATTATGGGGTTTTCACTTGGGTTCATGGGGTCGGAAAAAATCCATCCATTTGAGAGCTACCATGCCACAGACAGATACACACACACACACAGACAGACAGACAGACAGACAGACAGACAGACATCGACGTCAAACTTACAACACCCCGCTTTTCGCGGCGGGGTGCGTCGTTTTACTAAAAATAATATATAATCCTAAATAGGTAATTTCTCCAAATGAGGTATAGACAATTCAGTCTTGATTAACGCGTCGCTTAACGACAACCGTGAATCACCTGAGTGGAGCTGGCCCTAATCAATCAAGCGGCCGCCAAGTCCCTCCTACGCCATCTAAATCGATAATAATTAGTCAATCGGTCAGTGCATTGTGTATTGTGTGAGCTACCACTAGTGCGGAGGCATTGCCCTTGAGATTAGAGGACAAGGGAAAAGTTGACAAGGTAGGCAATAAATAATACAGACCAATTAAAAATGAAACACATTATTATAGTGTCTTCGTTTTTTTTAAATAGTTATCCCGACAAAGGAAACGAATTGTCAATGATATAGATTCAGTATTATTTATTCACCTTGTAACAGAGTTACATTATACTAGGTACATCGATTCAATACAGTTTATAAAAAAAAAAAGACATGTAAATGTCATATTGAGTCATTTAATAATACATTACGAATTACATTAGTCAATATCAGATGCCAACGATTGTTCATTCCAATTAGTTTTCATAAAGTCATGCGTTCCGGAAGAGGAAGCTTTTAATTTTATGTTTAAAGTCAGGCACTAGAAAATTTATTAAAGCAACTGGCGCACGAGTATTTTATTAAAAAACACATTGCTTTTGTGTTTTGCATAATCTTACCCTAGGAAGCACAAGCCTGCCTGCATATCTTAAATTAAAATTAAGGATATGCGTGTCTTTAAACAATAGACAATAGACAATAGACAACACTTTATTTGTGATATAAAACATTTAACAGACATAAATGAAAACATTAAAAGAAGAAAAAAGGGAGAAATACATTTTATGTACTTTACTGTTGGGTACTTTCCTTTTTCAGCGTAAATTTATATTACGATTACAAAATTTCGTTAAATTAATGGGAAACGAAATTTAAAAACACTGTGAAGTATAATTGTGAAGTAAAAAGTCAAAGTTTTCACAGAGCTGAGTCCAAAGCAATCAAAGCAAAGCAATCTGTAATTAGATAAAAATAATAATATATCTATAGTAAGACATTTCACACAGCGCCGACCAGTCCCAAACTAAGCAAAGCTTGGATGTGAGTTTCTTTATTTCTCTGAGGTTTCTTTATTCTGTGAGGTTTGCCATTGCTTTTATGAGATACTGAAAATAGCCCTATACAGCCTACTATGTAACGTCATTAGAAGTTAATTGAAAGTCAAGTTTATTTTATGCATTTTATTAAAATAAACCTCATCTCATAGTTTACATAAATTACAGGAATGTTACATTTAGAAATAGTTTTGGAATCAGTAAAGTATTATTTACCTTAGATACCGATTTAAGAAAAGAAAAAAAGCACGAAAGCCATTTAAAAAAAGTTTTTTTTTTTTAATAAAAATTACAGCTAGTGTCTCTTGGCATTATTTAAGGATTCTAATGAAATCCCATATATCCAAATCTGTTTTGACATTTAAAGGATATGAATAAAGAAATTCGCATGAACCCTGAAAACATAACACTCCTTTTCTTGGGGAGACGTGTGATAAGTTTGATCCGGATAGTGATAAAAAGTTTTTATTTGGACTCTTTCGTCATCCCCTATAAATCTTTTTGCAGGAATTAATATATCCATCTAAAGCCCGTGATTTTATTTTGTACATAACGATTTGCTTCATTTCTATAGAAATATCCTTATAAATTTCTTGTAAGTAAGTACATGGCCCAAGCGAAAACCAATTCTTATACAGGAAAAAGATTATGATATAAAAAATATCAAATAATCCGTATCATACAGGCACATTAACGACAAGTGATGCTACAAACCTTCGATACAATTTTTCGCATGGTTGTTGATTTTAGGGTCCCGTGATAAACCAAGGAATCGATTAAGTTTAGATAAATAATATTCGTATGCCTGCAATGGCAAGTTTTGGAAAAGCACACGTCGATATTAACCATCTGTACCTTTACTTAAGCTTAAAACTTATGAAGGATTCATTGTTGTTCTGTCGTTTCTATCTGTTTATCTTATCTGTTGTTCATTGATTACAAAGTGATAAGTACAACGTTAAAAATTGGCTATTGATACGTAAATACATCGTTATATATATCTAACAATGAATAACTACAAAAAAAAATCGTTAGGATATATCTATCTATATCTTTAAACGAGCAATTCTTGTATATATATATATATATATATATATATATACAAGAATTAAAATAATACCTCGGTCAACCAGGTACTTATATCTTATAAAGACAATCATCATCTTTCTTATGAATGGGGGTGGTGTGGGGTAAACTGCTGTGGGGCTCAGCTGCAGACTTTGAAACTATTTTTATTCTGCAAAAAAGTGCAATTCGCGCAATCTATTGTTTGGGTCCTCGCGAATCACTACGAAATCGATTTAAAGATTTTAAGATATTAACGTTACCGTCACAGTACATTTATGAAAACATTATGTTTGTCCGGAGAAATTTAAATTCATTTGAAATTAATAGTAGTCGCCATAACTTAAATACAAGAAATAAAGATAAAATTGTGACACCTAGATTCAGGTTATCTAAAGCTAATAAGTCTTTTCTCGGGAATTGCGTTAGATTCTATAATAAAATCCCACTTGAGGTAACTAAAATGTCCTATAATAAATTCAAAGATTTTATAAAGCAGAGGTTAATTGACAAAGCCTACTATAAGGTGGCTCATTACGTGGAAGACAGGAATATATGGTTGTTGTAGCTTCTCTCTGCACTTGCATCCTCTTGTGGCTAGGTGAAAATTGTAGTAAGCATAATGTATTAATATTTATAACTGTAAATTGTAACCTAATATGAAAAGAAAGATCCACAAAAAAAAATGCCTTGCTGAGTTTCTTGCCGGAGTCTTCTCAGTTGAAGTGTAATTACGAGCCGGTGGTAGATTCAAACATGTAACTTAACGTTCATAAGTGCCTTACCAGGGCCTAACCTGAATAAATGACTTTTGATTTTGATTTTGATTTTGAATGCTTTATATGGTAATCAGGGATGGCAAAATACCTTCATTAGCCTTCATAAGGCAGGAGATATAGCAAAAATGTGCTGCTTCGAAAGTGACTAATGAAAATATTCCGGAAATAAATAGTTAATTAGAATTGTGAGTTGAAATAAGTTATTGAAAAGTCATTCTGGTTAGATATACTACATATTTATAACCGGCAAAATTATTTATTTTAGATACACAAATAAATTACGGGCAATTTTCGAAACAAACATCAACTAATAAATCATGAAAAATAAAATAACAAAATAAGTTAAGATACTGAAAAAATATTTAATATTTAATTTCTTTTTAGCATAGATACGGAACCATATTACCATAACGTTATGCATTTTACGGACGGCTTAACATATTCTCCATAGAAACTTCTGTACTTGCGTATACAGAAAATTTCGCTTTAGGGCCCGATCAAACTGATGGGACATCATCGCAGAAGCAATCACAAAATACATATAATTAATATTTATATCCATGCAATGCAATCCATATACAATGTATATCCTATACTTTGCATATAGAGATTTAGTAATTGATGGTATCTTAGTCGAGTTTATTTCGCGGTCGATTGTTTTTTTTTTAATTAATAGAAAAATTCAAAATTCAAAATTCAAAACCATTTATTCAAACTAGGCTGAGAATCAGCACTTTTCGAACGTCGAAATTACATAAGACAGTCCCCCAAAACGCCCACCCGTCACCACTTCCTAGTGCTTTAGCTGGGAAGAAGAAGTGGCGCAACAAACTCCCCAGCAGCACAGCTGTCTGTTCAGTTAAAGAAAAAAAAAAAAAAAAAAAAAGAGAGCTCGGGGAGTTTTATTTCATATCTATTTCGTGGCAATCAGTAAAAAAACAACGTTACCATCCGTTGCTCGTGGATATTTCAACAATTCATTGACAATAATTAGGTAAGGTTAGTATAAAAACTCGCATTTGCTAGACTTTTTCAAAGCTAATAAAGAATATAACATATATTATTCGCCATATTATCGCTAACAACCAGAAGAGTTAGTAGCCAAGGGTTACTATATTTAAAAAAATATATAGTTATTTTTAATAAGGGTAACAAATATAAAGGATTTTAATCTTTATTTATTTAGCTGACTGCAGCGAATCCAAATTGTGTATTTGATCTGTATATCTATACTACTATATTTCCTCATAACTACTATAATTATGGCTAAACCAATTTTGATGACATTATCTCGTTAGATTCATATTTTATTGCGCAAGTGTCTCTGTATATATTTAATATATATTAAAATTTAAAACAAAATAACGGCTTATTTTGGCGATAAAAGGTTTTCTTTAATTATACCTAGTTAAAGTATTTTTGGCGTAGTCGGGTTATAGCTTTATAGTTTTTTTTAATCTGTTACTACATTTTACACAGAAGCGGTTTTAATGCATTTACTCACTCGAAAAATATGATGAAATCTCCAAACGCTGTCGACGCAATTTAATAATATTGTTAGATATATTTGTTTTTAAGTATCTCATCGAGTATGGTGTAAATTGTCTTGCTTAAAAACGGTTTGATCGGAGGCGGATGTAGCGGCATGAATCGCATCAGTTTGACCAGGCCTTTATCCTTACTGAAAATAATTCCGTGAAGCGGCGAGTAAATGAAAAGCTCCCAGTACTGATGAAATGGGTACAAATAAAGCGCCGTTGACCTCAAAAGAGTTTCTGTGACGAGAAATAAAATACAAATCCCAAAACGTTTGCCAAATAATGTTACATTGTGGATCTGCGCGAAATTCGACTGAGTTTTGGTTTAAGTTTATGACTTTTGCCTTGCTCATTATTATACTTCGCTTTAGATGAGAAAAGTATCGAACCAGCTGAACTGTTAGCTCATTTTGGTAGAATATCTGGGTTCGATTCCCACCAGGACAAACATTTAAATGAATGTTTGTTCTGTTTCTGGGTGTTCTTTGTTATGGTTTATAATCTAGGTGTTTGACCACAGCTCACCTGATGTTAAGTGACGGTATGATCAAAGATGATCAAGCACCTACCATGGAATAGAACTGATTCTGTATGTACTACAAAAAAATAAATAAGTATTCTATGTTATCTGTTTCCTATAGTACAAGTTTTGTTTGAGGCTAGAGACGATATTTATATATTTTTTACTACTGCTTGGCGACAGAATATCTTGTACTGCGGTGGTACCAACCTACACGACCTCATGCTAAGGCTCAACTTAGCTCTTGACGATGTTCTTACTGACCTATGACGTATTATACTTATTAGAATATTTTAATTTGACATTGTATCTAGATTTTGATATTATATTTGTATTTCACATTGCAGTTTAAATTTAAATTTGACATTGTATTTGAACCTGATATTTCATTTCTATTTTATTTTGAACTCGACATGTTTTTCTGTTTTCTTAATTTTAATTAACGTATAAATAAATGTAATTGAGTAACGTTTTTATGTCAATAAATAAATAATAATAATGAGGAGGTCTACCACCTAGTGAGATAATGTGTGAGTATGTGTAGTAACCACTAATAAGGACGATCTGGACGATTATTATTAATTAAAAAAAGAAAAGATTTATAAAATGACTAATAATTAATTTTATATATGACATTTATTATATTGACTTTATTTTTCATTGACATGTAATCAGCGTATTTGACATATTTAATGATATTACAGAATTTGACTTGTAACTTTAGTGTTATCAATAAAAAAATATGTTAATTTGATAATTTACTCGCGAAATTCGAAACTTCTCTCTGATTGGTCGTTATTGACACGTGCCATGCTTTAGCCTTAACACCATTGACAAACAGAGATTCCTTCCACCCACGCTACGATACTTCATGTACACAGTACTAGATGATTCCGCCACGACAAAGTCACGATTCCCAGAAAGTATTTCTCACGTGTATTTGAGTTAGTGATCGCGTAGGTTGCTCTTGTTTTCTCAGCTGTCCACTCGGAGATCAAGGTTCAGAGGAACTTTGCCCTCGGGCTATCAAGAATTATAGTGGGCTCTGAAACATACGATACTGGTTGATAAACTAATCGTGCTTACTCTATTTTTGCATATTTAACTAAAATAAATATCGTACATTACACACAGTGCCATGTTACCCTAAGCTAAGCTAAGCTTGTACTATGACAATCAGATAACTTCAATATTTTTTTTCGTAAATACATATTTATAATACATACAGAACACCCAGGCACAGAACACACATTTGTTTATACTACAAAATGCTTATCCTGAGTGGGATCGAACCCACGCCCTGCGGCTCTTGAAGCAGACATACTACCAATCAGCCAACAGGGCAGTCAAAAAAAAATTTGATTAAATCAATTTCACGTCGTGTCATAACGAACTTTTAATTTATATCCGAAAAAAAGGTATTTTTAGGATTATATATTGAATAAGGTGTATACATTGATCTTCAGCTGAATTGAACGGTATGAGGGTTTGAATAATGTTATTTGGTTTTTATTTACATACCTATGTATCAATGCATTCCCTATCGATAATGTGTAGCGATTAAATCGGTCACCTCCCTAGCTGTCAAAAATGTAAGAAATTTCAAGATCACTAGAGATTATCAAGTAGTCTTTCATCTGAGGAATATCAGCTGACTTCAATCTTTATTTTATTATTTCAATCATAAAAACGTCAATGACAATTTTTTTTGTTCGTGTTTGGCGTCACAGTTTGTGCATTTGCCAGTCAGTATTTAAATACTTTTACATATATCAAAGGAAAATGAAGTCTGAATAAGTTTAATTCATCATCATCATCTTCATATTGAAGTTTGGTCAGTAGGCAAAATTTCTTGCGATACCATGCTGCGAATTTTATATCCTGATAGTGGACTGCTCAGCCCAGTCCACTCCTTTATGACGTATAGACACTTCCGTCTGGGGCGTCCTGGGCTTCGCTTCCCCGGGATTCTATCTTCGAGGATTAACCTTGGAAAGTCATACAGGGATCCTCTTTGTAAGTATCTGAGAAGGCGACCTTCCGTCTCATGGCATCAGCTCTCTATTGCGGTTACCTATTTCTAAAACCCAATTGACAGACACAAATTAAGTCACGGCTCTTAATATCACGTTCGTCTCATTAATTTAAAATAAAAATAAAAATCGCATAAAAAAATTACCCGACAATAATTAAACTTATATTAAAAAACTACAGCCATAATTATTCATAATGCCTCAAAGTCAGAACACCAATCATAAGTTCCATCAAAACTTTCGGCATAATTATCGTCAGTTCCTTGTTCCACAGGAAATTTGAGCCAGAGGGTGAAACTTTGTGATCCCTTATGAGATCACATAAGCAGCTAAGCTCGGTGTCGCTCTTCCGGGAAGTGGCCCGTTATCGTCGACCTAAAGATCCCATTTTTGTGTGATGTTTTCACATTAGAGGTCATTGAGTTGAAATCGCTTTACGAACTCCACAGCATTTATAATTTAGAACAATTCGTTGCGTAGTTCTGGTAGTCTGGTAGAGGTTAAGACTTTTAAGCCTCACAAGTTTCGGAAAGTTCACATCATTAGGCCACTTGTTAATAGGAAATATGTTGAGATATTTTTTATGGTTGAAAAGCTAGGTGTTTGACCACAGCTCACCTGATGTAAAGTGACGGTGTGGTCGAAGGTAGTAAAGCACAACTAGCCCGGGATGAAACTGGCTCTTAAGTAAGGCTGCCAGAACACACCGATAGATGCTTGGCGACAAATTTACATCTGAAGGGTAGTTAGCCAGCCGAGTACTATAAGGTACCCTATCACTATGCTATGGTTTTCTCTTGACGATTGTTATTCGTTTATGTAACGGTAAATAAAATGTGAATTTAGTATGTAATTTTCTCCCTGTCGATAACACAACATTCATTTAAGCGTAGAATTAATAACCTCTTTTATAGAGCTTTATATACATTTATCATTTAATTTCGGGCAACGACGGCGATTGATTGAATAGGTGGCTTTGAAAGCTTGAGATTAATATGTTTTCTAATGGCAGGTAACAAGAAATATTCAGTTATGACGTGTTTTTTACCCAATACTTGAAAATAATGTGTATGAAATGGCTGGACACATCGCAGAACCGATAACCAAAAAAGGATTGGGGTAGACGTTTTCTAGAGCAGAGACCGCAAATTGGCAAATGAATGGCGTGTCTTGGGAGAGGCCTATGTCCGGCATTGGACTTATATAGGCTGATGATGATGATGGTGTTAAATGGCCACTCTCCATTCTTTCAAAACTCTAGAGTTGTTCTAGTATTTACTCTATGATTAGCTAGATTTTCGTTTTTTTTTTAAATAAAACGTTCAAATTGCTTTCCTTTTATACAGGGTATTGAAACGGGTGTTGAAACTAAAAGCGTGTCTTTAAAAAACGACAACCGTGATACAGATCTCATATCTTTTTTTTTATCATGCTAGGATGGAATCCTCAAAACCATCAGTCGTTGACATGCGGCACTCGAAGCTCAAGGCGTCAGAAGCAGCGCTGATCGCCGGTGAGCTGGTGAAACCCACCTGGGCTTCCAGGAACGAGGGCATCCATGAACGGATCAGCTTCGAAGACACACTTTGGGGCTTCGAGATGGCTGGTGGCGCATATTATAAGACTCCCTTGAGGGTTGCATATGTGAGTACAAACATTAGCTGCAAATAAAACAAAGTTATAGCAGACATGCCGTGGTGGTGCCGACGTAAGAATAGTACCCCACCCTCTCTACCCTTTGTTGCCGTAAGAGTCGGCTTAGGGATGTAATCCGGAAGATGGGCAGCAGCGTCTTCCTTGAACAATCACACCTAACTGCGCTCGCCAACCCGCCTGCCAAGCGTGGCGAGTATTGGCAAAACCCCCCAAGAGAAGGCCTATGTCCAGCAGTGGACGTTCTATGGCTGATAATAATGTGATATAGCAGGCTGGTAATCCATCTGGGAGACAACCCACTGTCTGCGCAAGTTACTCAATACGAATAATTTATTTCGTTTACAATTCTGGCGTTCTGGTGTTTAATCACAGTTCAGCTGATGTTGGATATAACTCTCTGCCAGATTCCATGTACCTCAAAAGGTACACAATGTGTCCTTTTCCTTATATGGTATTCTGAAGTTATATCGTTAGTGTATTTCAGTTTATAAGTCTCTTTGGTTACGGCAAGGATAAGGATTTAATTAAACCTGAAACAATTTTTATTAAGGAAAAATCTAAAATCTGAATACCAACCGCGTTGATATACGAAGCGTTGATACCAACCCAGACAATCTCCTACTAAGGAGATCTACCACCTAGTCAAATACTGCGTTGGTATCCATATCATTTTCTTAGCAGGATCGTCCGGGTAGTATCTTGAAGGATGTTACAGCTAGCAAAATTACAGGGCTGTTGAGACTAATCATAGAATGTCTCAAAGTAATAGGCGCCAAAGCAGCGATGCCCTGGACTTTGTTCTGTTACTCATAGTTTTGTGTATTTTGCATGGATGCATATTCATGGATATGCGTTATCTCTTACCATCAGGAGAGCGATTCGTTCGTCTCATTACTTTTACGTAAAAATGCTCTAAGTTATTGTTTGGTTTAGAACCTACACTCTCCGGCGTGAGATTCGAATAGGTTAACTACTGTTATATGATAACTACATCTGACTATCAAAATATTCAACATTTTTATCACAATGATCTTAACCTTCAGGTAAGGCCTAACAGCCGAGCGGAACGCGCGTGTATCAAAATGGGAGACACCGTTCTCCGGATCAACGGTAAAGACACCACCAACCTGACTCTTGAGGAAGCTCACCAGCTGGTCGTGGACGCTGGCATTAATCTGAAGATCGTAGTCACCGCGTAAGTAAATTGCAACTTTTTTATTGAAATAGACGTGATTTTGACAGATTTCTCTATTTATATCGTACTAGTAAATGGTGGCATGGACTTGTTGCCCTTCCGGAAGAAACTATTTAAAAGGAAGTGACATTTTGTTTTACTTATGAGGGATTACTCATGTTATACATACATATATGTCGGATACTCCGGTAGACCTTGACCTTGACCTTGAGACTGTCTCTTCATAGAGTTTTTGAGAGTGGCTTTATATCTGAAGACACAGATCTTATTGCTCTTTGTGCTGAAATATTCTTAACACCTCAGAGGAGGAGGAGGAGGACTCCGGTGAGGAAGGGTTTCAGAGCACACTGGCGCAACTCGGCACTGTAATTGCTGCCACCCCCGCGCCCGCGCACCTACCGTTGTGTTTATCTTAAGTTGTGAGGCGCGTAGTGTGAAGCTTGATGCGGTCGCGGGCTTTGCACTCTGCTTTGACTCCTTGAAGAAGGCCATCGGATATGGCCGTATAGTGAGAGTAAATATTAAATATAAGTAATCCCGCATAACAAAAATATGTCAAGACCCTGGTAGTGAAATTAGTTGCATTTATTATAAGAACTAAATGAACAAATAGATACTCGCGAAATGCGACTTCATTTTATACCATTTCGAGATTATATACGAGGAATTTTTGATCATTAAGATTGCTAAACATTTTTAGGGTGTGGGTACAAGCGTGGTGCGGACCAATCTTTAAATTGCATTATTTATTATTTACTGATACCGGGAAATAAGACCGTTGACCGATTAGATCATTGAAACCGGACTCAAAAAGTTTGCCTATTATCTCGCATTTATCATATACCTAGTAGGTACCTTGAAAAAGTTTTCGATTTAATTTGTCAGCTAGTTTGAACGTATATTAAAAACTATTAAGTCAGCTTTTGTGTGTTTTCCTTAACCTAATATAATGCTTGTTAAGATTACTAAACTTCTTTTTAATTTGACGTAGTGATAATTAACTAAGATATGATATTAAATATTAAGCAGATCTGTGAGGGATATCTGCAGATCTGATTATTTAGTAGACTTGATTCGTATTTGCCACACCCGATACATTTTCTTAGAAATAATGCTTATGATTGGCAATTAATTCGGTTTTGCGTCACGTTGCATGAAGAACCTTAATTATTATAAGCATAAAAGTATGTTTTGATTCGATTACACAAGTGTAGAGCTTAAAGCTTGTTTAAAACTTGCACGGGCCACTAACTGCTTAGATTTTTTTAACCTTTCAGACCAGAGGATAAAGTCAATGCTCATTACGACTACGAAGATCCAATTGTAAGTATTTTTTTTTTAACAAGGTGTATTATCAGACTGACGTGGCTGTGGGCTAGACATATCTGCCACAGAACCGATAACCACTGGAGTAGACGTATTTTAGCGCGGAGACCACGAATTGGCAGACGTGGGTGATCTGAGACTCGATGGAGTGACGATAAATGTAGGACGTCTGGTAGAGGCTGAAAGTGAAAACTCGAAAATCAGAATGAGTGGTGACTTGAGAGAGGCTTATGTCCAGCAGTTGACTACGATAGACTGACGATAACGATGGTGATGGTAATAATATTCAGTTATTTATTTTCTTTCTTATTTTGAAGCATTAACAATACAAATATAAAACAGCGAATATTATAAAAAAACTAAACCTAGAAGAGTGCCGCCGTCAGCGGGGCAGGGCTTCAGCTACCGGTACTTCGGGGTGTGAGGAACCTCCTAACAATGATCACTGCCTTTTGGATCTGATCCTTGACCCAACCGTCTAGCAAGAGTCTCTTAAGATGTTGGTCGAGACTCTTCGTTATAAGTTGGTCCACCGTGACGACTATCGGAAAAATTATCGTCGAATCAACATCCCACATGGCGGTTATCTCGTGAGCAGGTCAAGGTACTTGCTGAACTTATCCTCCTCGGTTTTCACAAACTCTCATCATGTGGGATGGTGATGTTGACGGTGATGGTGATGATATTATTATTATTGTAAAATTATTGTAAAAACAAATACTTTATTTTTAAACTCAAATAAAACACTATTTTAGACACCTTTTAAAATATTTCATTGTAATCCGACATTTGTGCTTCAGAATACATACAGCTACAGCAATTATTTTGTAAACAAAGCCTGAGGAAATCTCAATTTCATAACGACTGTTTAACTTGCGCGTTGTTATTAAATCCTTAACGCCGAGATATTATTTGCAAAATAATAAGTTTCAAACGTCTTATTTTGCAAATTAAACGTCATACTAAGAAGAAATTAAAAACAGGATAATGTTCAGATTAATATTTATTGCATTTTTATATCTCATATATTTACAGTAGCTACTAATACTCAACGGTATGCACAATCTTACAAATCTGTGATATACAATTCAAAAATATGTTGAAAAATAGTGGCTTGAAAGTCACTAAATAGTGGCTTAACAGGGATTATTAGTGGTTTAATAGTGGCTTGATAGTGGCTTAAAAGGGGTTAATAACTGATTATTAATTACTGATGACCCAGTGGCGGATTGACACAAAGATGTCTTAATCCTAAGTATAGGTTGTTAAATTTTTGCCGCCGTCGTCAATTGTCAGTTCCTAGATAATTTTAACATCCCAACAATTTAGTTACATAGCAATTCAGTAAATAATAAAACAGTTAATTCAGCAACAAATAGTTTTTGGGTATATTTCCTAAAGTTAGTACATGTTCAACAAACAATGTCAGTACGAAAAGAACATCGAAGAAAAGAAAAACATTTGAAAAAAAAAAAAAAAACTTTTCAATATTTTTTTATTCAGTAATACCTAAATAATACTAAGTACCAATAGGTACGTAAACCAATCAGTCTGCAGCCAACGAATAGTCGGCCTTCACTTGCATGAGTGGGTCACAGTCACAGGAAGAGAATGAAATATATTTTCCAAAATATATTAGTCCCCAAATTTGCAGCCTGTAAAATCTGCCGCCCTAGATTCAACCTGCTAGTAAATCCGCCGCTGTGATGACCTAAAAATACAGATAGAAATAGTGCACAACAAAAAAAAAGTTAAAATATATTTTTCCTTTCAGATTGAGGAACCAGAGTTTACACCTGAACAGCTAAAGGCGATGGAGCTGGAACGAGTTCGGAGAGCACTCGAGAGAGCCGTTAGTACAAAGCTTTACTTTTTTCACTATATTTTATAATTACATATACATACACATATGAATGGGACAGCTAGAGAATCATTACAATGTTATCTATCTTCTTCTCCTGCCCTTGGTCCCAGTTTATTTGAGGGCTGGCCTCTTGGGTGTGCGGTACCAGGACGCTCAATCCTAGCTTGTCACTGCTAGCAAAGCCAGGCTCCTGACGCCCCTACCCACATTGGTCCACCAGATGTCTGGGGTCTACTTTTACCCCTGGTTTTATGAGATTGCCTTTTTTACGGCATGGTCGTCGTCACAACTCATTATGTGCCACAATCGGAGTCTTAACTCTGTGAGTTGCGTATCATGTTATACCTTGACTTAATATCGATCGACCGATTAAGTGTAATATTACTTGTAACATTGGTGTTATCAATAAAATATCTGTATTTGTATCCTGAGAATTAAATTTACATAGCGTGTTAGGAACACCATCCAAAAACAAAACCCTCATAATCCAAAAAAGGCATTTAACAAAAGCGGATACCTAAAGTGAGACTAAGTGGGAGCAATGACCGCTGGGCAAAGGTCCCCACAGATTGGACCCCCAAGACTTTAGGGCGATTCAGTCTAAAATGGCGTGATTTAAACCGTTACGACAAGCAACCAACCACCAAATCCAAATATCAAGCAGTCCGCGAGAACGAAAGGGAAGTATTATCCCATCAGTGATTTATATAAAAGATGGCTTCTGCATGAACTTGAAAAATAACATATTTCGACTCAAACATTAAGTATCTATTATTAAGACAACAATTTCGTCTGATTGCTTACAAATTAGGGATATCAAACGTATATTTTATTCGAGTTAGAAAAATAGCTCGAGGTCTATCAAAACAAGAGAATAACTAGGGCGCCCTCCTACGTATTTTCGGAAAAGTTGATTGGGTAGATTTCTGAAAAGTCGCTAGTTATACCTATATGAAAACTCAGTAGTTATTATGCATAGAATTATTGATTTACGATTTAGATTCGATGAAATATTTGTGCATAATTATGAATTCTATTAAATACGGTAAGCGGAATTAGTAAACCCTACTTTTAGCTGCAGATTTGAACATTTTTTGTAGGGTCTTAGAAGAAAAAAATTGTTCCACCGCTAATCTACAGGCTTTTCTAGTTTTATTTGATTTGATCAGTAAAAATTTAATTTAAGCGAAAATTATTAGATTTCACAGTTTTTTTTTGAGCTAATCTCCAGACCAGACTTTGTGTAATTATCGGTTAGCAACACTAGGTGAGCGTCTCATAACTTTTCACTATAATGTTTTATAAAAATTCAAAAGTAATTTAATTCCATTATGATTGTGTTTAGAAATCTACCCCTGGAATTTTTATATCGAGCTAACTAATTTTTGTCGTCATAAATAACATGCTTGATCATTTTGTTCGAGAAATCAGATAGTATACAATGTAAATAAAGATTCAGATTATGTATATATATGTATTTATACATATATACAAGAATTGCTCTTTTAAAGGTATTATTTGATTTATGGTGTAGTTTTGTTGTACATATCACGTGTCAATACTTGCTCATTAGTCAGTACATTTACCATGGATCATATACTGACAGTCAAACCTGTTAATCAAAAACAAAAACAGATCAGAAAACAGAACTAGGATGCTGTCAGGGCTGCTTCGGACTCTACGACACAAGGATGTGCACAGTTTTCACATTGTCGTGTAAAAACATTCGACTCGCGATTCCACGAACATCCCTGAGGCGCATATGCGAAACAGTTTTCATTTTAATTCATTAGTTATATTACATTTTCATGTTACAATTTCTTATGAAAATATAAAAAGCAGCATATTGAAGCAATATTTTATTACTGTTATTTTTGGGAAAATTCATGGAAATAATTTCCAAATAGAAAAATTCATTACCTAAATTGCCGTTTGTTATAAGAAGGAAATCGTTATTTGTTTCAGAGTCGCTGCCGAGACTGGCCCTGGCCTTGGGTGAGAAGGAAATGGGTCATTTACAGGGAATCAAATTGCTTCATGGTGCCCAGTAAATACGAGAATAAACATAGGTAAGCAAACTTTAACATAAACATGCAGTGACAGAGTCTAAACTTGTTCGCAGGCAAATTGTTTAAGTATCAAAATTATTACTTTAGAGGTGATATTAGAGAATAAAAAAACCGATTTAGTTTTTTATGTCCACTTGCCATCAGGTGGCCCATCTGATTGTTTATCAATATATTATAATGGAAATACCTTTCTCCGTATAACAAAGCACTCATTATTATTTTTATGCGAACGATTGTATGTAAGACATTAATCTGACTTCTTCATAGACTGGTGAAATATTTTTTTTTATAAATGAGGAAAATTGAATTCTTAGATTGGTATATTAGAAAGAGAGTTACAAATTTTCCCAAAACAGGAAGTTCAGTAGCTAGAGTAATTGAGAGGCTTAACTGATCAGAAATTTTATATATACAAAGTTCATTCTAAAAACTTCAAATTTCTTTCAGAGACAAGTTTCCGGAATTGCCTGCACAAAGATTGGAATACTTTTGTCCTGTAGAAAAAAATAATCAAGCAAATAAAAAAAATATTAAGGATATCGCAAAACCTTTGAATGGAAACAAAGTTGATGAAATATTAGAAGACGATGAAGAGTACGAAGAAGTAGAAGAAGAAGTTGAAGAAGAAGAAGAAAAAGTTAAAGACGAAAATAATAAAATAAACGATGAAATAGTTAAAGAAGAAGGCATTGAAAGGTTAGAAAATAAAACTAGTGAAAACGACGACAGCAATTCAGATGTAAATTACTCAAATTTGAATTTAGAAGATAATTTAGAAACTGAAACGGATGACTTAGATAAAATCATCACTGAAAATTCACAACGAAAAGATTCCAATCAATCGGCTTCGAGTTACGAATTAGACAATAATAATAACCATGTAGCTAAACAAAGAGTAGATAAAACTAACGAAGAAAGCCGTGATAATGAGCGCACTGATGAAATAATAGATGATATTGTAGAAAACTCAAATGGAAACCTAGAAAACAATTTGGTGAAAAGTGATGACGATATTATAGAGAGTGTTTTAAATGACAACATAAGTTCAGACTTAGAAAACGAAAGATAAACTTATATAATTCATACACTGTTGTAAGATTTAGAAGAGATTTTACAATTATTTTTCTACGCGGGCCGTTAATTTTATTTTGTAATAAAAGTTACCGACATTTTAGACTTTTATTGTGTTATCAATTTCAGATGACTTGAACTTACTGCATATAATATTGCATCGAAAGTTCTTGAGATGGCTGAGTTGAAGATTTTTATTACTTTTGGTGTAATAGTTTTTTCATTAGCTACAAAGAAAAACTTCATTGAAGGCCTTACTGTCTTACACAGTCAATATAACTAGAATCAACGTAATCACTAATCAGCCTACGTAAAATCATAGTTGATATTATTTTGCAGTCTAATGTACACATATGTACAAGGACTCGTATATATATAAAAATGTTAAATTTTAAATGTAAAAGTATTGAGATGCACGTTACCCTCTTCTGATGGGAAGATATAACGGCTGTCCATGACCATTAGAGAGATACATAGAACTTTGAATACAAAAGAAAGCCCAGGGCATCGCTGCTTTGGCGCTCATCACTTTGAGACCATCGATGGTTAGCCTCAACAGCCCTGTTATTTCGCTGCAGTACCATTCAAACCTGTTCTGGTTTGAATGGTAGTAATGTTTACGTACTACTGCTTGGCGCCAGAATATCTGGTACTGCGGTGGTACCTATCCAGATGACCTCGAGGTTGTCGATATACTATCGATGAGTGTTAGATTTTATTGGAAAATTATAATATGGCCTTGCAGATCTTTGGTAAAAGTAACCCTGCAATGACCATGAACTCACATTATCATTTACCATCTGTATAGCGTGTCGTTTGTGTCAAACTAAGCAGCATAAGTGTCACAAGGGTATAATTTTCATAAATGTGGCCTGATTTATATAGATTAGAAGTAAATGACTATTAGTATTTCAAACTATTTCTTATTAAAACTTTGTTTTATTGTTTTTGTATCAGGAATTATATCTGACACCAACAAATATACTTGGCTTAATTTGAAGTTATGTTCTTAACAAATTTGCGTTCAATCAAAACATTCAACATTTTAGTAATTTATTAAGTGTTGTTTTAAGTGTTTTGATTTTGTTAGATAAACACCAAACTCCGATCTGAAGATTTCAAAGGAATAAGTATTTTATTCATAGACGAACTTACTGTAATGTTTTGTATAAGCAGAGGTAAAACTTTTGAAATGAGAAAAAATCAACCTATAAAATTTAAATTATCTTGTTTTTTACGACCAAAACTGACACCGACGTTGAGGTTTAAAATTATAGCTATAAGCAAACGATATTTCATGTAGATAACTAGGGATGTGGTCTGAAAATATACATACATACTAGTAAGATTCGTGTCTGCTGAGAATTAATGTATGACAAGGTATCAAGATATGGGATGTTCAATGTGATAATTATGAAGGTAAGTTACAACAAATATTTATGTTTGCTACCGCATATCATTATCTCCAACGTGAATATTAAACCAATTAATGCTATAAATAATTTGAAAGAGTGTGTACTTCTTTTTTTAAAACATGTAAGCTTCAGTGACGTCATTTTAAGACAAAGACGCGCGCGCGTCTTATGTACTCCGCTTTAAATCCTTGAAAATGGTCACCAAATTTTATCGGTCAGAATTACCGACCTAAATCAGATGAATCCGTATAAGTAAAACAGAAACGAATAAATATAATCACAGCATAATTATATGATGTCGAATGACTCGAAGCTCATCCCTAGTTTTTAATACTTGAAATGTTACGAATTCGAGACTGAAACTCAGAGAGTTGATTAATATTTAGATAGCCACAAACCGAAAACGTCTAACCGCAGTAGTCAGGAAGCCACGATAATTTCAGAAAGTTTTGAACTTGATTATATATTTTGAAGTTTTATGTCAATAATAGACATTAGAATCATAGTTTAATATAGTTCACTTTTGATTATTGACCTTTCTCCTAACACGCCACTCGTTCAGAAATTTGGCTCTGCTTCCCGCTACTGTCAACTACTATATTACTATACACGAAAATATTACCATTTTAATATTAAAGATCATGAAAAGACGCATGGACGCATGTGCCAGCCACCGTCCTTCTCAACCCGAGTGACCCGACACACGATGCCGCCGAGAGAAGCCTTCATTAGTGAGCATGAATGCTTGAGGCATACACACAATCCTTATTTCTATTTATTATTGGGGTTTGAACTTATGGCTTGCTTACCGACCGCGCTAACCACTGAACTATCATCGCTACCAAAACAGAATTAATGTTTGCCTTGATTCGCTTCCACTACAACCACATTATGCAAACCCTTGTTAATTTTGTGGCCGTAGCAACAAACGGATTTCAATATGCTTATACAGCCCTCAAACACTGCGCGTGTGTGTGCGAGGGAACGATTACCTCTGACGTCACGGTGCGTGTTACCTCTGCAAATATTGGGCAATGGGCACACGTCTGGGGCAATCGGACCTGATTGGACTCTCTATTTACCGCGGAGCCATTTGGGTACGCTTACAGATGAAGCGGAAAACATTTTGTTATTATACCTATATGTATCTCCTACACCGTTTTTAGGTAGAGGTGGAAATAAAGAGCTGTGAAATTAGACAAATGTAAATTAATGAACAAGGGATGCAAACTGAAAATAGACTAAAATAGAAAACACTTTATTTGCAACAAAAACTCCTGTCTGTCGACTTTCAACCGGGATACATTTAGGCGATTGTGCCTTAGAGTTGCACGTCTTGGTACTTTTTACTAGCGGACGGCCAGACGAACGCGAGCAAGGCGTCACCCGTGCATGGTGGACGTTACCCATGTGCGCACTAAGCGCTTCGAATCCACAGTCTTGCGTAAATTAGAACAACGTTTTTAATAAGCTTAGATCTGTCAACGAAGCCTTCAAAATTTGCTATTAGGAAACGAGAGCAACGTTTTTGTCAAGTTTAGGTTTGTCAACGAAGCCCTTAGTTTGCTATCAGAAAATTAGAACGTTTTTAATAAGTTTAGATCTCTCAACAAAGTTTAAAATATTTGCTTTATTAACTTTTTTCATTTGCACTGAAATTATGAAGTATAATTTTGACTTCTTTTAAAACCGCATCTAGGCGTTTGACGATACCACTGGAATGATGGAGTATTCCAAGCGGGTGTAGCTCGCGGCAGACCGGAAATGAGGAGCCAGGGCGGCACTTCCGGCGCCATACTGGGTGATTGGGCGGATTGTTGGCAGGCAAGAATTTGAATAGGCTACCTTTTGTATACAATAATCTTGTCTGTCATTGTGTTTCATCAACGTGCTAGTTGCGCTGTTGAGTGTTTCTGCAGCAACCAACTTTTACCTATTTAGTTTTTTTTACATAAAAGTAATGAGGCAAACGAGACACTGCCTTGATGGTTAAATATAACGCATGTCCATGACCGTTGCAGTGGTACATAGAACTTTGAGTAACAAACAACACCAAGTCAAGGACATCGCCGCTATGGCTACTCAAAGTTCTGTGTATCGCTGCAATGGTCATGGACAGACGTTATCTCTTACCATCAGTAGAGCGTCTCGTTCGTCTCATTATATTAACATAAAAAATAGATGTTTAAGTTTTCTTGAAAAAAATACAAAGTGCTATTTTAGTGTTAAATTCCGCCGTAGGTGGCGCTGCTCATGTGCGGATCCTATATTCTGTTTGACCTTGATTTAGAGACAGAATTTAATCTGCGGAGTAAAATGAGGGTCTCAGATATTATTTCTGTTCTGTTGGTAAATTAATAGACAATGTTTCAAACAAAACATATATGTTTGTATTAGTTTGGTTTGCTTCTGTTATACGAGTATTTAAAATAAAATATAAGTAGGTAGTAGTTATTTTATGGTTGCCTTTTTTTATTCATCATCATCATCTCAGCCGTAAGACGTTCACTACTGGACATAGGCCTCCCCAATTGACTTCCATAAAGACCTGTTGGAAGCGGCTCGCATCAAGCGCGTTCCTGCGGTCTTTATTAGGTCGTATGTCCACCTTGTGGGTGGACGTCGTACGCTGCGCTTCGCGGTCCGTGGTCTCCAGAACTTTGCAGCCCCATCAGCCATCAATTCTGAGTGCTATGTGCCCTGCCCACTGCCACTTCAACTTGCTAATCCGCTGGGCTATGTCGGCTACTTTAGTTCGTCTACGGATCTCCTCATTTCTGATTCGATCTCGTAGGGAAACTACGAGCATATCCCTCTCCATGGCTCTCCCTGGACAGGCTACCTAATAAAAACCGCAGGAACGAGCTGGATGCGAGCCGCTTCCAACCAGGATTTATGGACGTCAATAGGGGAGGCCTATGTCCAGCAGTGGAAGTCCTACACCTGAGATGATGATGATGATTGAGGGAGTTGTTAGTTTGGGCACGGGATTTCATCTCATAGTAACGAGAATTTAGTGAAATAGTGCTATGTACAAATTTTCCCTATACCAAAGTGGGCAAATTCACTTTTCTGCTAATCGAATCCCATTTCCCTAAAACTTCAATCGACCCATAAATTCAATCAACAAAGTCAAAATTACCCGCATGTACCGCTGTGGTAAACAAGCGGTCGGCATCACACAGTTCGCTTGCTCTAACGGTCCATTTACTTTATTTGAACAAAAAGTTACTAACGCGATAGTGAGGATTAGATAAAGCCAGAGAATCAACTTATAATATAATTATACTTATTAAAAAAATCAATCGATGTTTTTTTTTATGGTTGGCAGGCTTGGTATTTGACCACAGCTCACCTGATCAAAAAACAACAAAATATATTTATTTGCTCAGTACGGTGTCAAAATGTTGGTACATAAATTAAAAATGCACTTAGACCATACTTAACCCAGAATTGGGTGTGCAAAAATTGGATAAAATAGAATTACATTAAATAATGTCAATTTTTGGATTAATTAATTATGTCACGAGGTCAATTACAAAATGTCAATACTTATTAAATATGTTTTACCTTATCATCAATTAATTATTTTACAGAGTAATTTATGTCTTATCTATTAAGAATGTTTTAAGTTTTCTTTTAAAGAAAGAAGAACTGGCTTCCTTTATTTCTGTTGGCAATGATGTTAAGTGATGATACCCGAGTAGGTGTTTCTTGATAAATACAATCTGGGTGCCTTCAAGTCGCAAATGAATCGGTTTCTTTTAGGCGAGCCTGCTCCGCCATAGACCGCATCTTCGCTTAACATCAAGCGAGATGGCAGTCAAACGCAAGCCTAACAAGGATGAAAAAAAAAAGCGGCGTGGTCGTAGATACACACCTAGCCTAGAATGGAACTGGCTCTCAAATGAGACTGTCAGAACACACTGTTGGGTGCTCGGCGAGAGATTTTCTACTTGAGTCTGGTATTCTAGTACTAAAGAGTACCTTACCACCATGTTATGGTTTCCTCATGTTTTTCTTCACCGACAACTCAAGCTCATTGTTGGGGCTTAACTTTTTTCTCTTAGTTGCCCTTCTGTGTAAATAGGTATCTTTTTTTTGCATGCTAAGGTGTGTTTACTCTATGGGAAGGGTAAGGTTTGCGGTTAATAAAAAAACATTAGAAACTGAATGATTTTTTCGTTTTTTTAATATCTGTTCTTTGCAAGTATTCATATTTTTCTATTGTTTAATCCAGTTATGTAGTTTTTGTGCGAATAGGGATTTTTGTTCACTTTAAATGTTGTCATACTTTAGACCTAAAACATTTTAACACCATGACAAAACCAAAGCCTGATTGGCATGCTAATTTGCAATTCCATAATTTAAATACTTATCCTAAGTAATACAATACGATGACAACAATAGCATAGTAATTAAAAGATAAATAAAGTAAACAACGGAAGTCACACCGACACAGCTAAGAGAAAAAGAGAGAGCTCTTAATTATCTTTTCAGGTACATATTTTTTTCTTATAAAAGCCAACTATCGAAAACTTGAGAACTCGTAGAACCAGACGATACAATTTTTTTTTTAAACTAGTCACTACATATTATAATACAAAGTCGTCTGCCACGTCCAACTTTCTGTTCGCGATAAACTTAAAAACTACTGAACGGATTATCATGCGAGTTTCACCAATACATAGAGTAATTCATGAGGAAGGTTTAGGTATATAATTTGTCAAGGTTTCGTGTAAATTGGTTGAAATATGATGTTAATTGTTGGAAGTGTCGGAAAAAGTCAAGCCACCTGGGAGCTTTCATCGAAAACGCTGCCTAATCCCTTTGAGATATAACAAAACAATGCATGGTGAGGTATTCTTCTTTTCTATCTACAAAAAAGTCCACGGTGGCATATATATAACTATATTATATATTTTAAGGATAGCTTACTCTATGGCAGCTTGTAGTAAAAACACTGAGATGGTCTCAAATGGCGCGAACTAAATAAAATCACTGAAATATTTAAAATGTATTTGCATAAACTAACCGCCGACGAAATTTTGTGGTATCGGATAAACCAAAACCATTAGCTACGCGACCACATATCGTATATTAGCGGAATAAAGTTCACAATCGCAAAGTCGTCAGCGCATACATATATTGAAATAAGACGCTCAGAGTACAAGGGCTGTAGACTAAACTTGGAGACTTTACCTTGAAACAAATTCTGCTTCACACTTAATATTACTAGCAAAAGCTGAGCTTTGTGAGGGCTCGCGTAGTTTTTCTAATGGGTAAACATTTTTTACAACCTGATTCTAGTGGTGTCATCTAGTATTAAGTAGATTAACTACGATGTATTGGAGTATTGAGTTTAGTTCTGTTGCAGCGAAGTTAACTCATTGGTTTTCTAACAGATGGCGTTAGTAGTACAGTAACATTCTATCCAATGAATACAAAATTGTAAATGTTCATTTTTTAATGGTTATAAAATTATTATTTTTGACAGATAACACATCTAGATATGAAGTTAAATTACTATGTTAAAGTACAAATCTATAGGCGTGATTGTTTTTCAGTAAAGTGTACCACAAAAATGCTCAGGTTGTGGAATAGTGTTAGCTGATAAAAGCGAAAGTTTGTAAGTATGTTTGGCTATAACGGCTGGACCAACTTTGATGAAATTTGGTATTGAGGTAGCTGACACCCTGGATTAACACATAGCCTACTTTTTATCTCGAAAAAATGTAGCGTGTAGCACCGCGGAAGTCATATATTTATAGGACCATAACAATTGAAGATCAGACAAATAGACAAAGTTTTTTTTTTTAAATTCTGGCTTTGTATTGCAAAATGTTCTTATTCATCCATCATACTTATTGAAGGCAACGTATAATCAGAGGTATACGGAAGTGTACTTACTTTAGTATAGTGGGAGGTTACCGTCAATATCTGTTTAGGTACGACCACACGCCGCACCTTGTGGTATGGCACAATTCAGAATTTACTTTGGAAACCCTTTGTTGGGTTAAACAATTATTGTGTTGGAAAATGTTTTGTAAACAACAAACAAAAAACAATTCAAATTTTCTATCGGTAAGCAACTATTACGTCAGCAAAATGCGCTGCTTAGTAGTTTCTTGAGTGGATTCAAAGCGCTTATATATGTTTGTTTCAGTGGTTCTAGTATACTAATATTCGTACCTTATGTACACGTGACTTTATGAGACTTTTGAAATAACATTTAAAATGCCAAAATAAAAATAAGATCTAAGAATAAACTGCCAAACGTGAAATAAATTCACTACCTGACTACCCCGTCATACGGGGGCCACTTCCCTCCCGCAAACTTCTTACCGCGCGGGCGATCTTTTAAGTCTGCAGTTTATTTAAGTTTTACCAGCCGTGTACTAGAAAGTACCACCACGCTATGGTTTCCTCACGATGTTTTCCTTCACCGGCAGCTCAAGCTCATTGGGGTTTGAACCCACGACCTTCGGCATGCGAACGTACCGCGCTAACCACTGAGCCATCATCGCTACAAAAAAAGGTTAACACTATTTGATGGCAAATGGTAGGTACATTGCTGAGTAATGCTGACACTACTAACCTAGAACAAGCTATTTATTTTATTTAATAAATTCAAGGGTTAGAGGTTTTGCGCGGAGCGAGCGGACCAGAAAGGGTATCTGAATTACACTGTAAGCCTAGATTTAAATAAATGTTTTAAGTAAGTACTTACGCCTGACTTAAAATATGAATCGTTATTCAGTTGAATTTAAATTAGAATTCGGAATGTTTTATAATTATGTATGTATGAGACGGTCGGGCGGTTTTTTGTAAAGGTAAGCGCGTTTAGTATTATGTACATACATGTCGATTATAAGCCCTGTAACGCATGCCGGTTATAAAAATTAACTAAATTTTTATTTACGAATTTTTTTCTATGGCACAGTTGTTTTTTTATTTAGTGTTGACAGGCTAGGTGTTAAACTGTGTATATTTTAAAGGTTATTTTCAAATAAACTATTAAACTTTGCGTAGCGATGATAGTTCAGTGGTTAACGCGGTCGGTTCACACGCCGAACGGCCTGGGTACAAACTCCAACAATAAGCTTGAGCTGCCGGTGAAGACAAATATTTTGAAACCATAGCATGGTGGTAGGATATTCTCTAGTACTCGGCTGGCTAGCTACCACCCTAAAATTGGAAATCTATCGCCAAGCATTAATGGTGTGTTGACAACTTCACATGAGAGCCAGTTCCGTTTTAGGCTAGATATGTTTACCATCTTAGACCAAACCATCACATGAGCTGTGGCCAAAAATCTGTTCTTATCAACAAAAAAAAAAAAAACACACATTTCTAGCCGCTACCATAAACCGCGTCTTTATACACAGCTTTTTATGTACACGTAATATGATAAATGGAACGCTCTCTGATAGTAAGAGATTACGCCTGTACATGACCGTTAAAACGGTACCAGAACTTTGAGAAACAAAACAAAGCCCACAGCATCGTTAATTACTGTGAGAGAGTTAATTTTTATTCTATAATAGCTGCGCCCCGCGTGGTGATGGATGATGATGATGAAAAGTATCCTATGTTTTAGTCCAGGGTCTAAAGCATCTACATGCAAAATATTATCCAGATCCGTTCAGCCGCTCTGGCGTGATTGAGTAACAAACATCCATCCTTCCATCCAAACTTTCACATTTATAATATTAGTGGGATCTTTAAAAGAAGAAACTGACAGACTGATTCACTGACTGATTGACCAACGCATGAAACCGCTGGCTCTAGAAGCATGAAATTCTGTACAAACAATAATCCTTAGGTAACGTGTGCACTAAGAAAGATTTTTTTTAATTCCATCTCTAAGGGTGCAAAATAGGGGTTGGAAATTTATACAAAACTTCGAATATGAATATGAATAAATACTCTTCATTCAAAAATAAAAAAAGTTGTTATTAATTTTTGATAACTACCCTCAAAAAGGGGGATGCAAGGTTGTATGGGGAATATTTTTTTAATTATCGGTTCCCAACTCTCAGTATAATTATGTTCTCTATCAAAAATAATTAGGAATAACTGGTATACTCTACGATGTCTGATGTCACTACGCGGGCAAAAGCTAGTTCTTCAAAAGATTGCATTACGAGAACCTACTGTATTAAATTTCCTCATTTATTTGTCCTGGTTCTATTTAGGCTTCGGTAAGCGTGTCTATTGACAGATATAGACAGCGTCCTGGTCCAATGAGCCAGCTTGAAGGCCACGTGGACCCGTCACAGCTGAATTAACTTTAGGCCGATGCTATTCTCGATACCGTTTTATTCTTATGAAATTGGTCCTTATTTCGGATACTTAAAATTGTTTTTTAATCTGTTTATTTTGTTATAAATTGAAATAGAATGTGCCGAAAATTGTTGCTTATGTTTTTGTTGTTGATCATGTTTATATTTACAGATAGAACGCTCTAGTTGCTTCTAACTTTAGACAACTAGGTCTACTAACTGCTAGTCATTTAGACTTTTATTTTCCGTGATTATATAAGTTTATTGATAACTAGCAACGCGCCCCGGCTTCGCACGGGCAAAATGTAGTTATAAAATATATATATATATATATATATATATATATATATATATATATAATGAGAGGAACGGGACGCTCTCCTGATGATAAAACGTTCATGACTATAGCTGCGATACTCGGAACTATGAGACAAAACAAAGTCCAGGGCATCGCTGCTTTGGCGCTCATTACCTTGAGACAATAGATGGTTAGTCTCAACAGCCTAGTAATTTCGCTAGCTGCAGTACCCTTCAAACCGGAACACAGATACTGCTTGGCGGCAGAATATCTGGTACTGCGGTGGTACCTACCTAGACGACCTCCTGCTAAGGAAATTACCACCAAGTAAGTACTACTAATCAATCGAGTACAAGAAAGGTCTCTACCACCATGCTGTGGTTTCCTCAAGATGTTTTCCTTCGGGAAATCAAGCTCTCAATTGTCAACAATGTATCCTACTCCGCACAAACACAGTCTGTGGTAGCGGTACAATTTAGTAAGTTTAGTATTTGTAGGCCTCTTTAGTGAGAGACAAGCTTTCTAAAGGTCAGGTTCTAACCTTTTAAATTTAATACGTGATCACTGATTCCATGTTTAAATAATAATTGGCTGAAGTTGTACGCACTTTGCTAAGTTAATCAACTGTATAATCGCCCCTTTAGTGGATAGTTTGCAACTAACTTCATTCCTTTGACGATACAGATCTTGGATTTGGATTCGACGGATATAGAAAACTTTTAGACATGACAGTTTTTTTAATGGGAACTTTTGTTAGATCTTGAGACATTTTATTCCGATGGAATTTCACTTTTCATTTGCTTGGTTTCTCATGCGTGCACAATAGAAAAAAACATAAAATAAATTTTGATTCGATAGCGACCAAATCACACTGGATCCCTCGCTGGTCTAATGTGAAGATTGCCTGAAAATGTCATAAAAATCGGTGAAGAATTTATTTTTTTGTTTGATCAATTTTCTAGATTTAGGAGGAGGAGGGAGGGACATTATCGACTCCATATTAATTTATTACCAAAAAAAAAAACTTTTATTAACTTATTTTATTTTTATTGTTTAATTTTCTAATTTATTTAAATCATAATTGACGTTTATATTTAACAATTATATTTTCCACATTTTCACATGTGTGCTTAAACACGTAGCCTGTAACTAAAAAAAAATTGTGAAAAATAATTTGGGTAAATGTTTTTTGTATTTGACATTATAGTACCTTTACTTGAATAACTAGCGACCCGCCCCGGCTTCGCACGGTATGTAAGAATAGGTATAGTAAGCTATCCTTAAAAGGTAGATATATACCACCGCGGACTTTTTTGTAGATCTATAAAAAAGGAATATCTCACCATGCGTTGTTTTGTTATATCTCAAAGGGATCAGGCAGCGTTATGAAAGCTCCCAGGTGGCTTGACTTTTTCCGACACTTCCACCAATTATTATCATCATAATACAACCACCTTACACAAAATCACATATATGTATACTTAACTTGACAGCCCTGTTGGCTCATTGGGAGTATGTCTGCCTGAGCTGTAGGGCGTGGGTTCGATTCCCGCCAAGGACAAATGTTTGTTTGGTATAATCAAATGTTTGTTCTGTGTCTGGGTGTTCTGTATGTATTATAAGTATGTATTTACAAAAAAAAAAAGTATTTATGTATCCTATCAGTTATCTGACTTCCATCACACAAGCTCTGCTTAGTTTGGGGTCAGATGGCGCTGTGTGTAATGTGTCCTACAATATTTATTTCCTACAATATTTAAACCTACCTCATGAATCACTCTCTCTATTGGTGAAACTCGCATGATAATCCATTCAATAGTTTTTAAGTTTATCGTGAACAGACAGACAGACAGACGCGGCGAACTTGGTTTTATAATATGTAGTGATAAAAATGAATTGAATTGAAATTGAATTACTATAAAACTGATATATCCTATCTATTCGTTCCTAGTTCTAGTTTAATCGATAATTGTTCTGTGCTTTTACTAGAAACTAAGAATCATGATCACAAAGGCTATCAGAGTTATTCTGAACTACCCGCACGGGCGGCAGGACAGTCAACCTACAAGGCAATTCCCAATTATAATATACTACATTTAGAGTTATTAAGTACTTCTGGTTGATATTCCGTATCGATTGAATTTTTGCTATCGTACTGATAAAAAAAAATCGAATACTTTACTAAAATTCTGCTAAGTATTTTTTTAATGGTTAGAATGCTAAGTGTTTGACCACAGCTCACCTGATATTAAGTGACGGTGAAGTCGAAGATGGTAAACACACCTAGCCTGGAGTGGAACTGGCTCTCAAGTGAGGCTGCCGGAACACACTGTTAGGTGCTTGGCGACAGATTTATCAACTTGAGGGTGGTAGCTAGCCAGCCGAGTACTAGAGAGTACTCTACCAACATGCTATGGTTTCCTGACGATGTTTTTCTAGACAGCTCAAGCTCATTGTTGGGGTAAACCCCAACAGCGTGTGAATCGATCGCGCTAACCACTAACCTATCACCGCTACTAGTTTTTATTTTAGACTTCTGTTGCCCGAGATTTCGACCACGTGGAAATTATAAAAAAATAAAACAATTTACTGCACAATTTTCTTAATATTTCTTTCCGTAAAAACCTTCTACAAATATTTTATGGCGTGAACAAGTAAAACAGTTTTTTTTAATGGTTTTATTTTGCTTGCCCTGTTTGTTGTTTTAGAGTCAAATTACGTAATTGAAATTTTACCTGTCGACAGATTAATCTGATATTTAGTATGTGTCCTTAAGCTCTGATGACAATACAATTTAATATATATTTAGTACCATTGTAAATCCAAGATGGCCGCCGCCTCAAAATGGCGGATTACATATTTTTTTATACAACTCTCTCAAGCCCTTTCATTAGATAAAGGTCTTGACTAGCATAATACTAAATAGAATGAGAAATATTAAGTAACCTTAATTTTGTTTTAAATAGACTTTATTTTAAAACATCTAGAGAAAACTAAACTAACTTAAAATTAAATAAAAAGGCCGTCAGATGAGGGATATGTGGCCAGAATGCTGGCAGCATTGCCACGTTGGATGGCAATGCTAAGCTTTCGAATTAAATTTTGTTTTAAATTATTTTTCTATACCTATATAGTTTAAATTATAATAGATAGATTAGAGTTATACCTCAAACCACTTATTTTATTCTCAATAAATGGTTACCCTTTTATTGAAATTAAAATAAGAGATTTGGAATAAAAATCTAATCTACGCTAAATACCTATAGTAGATAGTAGATAGTAGATAACAGTCTCTCATCATTATGTAAACTAGATTGTTGGTAATGGACGTCGGTCGGTATTTTCCGGTCCAGATACTCCCGTCTACATCGTGTCGGCGGCAGACACGTATGCTAAGATACTTACCACTGATCACTTACTGATCGTTCACCATGTGGTTAATTAAATGGATTAAGTTTGTAGGTACTGACAGATCTAAACTTTGTCTTTATTACATTTGACATATCTATGTCAAATGTAATAAACGTAAAAATATAATATGAGATGTGAGTAATATAATCCCACTAATATTATAATTGTGAATGCTTAGATGGATGGATGGATGGATGTTTGTTACTCAATCACGCCAGAACGGCTGAACGGATCTGGATGCAATTTTGCATGTAGATACTTTAGGCCCTGGAATGAAACATAAGATTCTTTTCATCACCACCACCACCATCATCATCATCATCATCATCATCCATCACCACGCGGGTAACAATATAGCGTTAGTTACAAGGTTAAAAATATAGCGGGTAACGCTACGTAGAAATATTATAAATGTGTAAATTTGTTAGAATGGATGAATGGATGTTTGTTACTTTCAGGCAAAAACTACTGAAGAGGTTTGGATGAATTTTGGCACACATATAGTTTATGGCACTGTCCCACTGCAGGGTAAAGGCTTCCCTTCCCTTCTTCCATCTTACTATATCTTTTGCAACCTGAGTCCATTATTTCATACAGGAGTCAAGTTCGTCCCTCCATCTCTGTCTGGGCCGTCCAGGAGGTAGTTTGCCATTGTCGCATTATCAAAAATGTTGTTACCTTCATTATTCATCAGACGAATGTTTCTATGCGACAAGCCAGCTCGTCGGCAACACGACGCCTTACAATAATTTATTAGCAATAGACAACGTAGCGTTTATGCGTATTCTACGCACGTAGCGGTGCTACGGAGGATCTACGCGAAGGTTTTGTACTTATAAACAACACTTTCTGTAGGTTTCGTTTTATCCCAAAGGGTTTCCAGAGAATATTTATAATATTTATAAGATGGAGAGGAATTAGTGTTACGAATTATAAAATATACGCTAGCTGTGGCTCTCTGATACACCCACGTTTTCCAGTACAAAAAATATCACATCATCAGCTATAGGACCGTCCACTGCTGGACATAGGCCTCTTCCTTCTGGGGGGGGTTTTGCCAATACTCGCCACGCTTGGTGGGCGGGTTGGCGAGTGCAGTTAAGTGTGATCGTTTAAGGAAGACGCTGCTGCCCATCTTCCAGATTACATCCCTTAGCCGACTCTTACGGCAACCACGGGTAGAGAGGGTGGGGTACAATTCTTACCACCACGGCAAAAGGACATACAAAAGGTATGTCTGTGTTTGAAATAAATACAATTTTACGTCCACGTGAGATTGTTTTGGTGTATAATTTGTCATGGTTTTGTGTAAATTGCTTAAAATATGACAATAATTGTTTGAAATGTCGGAAAAAGTCAAGCAACCTGGGAGCGTTCATCGAAAACGCTGCTTAATTCCTTTGAGATATAACAAAACAATGCATGGTGGAATATTCCTCTTTTATAGATCTCCAAAAAAGTTCGCGGTGGCATATATCTTCCTTGGACAGGTTAGTATACCCATTCCTATTACCCGTGCGAATCGGGGCGGGTCACTAGTTTTATATATAAACCTTCTTGAATCACTCTGTCTAGTGATGGAAACCGCATTAAAATCTGTTGCGTAGTTTAAAAGGCGTAAGCATACAGTAGAGTATCTATTTAGAGATAGAGATACGATAAATGGTCTATAAACATACCCACAGACACAGTGAGGTTAGTTTAGATGAAGGTGATTTATGTAATTTATAAAAAACTATTGTCGTCAATAATCCTGATATCGTGGTAGTCGACCGGATTCAAGCCAGGCAGTGCTCGTCGACATCAGCATCCTACATGACGAGAGTGTCGTGAAGGCCGAGAAAGACAAGTTCAGGAAGTACCTTGACTTGGCTCACGTGATAACCGCTATGTGGGATGCGGTCTGTGCGGAGTGTGGGGTCTTATAGCGAAAAGTCTCGATTAACATCTTAAGAGACTCTCGCTAGACGGTTGGGTCAAGGGTCAGATCCAAAAAGCAGTGATCCTTCACACGGCGCGCATTGCAAGATGATTCCTCACTCTGCCCCGCTACTGACGGCACTCAAGTTTTTAATTATTATTTATATTGTATTTTTAAATATAAGAAATGTAAAAAAACTAAGAAATAAAACAAATACACAACTAAGATTATTTATTTTTGTGAAAAATGTACAAGACACATATTTTATAACTTTTATGAGTAGTGTAAGTCAACGAGCGTCAACACGTCCTAAAGATGCGTCGTGTGGAGGCGTTTGCGTGGTGGTAGGGTACTTTCTAGTACTCGGCTGGCTAGCTACCACCCTCAAGTTGAAAATCTGCCGCCAAGCATCTAACGGTGTGTTCCGGAAGCCTTACTTGAGAGCTAGTTCCATTCCAGGCTAGGTGTGCTTTACCATCTTCGACCACACCGTCACTTAAAACACACGTTACTTAAACCGTCACTTAACATCAGGTGAGTTGTGGTCAAATACCAAGCATGTCAGCTATAAAAAAAAAAAAAACACTTGCTGGCAACTGGTTCTCGCAACGAGAAGAGGATATAAATACTTGTGGTTATTTTAATTTATTTCGATTTTTATACCAAAAGTAAAATTCTAGCTAAAGGAAGCTGGAAAGGGTGAGCCGTAATAAACGGTTTGACCCCATTAAAAATAATATAAAGGTGCTGACACTCGTTTCACTCCCCAGCTGAAACCTGCTGAACATTCTGTGCAATTTAAATTCTGTTAAGTTCAGCAACTTCTTTCAATCGCTTCTATAGCATCCAAGCTTTTAATTGATTTTTCCAATAACTCTCAACCATATTTCAAAAGTTTTAGTGTTTAAAACAGTTTGCCTTTAATGTTTGTGCATGCAAAAGTTTAGTTTAAAACCAGTCTTATATCAAATCATAGAGATGAAGATTGAGTTGTAATCGAATTGTATGCCCTCGGTACTTGTGGTCTGTAGTTAGTGTTTAATTTCCTATGAGAGCTCGGGCAATCAATGTGCTTGATATGCAATCAGTATTGCAAAGTTACAGACTATAAAATGAAAAGTCGAAGTATTGTGATTCGGTCTAGCAAACTTTAAATGTAATATAGCAAATAGTATGTACAAGTATGTATAGTTTGTACAGAGCAAATCTAAAAGTAATGAGACGAACGTGACACTCTCCTGATGGTAAGAGTTAATGCATTTACATGACCATTGCATCGATATACAGAACTTTGAGTAGCAAAACATAGTCCAGGGCATCGCTGCTTTGGTGCTTCTTACTTTGAGACTTTCGATGGTGAGTCTCAACTGCCCTGTCAATTTCAAAACAATTTCGTTACCCGTAGTATCCTTGAAACTGGAACACACTTGACACACTACTGCTTGGCGGCAGAACATCTGGTAATGCGTTGGTCTACCTTGACGACTTACTGCTAAGGAGTAAACCACCAAGTAAAAATAAATAAGTAAATAATAGTAAATGCGTGTTTTTTTTAAATATAATTATATTATATAAATATTGAACGGGAATCTTATTTAAGTTGTTTAGATGTGTGTATATTTATTTTAAATTACGTTAACAAAAAGTCTTTGTTTGTGAATACATTTTACTATATTCATGATTATTTAGGTAATATGGTCAAACGCAATTTTATTTAGTTTAAACAATATTTACTGTACTTTGAATTTTTATACTGGGCCACCAAAATACAGGCTATACGCTTAGTTTGGGGTCTGATGTATTACGCTATAACATATCGTAAATAGTAATTTGTGAATTTATGAAATTGTGAAATTATAATTATACGTATGGTTAGGTTAGATTAGGTAGATAATTCTTATTCTTAAATTATTATGAAATGTGAAAACTAATATTATGAAATGTGAAAGTTGGTATGTTTGGATGTTTGTTACTCAATCACACAAAAACGACTAAACAGATTTTAATAAAATTTGGTACACATAGTTTATTTCCTGGATTAACATATCGTCCACTTGAGATGAGAGAGTGACATCTCATATTATAGGATTTTTCGTTTTACTAATACTCTGAATCGCGATCTCGCGTTCTATTATCTCCAAAAACGGGATATTTTTTTTACAATAAATAAACTAAAGAAAGAGAGAAAATACAAATGGTTGTCAGGAAAAACGCGACATCACGAGGATACCACGTATTAAATGTCAATTCTCACACCATCTCATCTTCAACGCGATAACTCAACTTGTAAACTTGTAAACTTACTTTTTATTTGGACTAGTGATAAGTTTTTTATTCAAACTCTATAGCGTAAAGTGAAATGAAGCTTATATACTTACTTTCAAATGAGTTTTTTCTTTTTGATATTGCATTTCAATATTAATTATACTATAATCACTTTATATATAGCTATCTTGACAACAATTTAAAATTTATGCACATTTAAAAGTTTAAAAGCAGTTTTCCGTAAAATTATGGTTTTTGGGATGTCACACTGTCGTCGTAAGTGGACGATATACAATATTTTTTATATCATAAAAATGTTAGGTTCCTGTGGGATTATTAAAAATGTACAACTACCACCAGGTATCGTCAAATTTCTTAATACACGATAGTAATAACTATTCTACTTATGACTTGACGACACCTGGTAAAAGAGGTAATTTTTTTTATTCTACTCGGGCGAAGTCGCTTGTAACAGCTAGTAACAATACAATAAAAACTTACACATAACTTTTTATTTGATACATTTGTTTTGGTTGACCCGTGGTGGTGCCGGCGTTAGAATAGTACCCCACCCTCTCTACCCGTGGTTGCCGTAAGAGTCGGCTAAGGGATGTAATCCGGAAGATGGGCAGCAGCGTCTTCCTTGAACAATCACACCTAACTGCGCTCGCCAACCCGCCTGCCAAGCGTGGCGACTTTTGGCAAAACCCCCCCAGGAGGAGGCCTATGTCCAGCAGTGGACGTCCTATGACTGATGATGTGTGATTTGACATTTGGTTTTCTCCGGTACTTGTCTCCTACGGTTGATATTACATGTAATTTGTACAATCCTACATATCAGTAGAGCAATGCCATAGCTTCTTACGTTACTTGACAATCAACAAAGACCTAGACAAGCTATAAAAGATGGTCATAAAAGTTTGTGATCTCGGTCCTGCTCCGCGGATACAATATAAAAAAAGCAGTATGAAAACTAGACAGGTTCAGATAGACTATTTCTCTTCCTATCATTGTGGTTAGTAATTCTGTTCTCTTGCAAAGATAAATACATAAATATGGAGGACACTTCACACAGCGCCATCTAGCCTCAAGCTAAGCAAAGCTTGTACTATAGAAATGAGGTAGCTGATATAATTCTTATATACTTTTTTGACAATACACACTTTTGTATAACATCCAGAACACTCAGACACAGAACAAATATTTATCGTCACATAAATAAAATAAAAGACGGTAATGTTTACAGACTACTGCTTGGCGACAGAATGTATTCTGGTACCATAGTAGTACTTACCTAGTCGTCGTTCAATAATTTCAAATATTAACCATATATTTTTTTGTATTATTTGGAACGACAATCGAGTACTGAACCCCCTGTATCAATGTTTTTAATGTTCAAACTTTCACGGTGTATAATGATATAACTTGTCCATACTGCTGTTGTCTCTAAAAAGGACAATAGAACTATTCACATGCGTTTAATGTTACGCTCGGTCAGTTAGACACTCAGTTTTGTGGTAAATATACTTGTACTCACAATGTGCTTCTATTAATTTAGGTGTTCACTTCAAACAGTGACCTCGTGATCCCTTTTATACAGGTTATACTATACCGTAAATGGGGGGGAGGGGGGTTGGTCGTCCTTTGTACTCATCCTTATGAACAACTTACTTTTTTATGGTTGACAGGCTAGGTGCTAGACCAGCGCTCACCTAATGTTAAGTGACGGTGTGATTGAATGTGATTTTTAAACTTTCTATTGAAATAATTCGAATTTGGTTTCATAAAGTATTTATTTCAACATATTTAGCTTTGAACTTTATATAAGATGTATTTTTTTTCATACTTCAAAAATCATTAAACTTCTATCCGCTCTAATCATCTTTTCTTAAAACTAAAACTTTGGCACTATTTTCTTTGGCAATTAAAGGCACAGCAATGTAGATCTTAACTCTATCAGTCGTAGGCTAAAAATCACCTTGGCACGGTTTTCGCATAGGAGTGTTCTCTCTTGGTTCAGTTGACGAGGTAGCTTCGATATTGTGCTTTCTGTTGTACCACAGAAGAACTAAAATACAAACGAGGCATAGTATGATGAAGAAGGCCAGCATGAAGAGGAGGTACAACTGAAAAGAAAGAAATAAACACATACAATTTATTTAAACTTGATGACCCGGTGAAATTCTTATCACCTAATATTAATTTAAAATAAAAACTTTTTTTTTTTTTTTTAGTTATCTAGGCTGGCTAGCAACCCTCACGATTGGTTGAATTCAATCGATTTGTAAAGCTATTAATTTCGCATGCCGAAGGGCATGGGTTCAAACCCAACAATGAGCTTGAGCTGCCGGTGCAGGAAAACATCGCGAGAAAACCATAGCGTGGTGGTAGGGTACTTTCTAGTACTCGGCTGGCTAGCTACCACCCTCAAGTTAAAAATCTGCCGCCAAGCATCTAACGGTGTGTTCCGGTAGCTTTACTTGAGAGCCATTTCTATTCCAGGCTAGGTATAAATATAATATAAATATAAATATTGTAGGACACATTACACACAGCGCCATCTGACCCCAAACTAAGCAGAGCTTGTGTGATGGAAGTCAGACAACTGATAGGATACATAAATACTTTTTTTTTGTAAATACATACTTATAATACATACTTTACCATCTTCGACCACACCGTCACTTATCATCAGGTGAGTTGTGGTGAAAACACCAAGCCTGTCAGCTATGAAGAAAAAAAAAACAATTATAAAGTGCTTGCACTATTGGCACTACAAATAAATGCGTAGTTTTCCGACAATACATTCAGTAAATTTCAACTTTATCCACTTCGGTGAAGGTTGAAATTATTCCAAATCACATCACCGAAACATCGAACCAAGTGCTGATAAATAAACAAAACAAATGACAATCAAACAAAGATCTGTTCGATGTGCCGTAACAGCGGAACCAAACAGAAGTTTGACGGATAGTTTAACCTACTTCAGGCGGGATTTAGAAGGTTTTTATGTGATTGGAGACTTTAATAATATATTATAACTCCGCCTCGGTTGCAGACATTGCAAAAAGTTTTTTTTTTATATTTATGAAACAGTGGCAAACAAGCGATATGTTACCCGATGGTAATTGGACATCTACAATGACACCCTGTTGGCTCATTGGTAGTATACCTGTTAAGAGCTGTAGAGCGTGGGTTCGATTTCCACCCAGGACAAACATTTTGTGCTATAAACAAATATGTGTCTGGGTGTTCTGTATGTATTTACAAAAAATAATGTATTCTATCAGTTATCTGATTCCCATAGTACAAGCTTTACTTAGTTTGGGGACAGATGGCACTATGTGTAAATATCCTATGGTATTTATTAATTTAAGACGTTGTCTACTTTTGAGGATTTGAAAAAAATTACAGCTTTTTCAAAAAGTATCAAATACACTTCCATCCTTGTAGATTTTAGAGATAGCTGTACAGACCAATTTCTGGTGACTGTATAGTAGATTAACAGAAGGGATAAAAACAAACTGATAGAAAAAAAAAAACAGCACTAAAAAGCGAAAAATAAACTTAATTTAAAAAGTATTAATTATTTAATTTACCTGCTAGGTACCTACTGATCTGTTTGAAGTCAGTGCTTAGCCTAGCCTAGGTGCCGGAGCTTGGCACCAACAATCAAGTTGAGAACCTCCTTCTTTTTTACTACTACTACTAGAGTAAAGACAGCGTTAATGATCAATAGTCTAGTGTCCATATGTTCTCGTGTACAATAAGCTACTATGGCAGAAAGGGTTAGTGATGGATTGACTGATTTCCCAAGTATAAACTGTATAATTTTTGCCGCCTTCGTCAATTGCCAGGTCCTGATTATTTTTGCCGTGGTGGTGCCGGCGTAAGAATAGTACCCCACCCTCTCTACCCGTGGTTGCCGTAAGAGTCAGCTAAGGGATGTCAAGTTGAAAATCTGCTGCCAAGCATCTAACGGTGTGTTCCGGCAGCCTCACTTAAGAGCCAGTTCTATTCCAGGCTAGGTGTTTACCATCTTCGACCACACCGTCATTTAACATCAAGTGAGTTGTAGTCAAACACCTAGCCTGTCAGCGTTAAAAAAATGAGTAGTTAAGATAAGCGATCCTTTTGGCTTGAAGACAGGTGCTAAACCTGTGATACTATTAGACGATTTCAAAAAGAATATGCTAATGAATTAATTCATCAAAAACATTAAATGATCACATTATAAAACATAATATACTACAAAATATGAAAGCATCTCGTCGAGACTGTATCCTAACAAATATACTAACTTACATCGTTTGTTCGGGTTCACCCATCCACGGGTGATGTCATCTTGGAGCGAACCGTATATAAACAACAAGTACGCATGCGTTCAGCGATAATAATACAGAACAATTTGTAGATTAGTAAAACGAGATAAATTAAGTCTTTTATTACATGCATTTATGGGAAGAATTGAGTCAAAGGTTTACTAGGAAAAGTTTCAACTAGAAGGGAAAACATAACTTAGTTCAATATCATACATCAAAGCTAACCTAATAAGTTTCCGAACTTACATCATAACTAACAAATTCTTTTTGTTTACTTAACTGTTTACTTGCACTATTAAGTACTATATATTTTTTACTGTATTAATAATATCAACTTAAGAAACACTGTCAAAGCTTTACCTTAACATTAGAGATTTAAAGCAAGCTAATTCCCATAGTATAAAACAATACATTTAATAAAATGCGAAAATATAATTGAATTTACTAATAACAAAATATACATGGGCAGTTGAAGAGCCTTGATAACCTTTTAGACTACAAACAGGAATAAAAAACACTGGCCAGTTTTAAAATATAAAAATCATCTAACAGCGTGCTACATTCGAATTACAAATTAAAGTTTTGTAAATCAAAAAGTGGCCAACAATAAACAATAAAAAAAAAAATAAGCGTTCTAATTTTTAATCCACGTCTACTCCGTGCAAACGGTCATCTGCAAATGACGTTTTAATTGTAACTTACCCCGAAATAAGCAAAGAGAGTCGTATAGGGCGACATGGCGTGTATGGTGCGAGATGGTGGCACCGCGTCTGGCTACGGGAGTGTGCGGCATTCTGCCAAATGTACAATTTGCTCTATGGGGATATTGATCTGGTTTTGTTTATATGCTTGTTGGTAAACAATTCAATGATTTGTAGAGTTTTAACGGTGCGGTTCATGATAGCAGATTTGACGCAAAGATTTGGTCAGAGCAAAATATATTGAGGCAATTAGTAGATATAGTCTGTAGCTGAACAAATAGAGAGGCTGTCATTTGGCCAAAATTAAAAAAAAAAACAACTTTACGTTCGTTTCAGTTTCCGTTTTCATCCGCAAGAGGTGGATGTCCGTTTTTACTATTTTTCGAATGGAAACTTTGACGTAAGATTTTTCCGCTAAATGTCATGCTAGACTCTTAGATATGATCGATTTCTATTTTACTTAACTGCTTAGTTAAGTTATGGTGGTAAAATAAATGGATGGAGCCTACGTAAGAATTGCACCTCACCTTCTCCACCCGTGGTTGCCGTAAGAGTCGGCTAAGGGGTGTTAATACGGAAGATGGGCGGCAGACGCTTCCTTGAACAATCACACTTAACTGCGCTGGCCAACCCGCCTGCCAAGCGTGGCGAGTATTGGCAAAACCCCCCCAGGAGGAGGCCTATGTCCAGCAGTGGACGTCCTATGGCTGATGATGTGAAGCAGTTAATTAATTTTGTCATTTACCGTGTTATAGACGATGCAAAAAACCAAAATTTATAAAAAAACTTTTTACAAGACAGAATTTGGTTCAATTGTATAAAGTTAAAAATTTAATTTCATAAAAAAACTTTTTGATCCCATTTTTCCAAAAACCAATACAGCGCTTGCAATTAACTATCATAGACTATATCTGAAAATCGTGCTTATCGTTAAAAGTGATATGTGTAGGATTGAATAGACTAAAAAAATTAAAGGACACAGCTTAGAGAAAAAAAGGGATGTGAATTAAAACACATAAAAGTGAATATTGGTCTTATTTCATAATCTCAAAGTCAAAGGGGACGATATTAAAAATTATTATTAAAATTCATTCAAAACACGTTTCGAGCTTTTGGCGTGGACTGTAGACGAGCGTTCCTAACTGATGCGTGGGCGTTTATGGTACGCAGTATGTATCCAGTTTAATAAGGCAAAAGTGCTAGCTCGTGAGAAGTTCTATAGCCTAAGTCCTAAGGCCATAGAGATTAGTAAGCGTCCTAATTTGAATAGAGATGGAGGGTGGAATTTGTCACCGACTTGAAGACCTTGTCTTCATAGAGCTTGTGAGAGTGGTCGCGGTTCTAAAGACGTCGCGGTGAGCTCTGTGTGTTGGAATAATTCCTGATATCGTAGAGGAGGACTCCGGTGAGGCAGGGTTCCAGAGCGCGCCAACTCATCTCAGTACACTACCCGCCCGCACGGGCTCGTCTTGCTTCGCAGACGAGGCCGTGCGCGCGTTGTACTTAGCTTTGTCTCCATGATGAAGGCCACCGGATGTGGCCGAAACTATAGTCCGAGTTTCCGATAAAATTAAACGTGAGTATTCCCGCATAAGTAAAATAAATATATATATTTAAATCATCAATAAATATATACTATTTGTTTGAATTTAAAAAGCTTTGACCAAATAACACGGCATGAATAACAAAAATTCAAAATATCTCAGAGATCAAAATAAAGCTCGTCTGCAAAGAGGCAATAAGAATATGGCACTCGAAACATCTTTCGCGCGAAAGCCATATTGGTATAAACAGCCTCGGCCATATTTTGTTAAGACTTATAAAATATTATGTAATTAAATATCATTACATATTAAGGTACTGCAGCTTGAGTAGTAGTTATCTTTTAGCAATTACAAATGTAGTTTAAATTAATAATAATAATAATAATAATAATTTATTCACAAGTATACATGTTAATACATTACATTACAATACATTTCATTTAATAATATAGCGTATTAGGGGTTATAATATTACTAATGGACCCTGCACTAGGAGAACCTGTATCGCAGGGGCCAAATACATAGATTCGCTTACTAAATTAAAAAGTGAACAAAGTACTACGGTGCGATTGGTAACAATATTTGTAAACAAAAAGGAATTATACAAAAAAAAAAGTAATAATAATAAAAATTAAGCGTAACATGAGACATGAGGTGATAGTGTAGCGTGTGTATGTTTAAGTGTGTATGTTAATTAATACTCAATTTTTTGTATTAAGGTATTTTTGTATTGAGTGGGCTGTATCAAGGACTCAAAGCGGATTGTCGAAGGCCAGAATATATATCTTTTGCTATCCGAATTCTTAAGCGTCATTGTTTTACATATCGCACGCGGTGACGTCATAGTCGAGAAGCCATACAACTTCTACAAAAACACACCTCTTGTAAAGTTTATAACATGCAATGATCACACGTATGAGTTTTATGTATCACGCCCACTATAACGCCGTGTGCTTTGTCAAATACGACCACTTCGCTCGATCGATCAATGTAATGCTGAGTAATTACTAAATAAATATTGCACGATAGTAAATTTAGTTCCGAAAGCGCCGTGCTGCGTGCCATTTACGTCAGCGACATATACAATACCGAATAATGGTTTCTATCTTCTAAATGATTATTATGAAATAATGCCGGTTAGTGTACTTCTAGAGTTAGAAGCGATCTTGTCATGACGTGCATCGTTGCACGTGGTTTTTGCAAGTGACCGCCTACTGACCGAGTTGTTATGCAATATTTTTTTAAAGACTAACGATACTTCTTATGGTAAGAGGTAACGCCTATCCACGACCATTGCAGCGATACACAGAACTTTGTATAGCAAAACAAAGTCCAGGGAATCGCTGCTTTAGCCTCATTACTTTGAGACTTTCTATGGTTAGTCTCAATAGCCCTGTAATTTCGCTAGCTGCAATTACCTTCAAACCGAAACACAGTAATGTTTACATAGTACTGCTTGGCGATAAAATATCTGGAACTGCAGTGGACTGGACAAACTCCTGCAAAGAAGATCTACCACCAAGTAAAAAGTAACGTATATATGTAACGTGTACCGACGTGCTATAAGACTTATCGATGACAGCGATCTTGTCACCAAGAAACAAGAAAAATTGCTAAGTCTTGATCATCGTCGCAGAGTGGCATGTCTGTCTATTTTTTACCGAATACATTTCGGGGAGTGTGTGCAGGAGTTCCATGACCTTATCCCACCCTCTCCGTTCTTCCGCAGGACAAGCAGAAGAACGGCACACTATCATCTGTTCCTCATAGGTATTCGTACACAGCGATTCCGCTCTACTTTCTTGATACGTACAGCCCATGAATGGAACTCATTGCCAGATGATCTGTTTCCTTTAAACTATAATTTGGACGTTTTTAAGGCTAGACTTCTACTAGATCGGCGTGTTCCATCCTCGGCCACACCGTAGCTTTCCATCAGGCGAGTTGGTGGCCAAATGTAGATCTATAAAAAAAACGTAAATTGTCATAACGTATTTCGTTGCACATGGTTTTTGCAAGTGACCGAAATGAAAGACTTTTCACGTTAAAAAGTGTTTTGCAATTTTAAATTGTAAAGTTGGTTAACATATCCAAATAGACTAGATTTCTAATATTAAACTGTTACATTCGTATTTACTGTGAAGTACAGAACATCGTCGCGAATGAATCTCGAGACAAGTTATTAAGTCCCCAATCTTATTTTCGAGTATGTCACCTTGATATCCACTGCTCGTTTTCAATCTTCTCAAACTTAATAATTTTGCTTTTTGATCTTTTAATTCAAAAAGTCTCCTTCTATTTAATGTTCTCGAAGAAATTCTTGCGACTGGGTGTGTAATCTTAGATTGAATTGAACCTGAGATGTTTTTCGCAGCGTCTAGTTCAACGCTTTGCCCGTGACAAATTTTATTTAAATATATATTTTTAACAGACTTCAGAAGAGGAGGAAGTTCTCAATTCGTTTGTTAAGTTTGTATGTATATGTGTTTGTTACTTTTTGACGCTCCATACCAATTTTGATGAAATTTGGTATGGAGATAGCTGATATCCTGGCTTACTGTACCATAGGCTATTTTTATCCCGAAAAAAAAATGTAGTGCTTATGTGGTTTATAGCGGGTAACACCGAGAGGAGCAGCTTGTATGAAACATATCTATCTACTTTTGGTTACTAACTCGCGTAATTTATTTATGTTTGTTACCTGAGAGTTTTTTTTTGTTTAAAAAGATATATTTTGAAATTGGTCCCATAAAAAAATTTATCAAAATCTATGGTAGTTGGTGAGTTGGTTGATTTTTAAACCAAAATGACTAAAAAAATCTATCTATAATAATAATATATATTATCTAGAAAAAGATACAGTCTGGAAATCAATCACATGATGTAAAGTTTTCTATTTGATATTGGCTTCCATTTTTTATTCTTGTGGCGTGTTAACATTACTGTGTTTCATTCGGTTTGAAATGTACTGCACCTAGCAAAATTACAGGGCTGTTGCCATTCCCATGCCCATTTTTCTATTGGAAAGTTAGAAGCTCAAAAAATCGACGTGCGGTATCTTCTAGGCAAGCATCTTAGACCGCATCATCACTTTACATCAGGTGAGATGGCGACCAAACGTAAGCTTATTTTTTATTAAAAAAAAAAAACAAGTGTCACAAAGTAATGAGCGCCAAAGCAGCGACGCCCTGGACCTTGTTTTGCTACTCAAAGTTGTGTCTTACCATCAGGAAAAACACCATGCAAACACATTCACGTGTTTGTTTTTTTTTTTTTATTCGGATAAGTCCGCATTTGACCACCAACTCGCCTGATGGTAAGCGATGATGTGGTCGAAGATAAAGCCCGCATATTGTATACGTTGTATTACTTTAAACAAAATACACTCTATTTATTTATCTTTTTACCCACAAATGATTCATTTTTAATAATTCAACGCTCCGTTAAGAGCTTTTAGTATTCTAAGTCATGTTGCCTTTAGTACACGCTCTTAGTAAACATTTACAACTTAAAATTGTCAATTAGGCTCAATACTCACTGGTGCAGAGCCAAAACGAAGCGAAACGTAGCAAAGCGCAGTAAGTTTGATTGATCTGTATACTCGTTACTACTTGTATACTACCTATGAGTAGAATGCATAAACTTCCACAGAGCTTTCTGTTGAATGCACGTGAAACTTGTACATCTCGGTTGAAACTTGTGCAATATTTTTGTGAGAATAGAAGTCAATGAATCCTTTTTTTGGAAGTAACGATGATAGCTCTGTTCAGTTCAGATAGCTGAATCGACCACGACCATCGGTTCAAATCCTTACAATAAGCTTGAGCTGCCGGTGTCAGAAAACATCGTGAGGAAACCATGGCATGGTGGTAGGTTACTTTCTAATACTTGGCTGGCTAGCTATCACCCTCAAGTTGAAAATTTCCGCCAAGCACCTAACGGTGTGTTCCGGTAGCCTCACTTGATAGCCATAGATTGATTTTATTCGTATGTTTACTCTCGACCACACTGCCACTTAACACCAGGTGAGCTGTGGTCAAACACCTAGCCTATTAGCCATAGTAAAAAAAAAACAAGTCCTCCTTTGACTACTAACTCTACTGTTACTTGTACCAACAGGTAAGTGACGTTGTGGTTAGAAATGTACCACCTAATATTTGCACTTAAAAAAGTTTTAAATTCTTTGAAGTGAAAACTTCTTTAGCGGTGTCGAGAGATTGTTTGGTAGGGGCAAAAATATGGGATCACGTCACTGACATGCTAATGTGACTTGTTTTAAGTTGTCCTATGACTGCCTATTAAATTTTAATTTTTATTACCTTTCGAAATCGTCGACGCGCCGCGCTGTCTTGCGCTTTGCTTGCTTCATTGAGGATCGGCCTTTAAAAGCGAATGTCTGTTAAAATTTAAATCTATTTCAAAGCTTTTAGATAAATCTTTCATGTAAAACATAATCCTATTTAACGGGGAGTTTTGGTGCGATTTTACTTGACGGTTAAGTTTGTAAAGTTTCGAAGTAGATCCCAATTTGAATTTCGAATCGTTTAACAACACCCAGCAAACGTGATTTAAGGCACTAATATATTTTGTTGACAATTAAGTTTGAGGACGACACGTTAATTTAGATTAGTTGCGTCTGAAACAGTATAACTGTTTCAGTCTGCCTACTTGTAAATTTATATGAATTTAAATTCACTTTTATGTTTGCACGTTTCACATTAGTGTTCACTACGAAAGTTTTATTTTTGTTGTTGACTAATCCCATGTAAGCGTAGCTTAAGCTGACGGTGAAGGAAAACATCTAAAAAAATCACAGCATGGTCGTAAGGTACTTAATAGTACTCGGCTGGCTAGCTACTACCCTCAAGTTAAAAATCTGTCGCCTAGCACCGAATGAGGTATTCCGATAGCCTCAGTTAAGAGCTAGTGCCGTTCCAGGCTAGGTGTGTTTACCATCTTCGACCACACCGTCACTTAGCATTAGGTAAGCTGTGGTCAAACACCTAGTCAGTCAAACATAAAAATGCGAAACAAAAAAAATCACTTTTTTATTACAACTAGACTTATGTTTCGCCTCCATCTCACCTGATGTTAAGAGAAGATTCGGTCTACGATAGAGCAGGCTCGTCTAGAAGAAACCGATTCACTCGCGACTTGAGGGCACCCAGGGCGAACACCCACTTGGGCAGCAAATTCTATTGCTTAGCGGTTCGCACGAGGAAGGTGTATTTGAACCGTTTAGTTCTAGTTTTTGGAATGTGTACCATGAAGCAGTGCCGCTTTTTAGAGTTCCTGACTGTCAGAGAAAAGAATAGGCAAGATGAAATTAGGTTATGCAGGTCTGTAGCGCACTCATTAAAGTGTATACAATAGTTAACCGACAGACAAGCTACTTTGCGTCGATGTCCTGTGCTTTGGAGCCTTTTCTGAACAAGCGAGTTATTGCTGATGAGTTACGTAAAATAACAATTATTGTATCAAAAAAAAGTAAAAAGTAAAACTATCCCACAACCTGAGCATTTTTGTGGTACGCTTTACTGAAAAACTATCACGCCCATAGATGTGTGCTTTAACATAGTAATTTAACTTCATACCTAGATGTGTTATCTGTCAAAAAATATAATTTTATAACCATTAAAAAAAAATTACATTAACAATTTTGTTTTTATTTGATAGAATGTTATTGTACTACTAACGCCATCTGTTAGAATACCAAAGAGTTAACATTGCTGCAACATAACTAAACTCAATACTCAAATACATCGTAGTTAATCTACTTAATACTAGATCAGGTTGTAAAATAATAATAACAACTGTCTTAAAAATTATTCCCCGTTAGAAAAACTACGCGTGTCCTCACAAAGCTCAGCTTTCTGCTAGTTAGTACCTATATTATAGCCACTGAAACAAACATAGCGCTTTGATTCCACTCAGCAAACTACTAAACAGTGCATTGAAGTGAATAGTTTTTGTTTGTTGTGTACAAAACATTTTCCAGCTCAAAAATGATTTGAATTCAGTAAATTCGTTTGTACAATGAAGTTGCAGTTTGCCCGTAGCACGTAGCATTGTGATTGATATCAAGCAGATCTGTTTAGATTGATATACGTTAATGCCATTATTAGCTATCTGCTACTGTGACACGTTTTAGACGAGTATGCGAGATCGTCAATCGATTCAATTCTACTGGTATTAAGCGAAGATTCTGTCTGCGATGGAGCACGCTTCCCTGGAAGAAACCGATTTACTCGCGACTTAAAGCCATCCAGATATTATATGTATTAGAAATACCCACTCAGGCAGCGTATTCCATTATATTTCGGTTTACACAATGAAAGTAGATTCAAATCGTTTCGTTCCAGTTTTCAGAACGTCAACTACGAAACGAGGACGCACTGTTACTTGTAAAAAATTATGCACTGAAAAAATTTCTGTGGTTTTTTTCCCAAAAAATTGTTTTTTTGTTAATTTACATGGTGGTAATGTACTTTCTAGTACTCGGCTGGCTAGCTACCACCCTCAAGTTGAAAATCTGTCCCCAAGCGTCTAACGGTGTGTTCCGCCAGCCTCACTTGAGAGCCAGTTCCATTCCAAGCTAGTTGTGCTTTACCATCTTCGACCACACCGTCAGTTACCCTCAGGTGAGCTGTGGTCAAACACCTAGCCTGTCAAACATAAAAAAAAACATTAACATACATTTAACACTCCAACTATAGTTTCAGTCACAATCGACGACTTTTTTCAAGGAGTTAAAACAGAGTACGACGCGCGCACGGCCACATAATAATATCTACCCAATTCTACCTACCTCTGCGCTCGAGCAACAATCGCTGTCATGCGTAGCGATCCGCAATACGAAGCATATCGAAGCCGCGTACGCGTCATACTCTGTCTAAACTCCTTGAAAGAGGTTACCAACTTGAACATATTCAAATTATTTGATCTAATCAAACGCGAGTGACTCAGTATTGCAATATATACACGTTTGCCTCTATATGCCAAAGCGTTAAAGTGTCTATATATCTATGCGTATGCGTGTCGGAGGGTCTAATAGGGATTTATTGGGCGGAATCCGCCCAGATTTTCACCTTAATGTGATTACATGTAAACGAAGCAATTGCGTTAATGGTTCCCTGTCATCACTCCTTACACTGATACTGTCTGTTGACATAGGCTTTAATTGCTCTATGTGGATAAATATGTAACTAATTATAGTTTACAAGCTAGGTTTGACCACAATTCACTGTTTTATGAAAAAGTATTAAGACCCTTGGCATGCCCCCTTGCTGGTAAGAGACCACGTCCATGACCATTGCAGCGGTATACAGTAACAAAACAAAGTCCAGGCATCGTTAATTTCACGCTTATTGCTTTGGCACATCCGATTATAAGTCTCAATGCCCATTTTTTTTTTTTATGATTGACAGGCTTGGTGTTTGACCACAGCTCATTTGATGTTAAGTGACGGTCTGGTCGAAGTTGGTAAGCAAATCTAACCTGAAATGGAACTAGCTATCAAGTGAGGCTGCCAATATACACCGTTGGGTGGTTGGCGGTGGATTTTCGACTCGAAGCTGGTAGCTAGCCAGCGGAGTATTATAAAGAACGCTACAATTATACTATGGTTTTTTCACGATGATTTATTTTGCTGGCAGCTTAAACTCATTGTTGGGGTTTGAACCCACGCCCTTTTCGTGTGAACCGACTGCGGTAACCACTGAGCTATCACCGTGATAAAACCGTCATATCAAAAATCTATCTTCCTACAGCTTCATCTAAGATACAATATATGTTCACAACAAAAACTACACATTAATAGCGATTAGTGTAGCAAGTGGCGGCCTTATCGCTAAACACAATCTCTTTTAACTTCCCGATATTTTTTAGGTATAATAAAAAGGCTTGCGTTTGACCGCCATTCATGTCCAAACAGCTATGAATATTTTCAATAGCCTGCGAAGGGCGCACCGAACATAAATCTTCAGAGAAATATAGCTAAAATCCATTTGGTTCTAGAAGCATTTTAAAGGATATCGTATTCCAGGAGCATGCGAACCAGTTCACTTTCTGGACTAGGTTTGTTTACCATCTTCGACCACATCGGGAGGGCTATGGTCAAACCAGTAGGGTATCGTGGGTATTATACCCCACTGGTTTGACCATAGCCCTCATCATAAATCATCATCAATATTCATTGACAAAGCCTACTATAAGGTGGCTCATTACGTGGAAGACAGGAATATTATGGTTGTAGCAGCTTCTCTCTGCACTTGCATCCCCTTGTGGCTAGGTGAAAATTGTAGTAAGCATAATGTATTAATATTTATAACTGTAAATTGTAACCTAATATGAAAAGAAAGATCCACAAAAAATGCCTTGCTGAGTTTCTTGCCGGAGTCTTCTCAGTTGAAGTGTAATTACGAGCCGGTGGTAGATTCAAGCATGTAACTTAACGTTCATAAGTGCCTTACCAGGGCCTAAACTGAATAAATGACTTTTTGATTTTGATTTTGATTATCAGCCGCCCGGAGCGGCAGAAGTTTTTTCCGCCCTCTTATTTAGGTATTTCATTTTAAAAGCTCAAAATTAAATACGGGGTATCCCTGCAAGCCAGTACAGACGGTATTGCCAGTCATAACAATAAACAAGATGTGGGGATTCCCCGATTTCGTCACAGTATAAGTAATGGAAACTTCCGTGCTCATTTCAATCGATCCGATGTGGGTCCGACCGTAGGTGCGACAAAAACATGAAATGGTTCATATATTTACAAGATATTATTATTATTTATTATGAAATTATGCCGCTCCTCTCATCTTTAGGATGCCGCCTTTACTACGCTACGCCACTTAGTCAAATACAAAGCCTGCCATCCAACAACATATGAAAAAAAATCTTTATTGACGTCCGTACCCCGTTGTTAGCCACATCGATTTACCATCAGATGGAGGAATAAAGGTATTTTTAAAATATGTCTTCAATTAATTTATCTTGTCCAATAAAAACAGTGGCAATGTTGATGACACGCCGAAACAATTTACTTGCATAGCAAAGCTGTTAATCTTTTCAGGGCTTACTGCTATCGCCTATGGATTTCATAGATTATGGGATACACTCACAGATATACCTATGCCCTCTTGTAGATAGCAAAGGTCAAACAATAGTATGAAAATAAATACTGTGCAAGTACAGAAGGTAAGCAGTCTTGGGCAGCTATCCCAGAGTTTAACTTGAGATATTTCCGCGTGATCATCCGCAGGTCATCGAGGAAGCTCTGAGAAGCCTGTGCTGACATCAGCAAATTGCTAGTTTTTTCCGAGACGCTGGCTGGACTAACCACACCGGATCCGCGCACCGGAAGCCCATTGACAATCTAGTGCCGAGAAGACCTCATCCTGTTTTTACAACTGTCCCACTGATGAGCATGGGCCTCTCAATGTGAGAGGGTAAGACCATAGTCTACCATGCTAGCCAAGTATGGGTTGGACTTCACATTTTTACGAGAAAAGTTTTTAAGAATTCTCGAACATGAAGATTTCCTCACGATATTTTTCTTCATTGTTTAAAGTCATCGGTAATACCCACAAATTCAGACAAAGGTGTGCGCCGTGGGATTCGAACCCAAGACCTCCAGATTGGAAGCCAGACGGTCTGCCAACAAGAGTGCTATAACTTAAAAAAATATCGATACACAATAAAGTTCTATTCTATTCTGTTCTCGTCTATGCTCTGCTCTAATCTGTTCTGCTTTATTGCATTCTAAGCCTTCATTTGTTTTACATAAATTAAAAAATATTATCAAAATAGAGATATTTCTGAGATGATAGAACATCGATATGAAATTCGATACTTCCACTGTAGCTATACCAATTTAAAATAAACGGTAAACACGACCTTTCACGTTTATTAAACAGTATAAAGTCCAGCTAACACGAGTGAAGCCTGCACGAAGAGTTTGCTAAAGTCAAGCTAATAAATGCACGCTAAAAATATCTCACGCCGACTCACACGACGGCCGCTCGTGTCCACACACGTGTCGATTGCATTGTCTCACTCCATTCGCATTCCGCTGGAAGCGCAAAAGTTATCGAATAAAATTTCACTTTTCAATTTATTGTCCCGACTCTAGTAACTGAACGTATATTTTTAAGCTGAATTTCGAAATAGAAATTGAATAGCAAAAGTTAAGCATTTGCTATTTAGAAGTATCCGGGCTTAAAGTGTCTATTTAAATTTATCAACAGAACATAAGTTCTTGGTTTACTTTTTTTTAAATTGTTGTCAGTCTGTTTGACCACAGCTCTCCTGATGTGTGGTCGAAAATGGTAAACACACCTAGCCTGCAATGAAACTGGCTTTCAAGTAAGTCTGCTAGAACACACCGTTAAATGCTTTGTGACAGATTTTCAACTCGAGGGTGGTAGCTAGCTAGTCGAGTACTAGAAAGTACCCTACCACCATGCTATGGTTTCTTCACTATGTTTTTTCTTCACCGGCGGCTCACGCACATTATTAGGGTTTGATCGCACGCCTTTCGGCACGTGAACCGGCCGCGCTAACCACTGGGCTATCATCGCTACAAAGTTACAGAGTTAAGAACGTTTAATTATGTCAAACACTCTGAATATAGTTTCGGCTACATCCAGTAACCTTTTTCAAGGAATCAAAGCCGAGGACAACGCGTGCGTGGCCTTGTCTTACTTCGCAATGCGGGTCGCAACACGCCTCGCACGTGAATGCAGCTTTTTGTTAAGTACCTACAACAAAAATTTATAATTATAATAAAATAAAAAAAAATATTGCTGGAAAGTGTTTATACGAGCAGTAACTGATGAATATTGCTGCGTATATAAAGGGGTTAAGCTTTCTAAATAAGATGATAACTGATGGAATATCAGATAACTGATGGAATACTAATACCAATTTTTTTTAAAATGCAATAATACTTATAATGCGTACAGAAACACCCAGACATATGCCAATGGCCCGCATGGTCATACCAATAAATGCTACAAAGTTTCGTCATTCGATTGTTTTTGTTTAATTTACTACTAACATCTGTATGAGATAACTGTCCAAATACATATTTTTCTTAGATTGAGTTTTTTTTTTAATTTAAAATATACGCTCCACAGACACCGGAGTCTGTGACCTTTGTCAACTTTGAATTACAATCCAGGGAGGGAGAAGTTATTTACAATACTAGTTTGTGTGTATACCGTTTTTAGATGAAGGGTTGGTGAGCGTTGGCTCACCTATCCAATATAATGTATGACACAATGAAAATTTTATTGCCCGTAAAATGTGCATACGGAAATACTAAACTGTACTATTCCTTTTATTGAGTCCATGAATAGAAACGTAATTGTGCGTGGTGAGTGGAATATCATGATAATGGCAGTATAGTTATCAGAATTGCGTTTTGTATTTGTACTATAGAGACATTATTTTAATATTATCGTCATAATCAGCCGTAATCGTCCACTGTTCATAAGCTTCTCTTCTCGTACGCCACTCGCTCCGGTCCCGTGCTAACCTTGTCCAGTTCGACCTGAGCTGGTGGGCGCCTGACTCTTCGTTTTCCGTTTCCCGTGTTCGCGGCCACCGATCCGTCTTGCGTAAGCGTCCATGCCTCAGCACCATAAGTCAATACAATAATGTATTTACGGTGTAGATTTACTTGGTGGTAGATCTCTTTAGCAGCAGGTCGTTAAGGAAAGTACCACAAGATATTCTACCGCTAAGTAGTAGTGTGCAAACATTTCTGTGTTCCTGTTTGAAGAGTACTGCAGTTAGTGAAATTACTGAGCTGTTGAGACTAACCATCGAAAGTCTCAAAGTAATGAGCGCCAAAGCAGTGATGCCCTGAACTTTGTTTTACTACTCAAAATCCTGTGTATCGCTGCAATGGTTATGGGTAGGCGTTATTTCTACCATCAGGAAAGCGTCTTATTACAATTCCATTTAAAAAAGAAATATCATCACTCTGTCATCAACCATAGCGACATCTAGTTTCATATCAAACTACACATATACTTTAACCAAGGACAATTCCAGAACATTTTAGTACATTTTAGTACAGAACTGTTTTTATTTTGACTAAATATTTATTCAGTAGGTAAACTACCCCAAGGCAAAACATTTGTAATTAGACGGATTATTCGATACAAACTAGTATTTTTTTATTGTCTGTAAATTCAACAAAGAGTATTGTAAATACTTACACAGTATAAATAAACACTTTGTCTCTTACTTATAAATAAAAATTAAATTCGTTGGAAACCGTGTCTTGAAACGGTCGGAGCAAGATACTCCAGTAAGCCCGTACTTCAGCTTTTCGCTTCTAGACACTGCCATTTTATGATTATCGTCACTTCATGGAGTCTCCTGGCGTCCTACGCTATTTGCTAATTCGCGGTCTTCATTCTAGAATACGTCCACCACAGTTTCATTCAGTTTGTTAATATAATTTTTTTTAATACAATAGTAATGAGACGAACGAGACGCTCTCCTTATGGTAAGACATAAGTAAGAGAGGTAAGATATAACGCCTGTCCATGACCATTGCAGCGATACACAAAAGTTTGAGTGACAAAAAAAGTTCTAGGTTATTGCTGCTTTGGCGCTCATTACTTTGAGACTTTAGTCTTAACAGGGCTGTAATTTCGCCTGCAAATATCCTTCAAACCGGAGTATAGTAACCTACTTATTGAGATTTTTTTAGCTCAGTCGTTAGCGCGGTCGGTTCATACGCCGAAGGGCGTGGCTTGCTGCTGGAGAAGGAATTCATCCGAAGCTAGTTAGAATGTAACTCGCCTGTATGGGCACCGCATGAAGCTAAGTACACTCTCATGTTAGAAAATATACAGAATAAATTTACAAGATATCTGAACTTGCGGCTATACGGGGTTTATCCGTTTTGCCCATTGATGTATCCAACATTGTTCGTGCTGGGCATGGTCGGATACAACACATTGGAAGTGAGACGGGACTGGGTGCTCGCATACTACATGATGCGTGTATTTCGGGGCGTTCTGTTAAACCCGGACATTCTATCGATGATGGGACTGTGTGTGCCGCCGGCGGCCACGGCTGTTCTCGGTGCCTCGCGCTAGGACCAACTTGCTGGCTAGGACGCCGTTGGTTCGGACGTTGCATGCATTAAATCGAGTTGCTCAGAAAATATATATTTTTGTATGTTCGGTACCAGAATTTAAATCGAAATTACTTATGACGCATGCATTTTTTTTTTAAATTTTATAATTGTAATAATAGCATGAACAATAATAATATGTATGTTGACTAACGCCATCACATTAGGGAAACCCAGTGAGGATGGTGTGAAACGTTGTAAATAAATAAATAAATAAATAATCATGAGGAAACCATAGCATAGTGGTAAGGTATTTTCTAGTACTCACCTGGCTAGCCACCACCCTCAAGTTGAAAATCTGCCGCCAAGCACCTAACGGGGTATTCCGGCAGCCCCGCTCGAGGCTAGGCGTGATTCACACCGTCCCTTACCGTCAGGTGAGCTGTGATTATACACCTAACCTGTGAGCAACAATAAAAAACCTATGCCCATGACTTTAGTTCTCCGACACATAATTTCGTTTCGGATTTTTAATTTCCTGTTACCTTATTTAGGAGTACATAAATCTACTATGTGACATTTTTTACTGCCCACTCTTACATGTAGATTTACCTCATAAACATAACACGTTCTTACTTAATATTGACCATAAAAGTGAAGAATGGCCCTAAAAATGAGAACAAAGGTACGACATAAAAAGGAGTTGGAATAATATGATAAGGGGGAATTGGGGACGGGGCTATAAATATCGGCGAGCGAGTAGAACAATGTTATCGGTTACTTACAGGTTTTTACAGCATTTTTTTCATGGTTGTCAAGCTAGGTGTTTGACCACAACTCACTTGATTTTAGGTGACGGTGCGCTCGACGATGGTAAAGCACAGCTAGCCTGGAATGGAACCCAAAGCCCCTAGCTCTCAAGTGAGGCTGACGAAAGATAAAGTAAGGTGCTTTGCGACAGACTTTCAACTTAAGTGTGGTTGGTAGCTATCGGTCTAAGATAGAGCACGCTTGCCTAGAAAATACCGATTCACTCACGATTTGAAGACACCCAGATTGTATCCACCAGAGAAAAAAAAAAGAATATTTTTATTGAACACCTAAATAATCAGTACGGCTACGAATCCACTACGAACATGCTACGGCGGTAGAGCCACTGTCGTAGCACTGCGTTTTGCTACGATAGCTTAAATCGAGCTACGAGCTATTGTTGGGGCATATCCTACTTTCATTCTGCTTTCTTATAGATAGATATATATAAACTATTCACACCAAAGTGAGAAAAAAGTACAGAAACAATGGAAGCTCATAAGTTAGTGCCAATAGTGGCGGCTTTATCGCTAAAAGCGTTCTCTTCCGGGCAACCAGGTATGGGAAAATTACTGACTAAGAACAGACGGGATATGTTGAAACTGTTGAGTCATAAAATTAAGTGCTAAGTACCTATAAGTAATTATGTAATACTTAAGGTTATTTGTTAAATAAGCACGTTCAAATATTACATAATATCAATATTTTAATAACTATCTCCTCTATACCAGTTGTATTTTTTAATTTGTTGGTTTTCTAAGCCAAAAAGTCACAGATAAAAGCTTGATACATCATTTGGTTGGCAATCATCAGTTATCGTTCGATATCTCATCTGCCACCTCGGACGGGGAGATACCAATGTAATATATGTCCGTTATCAACTTAATCTCGGGGGATGTACCTATCTCAACGTCAAAGCGAGTGCGCGCGACAAACTAAGAACATTGCAGTTACGTCCATCCAATTTTATGTGTATAGTTATTCATATTCGTATTTATTGGTATATTCAATTTACAGTCAATGTGCATACAGTAACACACATAGTAATCATTTTATAAAATAATAATAATTAAATAAATATTGTAGGACACATTACACACAGCGCCATCTGACCCCAAACTAAGCAGAGCTTGTGTGATGGAAGTCAGATAACTGATAGGGTAACTAAATTAGGGCAACTAAATTAAATACGGTAAGCTTGTTTAAATTCATAACAATGTATCAATTATTTCTACAACAAACACTCATTAAAATCACCCAAACCCGTCCTGGGTTCGTCACTGTAAATTTGTCCTGAGTGGAAATCGAACCCACAGCCCTACACGCCATACAGCGCAAGAAACTAAGAAAATGACACTACTAAATGAGCTACTAAGGTAGTCCAACACGCAATTTACAGATTTTATTTTTGCAATATTTAAATTTATTTTAGGATAAAAGTCACACGCGATTTTAATAATAACCACAGAGCCGTCCACAGCCGCAAAAAGCTTTGTTACAAAAAAGCCTTAAGTAGAATTTTGGCTTACTTCCCAAGAAACCAATGTTCATAACATTCATTCTCGTAGGTATTCATATCATGTTTGCCGAGCGGCTTCGTGGTCTTGAGTAGGTATTATGTCGAAGGTAGGTATTACGACGGAGCTTACGAAGACGTTCCGACTACAATCAAAGACGAATCATGAATAAGGCTTCCGCAGGGCGCGCCAGTGTGTGACAGTCTTTATTGAAACAGTACCTTGAAAATAGCTACAATAAATACCGCTTAACGATCAAGTATAAAAATCTCGTGTAAAAAAACATCGTAGAAGCTTATACAGCCATTAAATAGAATGCTATCAGGTTAGAGCGCACTACATTAATTCAACACTGTAAAGTAAGAAGCAAAGCATTTCCTTTTTTCTAAATTGTAAAAGAAATACATTGAAAAATTATTGTTTGTTGCCCGAAACAATAAAACTTAACGCCTTAGCACCGACTTCAAACAGATCGCCAACATCACCGATATCACCGATTACCAATTTCAATCAGTAGGTTGCACACACTTATAATAATAATAATTTTATTTAAATAGAAATTAATGCATTCCTGTTTCATGTAATATTTAGTGTGGACTATCGATCCATCAAACATTAGTGGCTTTTTAATTTCAGTTCAGTGCCCTTTTCAACCGAATTTTAAAAAGGAGGTGGGTCTTAATTCGTTTGTATTTGTTTATGTTTGTTACCTCAAAACTCCGTCGTTTATATACCCAATTTTTTTTTTTTATTTTATTTAAAAAGATACAATTTTTGTCCCATACAATTTCATCGAAATCGGTTCAGTAGTTTGATTTTTAAACCAAAATACCTAAAAGCTGTTTGTGCTAAAAGTACCTAAAAGCTGCAGTGTTTAGGCTTAGAGGCATAAAGTCGGTTTTTTATGTATACATTATTCTTATCGTAGTTCGTAGGCGAGAGGTCATTTATTATATGACATTCTATTGTATAATGAGGTCAATTTTTGTTTGTTTATTTGAAATTTCATATATGTAGAATATTTGCCGAAATTTGTACAAATAAATCATTTGATGTATATATATTTTCTGTTCTATTAATGCACACTTTCTTAACAGTCCAGTGTTTGGGCGATATAATGCACTGCGACCTTTATACAGATAGAGGCAGCTATTATCTGTTGTTAGGTTGGAAAAGAGGTCAATATATTATTTGGTATTTTTTTATGTTTTTCTCTATATGTTTAAATCATTTGAGTCCGTTAACTTAGACATCAGCTGGTAAACGGTATCAGTACTTTAAAAAAGAAATTGTTGTATTTTGAAAATATAATAAGACAATCAAATAATAATAAAATAAGTATCGTAGGTTATTTCACACAGCGCCATCTAGCCCCCAACTAAGCAAAGCTTTTACTATGGGAGCAAGATAACTGAAAGAATACTTATATATTTTTTTGGAAATACATATTTGTTATACATACAGAATACCCAGACATAACAAACATTTATCGTGACAAAATACTGTATGGTTTGTATTTTTTGTTTGTTTGTGACGACATATAGAGAGGCGTACCTACTTGATAGTGATAGTAGTTTGAGTTCGCCTACCTACTTTGAGTCTATGCTTTCAAATAACCATTGCAGTGCTACCAAAAAAAAAACACTTAAATAAACAAAAAAAGTCTAATCTTATTAGTACTTTACTACAATCGACGGTGAGTCTCATTAACTTTGTCAATTTGCAGAAGTCTTTTTTATCACTAATAAGCTTACGTTTGACCTCCCATCTCATCTGATGTAAGCGAAGTTAGTAAAATTACTTTTTCGAAATTACTATTTTAAATTAAAACATTGAGTCGCGTTGATTACTTTCTTCTGTGATTTTTTATATATCTGTTATCCGAAATAAGAAGTCCAAATAAATCTGTGCTCAAGGTTGGGCTCAGAACTAATAGAGGTTAGAGAATATCTTAATAGATATGATGAGCCTCTCACAAAAGGTCTATTTGTCGCAAAATAGAACCCACAGGTTTTGTGTACTGGTTTATTTTCACTGCTGACAAGCTAAGCGACAGTATAAAGAGAGTTAGTGTAACTGATACTTTTAAATTTGTGATTTTTACATTACTCGTAATAGTTCAACAACGTTAAAGTATATACAAGGATTACAATTAGAATTTAATGTTATGTTACTTTATTATACATATAGATAGTAAGACCGACACACATACTAACACACGTGCAAGCACACGCACAAAGACACACTCATCTCACACACGCAAACACACACAAACCACAAGCGCTCATAAACAAACCACACGCTCACACGAACACACAAACACAAACCACACGCTCGCACACAAAGGTACACAATTATTACTTATATGTGAGGCAGCTCAAGCTCATTGTTGACACACACCTTTCGACGTGTGAACCGACCACGCTAACCAATGAGTTGTCATCGCTACAAATCGCTACAAATACATTTTTATCCAATACCGTAAAAAATATGCACGCCGTTTCTGCTTTAGACAAACAGCCATCCCCCATCTGTCAATCCTAATTTGCTATTTTCTCATCAACATAAGCCGAATGTAGTAAATTAGCTTTCGTCTGTAGACTGGGTAGTGAGCCCCCGTGGCCGCCTCACCTGTAGTGGAAGAAATGTGGCAATACACGACACCCTGTTATACTACATTTATCAGGTATAATATGTAGAAAGAGTAGTCAACAGGTTTCTTTTATACTAAATATTAAGGTAAAATGAGTCTCGAAATTAACAGATAATCATGCCGAAAAATGTTGCAAGATCAATTCAGTTACAATACGGTGCTTATAAAGCTTTTTTTTTATGGCTGACTGGCTAGGTGTTTGATCATAGCTCACCTGATGTTAAGTGACGGTGTGGCCGAAGATGGTAAAGCACACCTAGCCTGGAATGGAACTGGCTCTTAAGTGAGGCTGCCGGAACACACCGTTAGATGCTTGGCGGCAGATTTTCAACTTAATTTTCAGCATGGTAGCTAGCCAGCCGAGTACTAGAAAGTACCCTACCACCACGTTGTGGTTTCCTCACGATGTTTTTCCTTCACCGGCAGCTCAAGCTAACCCACGCCCTTCGGCATGCGACCCTACCGCGCTAACCACTGAACCATCATCGCTACAAATCAAGGCTATCCAGGTTTTTCTACTCGAAGGGACTTTTATCATTTATGGAAGAGATTTTCGAGACCTTCGATGGTTAGTCACAATTACAGGGCTGTTAAAGCCCTGTAATTTCGCTACCTGCGTACCCTTCAAACCGAAACACACTGAGTACAGAATATTTGGTACTGTTACTTGTTATTGTTAATATCTGGTAAGGTTAAAGATTATGCGCCTGAAATTTGATTGTTGTCTCTTTTAGATAATTAACTTTTTAAAATAAATAAAATAAAAAACATGGCTCATTTTCTATTACTAGGGCATGACCGGATTCGACCATAATATACATACTTTGTGAGACTTTGACTATAACTTAAACTTATTTAAGTTGATTTTTACCCGACTGCCAAGGAAGGGTTATGTTTTTCGCGCGTATCTTGTATGTATGTATGTAAATTTCTTTATAAGCTCGTATCTTCCAAACGGCCGAATGGATTACGACAATTAAGGTATCGATAGATTCGTCTAAAGTGTAATAAAAATTACATTTACGTTAATTTAAAAAAAAACAAACCTATTAAGTACGGTATCTAAATAAATGCAATTAAAAGAGGATTACAAAAATTTATATGTTTTATAATGTCACATCACATCATCAGCCATAGGACGTCCACTGGACATAGGCCTCCTCCTGGTGGGGGGGTTTTGCCAATACTCGCCACGCTTGGCAGGCGGGTTGGCGAGCTCAGTTAGGTGTGATTGTTCAAGGAAGACGCTGCTGCCCATCTTCCGGATTACATCCCTTAGCCGACTCTTACGGCAACCATGGGTAGAGAAGGTGGGGTACAATTCTTACGCCGGCACCACCACGGCAAAGAGTTATAATGTAATGAGTAAATTTAATTAGTAATAATAGATTTGTTTAAGAATGTTTTTTTTTTTTCCTTTAATTATATAGGTATAGCTATTTCAATCGCAGTCAGGTTATAGATTTTTTAAACTCTATGGCTTGTTCATAAATACTTGAAAAATATCAAAACACTTCACAGTGGCAAATATACAAAAGATGCCAAAAGAAATAGAATAAGAAGTTTGTCTCGGCCCCAATTGTTACATTAAATAATATTTTAAACAATTATCACTTTTAAAATAAAATAGGGTATATTGTAAATCTCTAAGATATTTTAGCAAGACAATAAATAAGTTGCGTAAAAATATAAATGCAAAGTTGTCTGAACTTCCAGCAGCTGAAATCTCAGACAGAAAGTTACTAAGTTTAAACATAAAGTTCCAAACGGGATCTGTTCAGTGTTCAGTCTGGCTTTAGAATACTCCGGATGGTCTCCAGACCGACTTTAAATTCAAGGCGTCACTTTTAAAGTTACGATTGTGAGAAATCGTACTTCAAAACAGTACTTTGGAACTTTGCTACAAGAATAGAATTAATTAAATACTCTGCGTAATTATATAATGTAAGATGCTCGGGTTACGCGAAACGTAATTACTCTAAAGTGAAACAAGTTCCTTCTCCTTCTCCTTAAAGGGCACCTTCTTACGGCGGCGTCGTGTGTCGGGTCGCTCTCTTCCCTCAGACATGGTCGAGGAGGGCGTTAGCTGGCACATGCGTCATACTCGTGATCGGGTACTGTTTGCAGGTCACTGCACTGCTCGCGGTATACACACAGCTCACCTGATGTTAAGTGCCGTATGGTCTGAAATAGTAAACACACCATGCCTGGAATGGAATTGGCTTTCAAGTGAGACTGCCGGAACACATCATTAGATGATAGGCGGCAGATTTTTCTACTTGAGGGTGGTTAGCTAGCCAGCCGAGTCCTAGAAAGCACCCTACCACCACGCTATGGTTTCCTCACGATGTTTTCCTTCACCGGCATCTCAAGCTCATTGTTGGGATTTGAATCCATACCCTTCGGCATGGGAACCGACCGCGCTAACCATTGAGCTATCATCGCTACAAACTTTAACCTTAGATTAAAATTAATTAAACTAACTAAAGTATAAAAATATTGTAATAAAAACAGTTGACAAATGTCACAGACCCCAGTGTCTGTAGTGACACATTAAATTAAAAAAAGAACACCTCATTGTATATAATATATATTCTATATAGGTATATATGTCCTACATATGATACAATCGTAAACGAGCCGAATCTGTACAATATTAAAAAAAAACGCATTGTACATAATATGTTACTGAGGACAAAAAATATAGTTTTCATAATTTTTGTCTGTTTGTCTGTGCGTTTGTGCACGTCAATCTCAGTAACGGCCAAACCGATTTGAATGCGGTTTTCATTTATGTATTATGCAAGCTTCCTTTAACATTAATTGTTTGTTTCATTCCAATCTGTTCACAAATAAAAAAGTTATGTTAATAGATGTAAAACGCGCTATTCTAGAAACGCGCTTCGGTCGATTTATCGGAATTAGTTTGCTAACTGTTGTTTGCAAATCCATGTTTGGAAATTTATATGAAAACAATGAACACAATGTTAATACATAATGAAACATTAATTTCGCCCTTAACGAATCCATACGGACAGAGTCGCAGACACTAGTCTATTTTTTTTTTATGGCTGACATGCTAGGTTTTTGACCATAACTCATCTGATGTTAAGTGACGGTGAGGTCGAAGATGGTAAACCACACCTAGCCTGAAATGGAACTGGCTCTCAAGTGAGGCTGCCGGAACACACCGTTAGATGCTTGGCGGCAGATTTTCAACTTGAGGGTTCTAGCTAGCCAGGCGAGTACTAGAAAATACGCTACCACTACGCTATGGTTTCCTCACCGGCAGCTCAAGCTCATTGTTGGAGTTTGAACCCACGCCCTTCGGCATGCGAACCGACCGCGCTAACCACTGAGCTATCATCGCTACATATCATATCATCTATAATGTAATTGTCGTCCTATTTTTTTACTAGATAATATATCTGGTGACTCGTGAACATAATACGCCATTTTAGTTTTGCTTTTGCGGGATTACTCACGTTTTATAATGTCGACAGATAAAGTTATGATTATCTTAATATCTAAAATGCAATGCTTAAATGTGTCAACAATACGTCAGTTGCGTTATAAAATAATATGCTACAATTATTTATTATTTTCCTTGTTTTTGGCAATGCGCTTTGTAAACTTGCCAGTGTCATTTTTCAATTATTCAATAATGTAGCGATGATAGCTCAGTGGTTAACGGGGTCGGTTCACACGCCAAAAGAATGTTCATTCGAAATGCCGGTGAAGGAAAATATCGTGAGGAAACCATACCATGTTGGGTACTTTTTAGTACTCGGCTAGCGACCATTCTTAATATGAAAGTCATCCGCCAAGCACCTAAAGGTATGCTACGACAGCCTTACTTGAGAGCTAGTTCCATTCCAGGTTAGGTATGTTTATTATCTTTGATTACGCCGTCATTAAACATCAAGTGAGCTATAGTCAAACATGTAGCCTAAAATATAGGTAGCCATCGGGACTGCAAACAGAAATGAAAACGCCAACCCCTAAGATTTTCTCCTAAAAAGTCGCTTTACGCAATTAAAAACGTTTTAACTTTAACAAAACGTATATCAGTTCACAAATAATATTTAACAATATTTAAATAACGTTATTATTTAAAAAAAGTAATTAAATAAACAAAAGCTTTATATTACAAGGCAAGTAATCAATTTCAATTACCTCCCGCTCTGTCCGCTTCGAGCACAAATGTGGAACAATAGACAAAAGCTTTCTTATCTCTTACGAAAAGAAAACTCCCTAGTAAGGTAACAGGACGCCAGATTAGAGCTCCGTCGACCCGCTCGCTAAATCGAGTTTCCGCTGATTATCACCGACAATACGTCTTGCGGCTAGTACGTGGGCAATATTTCATGAAATAAAGTCAGACTAGTAAAATAGGTGTTTTCAAGAGGAAACAAAAGCATACGTCTTTGATACATCAAGAATTATATATTTTATGGCTGACAGGCTATGTGTTTGACCACAGCTCACCTGATGTAAAGCGAAGATGTGGTTTACGATAGAGCAAGCTTCATGATCATCATCAACTCAGTCGTAGGACGTTCACTGTTGGAGTTAGGCCTTCTCTAATGATATCCATAAAGACCGGTTGGAAGCGGCACGCTTGTTTCGAAGAAACCGGGACTTGAAGGCACTTTGCTGGCGCAGCGAGCCACAATGCGTCTTGGCCTCTGATTTTAAAAGGTCATCTTTCTTGATCTTGAACTGCTTCATACGAAGTATTGACTTCCAGTACTTCCAGTGTGTCCATACTCGGAACGACCGATAGGTCTTTTAGTGGTCCAAGATATGCTCTTTTTACCGTGCGATCGTTCTCCATCCTCCAAGATGTCCAAGTCAAAGAAGCCTAATGTGGGACCTAATTTTGATCTCTGGCACCAGTTCTTCAGTCTCTTGGATTTTACGGATCGCCGTCCTTACTTCTAGTCAAACCCAGAATTTTTGTTAGTCCAGCAACCAAGACCATTTTTTTGTGCTCTCGCCTGATAAACGTCGCTTATCCATAAATGATGAGCAACATTTTGACCTCAGAAATCAGCAACAATTGTTATCTCTAGGTCACCGTCCTTCTAGTAAGAACGTACCCAAACTAGTACACAAAAGTGTACAAATAGTAGTGTTTTATTAACAAAAGAACCGAATTATGTGCATGAGTGTAGGAGACGTTGCTATCTGTTTGCGGGCGAAAAGCATAATGGCGGATTGCACGAACACTATAAGACGATTTTAGAAAGGCAATCCTGGTATAAATCCCTCCTGGTGGTTTTGGTCCCTACTTATATTAGACGGTACTCAGGTACCGTCAAGGTAAATCTTAGTCTGTTTAGTAATAAAAAAATTTAGTTATCAGGCGAAAGATTAGCTTAGTCTAAAAATATTCATTGTCATTTCTACAAAATGTTGTCGTACCAAAAAAATTGTGATTTTAAGTATCCTAAAATGTGGTTAGGGTCTGAGGTATACATTGATTCAGATCTCTGATACTGCGAGTAAGCTGGCAGTCGCCACTTGCCCACTTCGCTAGTAGCTCAGTTTGAGTCCGGGAGCGGTTTGGGACGCACGTCGCGTCTATCTTTGGCGCCGATTCTTTCCCATCGCGAACTATCAAACTCTTTTTAAATTTTAACCAGTAAATTGCCAGTGTTTATCGGCCTATTGTTTTTATTTATAATCAGATTAAACTTACAACTTTTTTATTTGAAAGAGACACGGAACTTTGGTTAGAAGATTATAACTTTTTTAAAGTTTGAATTTAGTTTTTTAAAACGGTTTTAATATTTATTTTTGGATTTTTGAAATACATTAATGTGTTGCGAGTGAAAAGTTTTTATTTAAATTATTAGTGAACTCTTGGTTTGGAAAATACAGAATATTGTGTACACAATGTGAGGTAAGTTTTTTGTTCACTTTTAGCTTACATTTTCAGAGAAAGCATTAAATAACGTCAGAACGTTTTTTGAATTCTAACATATCTTTTAAACTTTTTTAAAAAAACGTCCTAAGATTCCCAAGTGTTAGATAAATTAGTAATATTTGATGTGTTAAATTAATTTCGACAACCTAATAATAGGCTAAGTTGTACATGATTCAGATAAAAAATAATCTTTGAAGTACGAGGTAACCATGACTTTCATAAAATTAAACTTTGTAGCAATTTCTTGGTAAATTTACTAAGTAGGTAATACCTTTTGTTTTTTTTTTTTGCCACAACGGTATAGTACGGTTTTCGCAACACTGTTTAACATGGTCCACGGTAGCACCAACTCGGTTGGTTAAACCTAGGAAAGTAGTAAAACAAAAAAAATTAGTAGTAAGTCTTTAATAATAGCTGACATTAAACAAAATTAGGAATTAATTTTAGATTTAAATGTATAAAAATTTGTGTGAAATATCCGTTTGAATTCATAGTTTTTAGTTAGTTATTTTAATTTTAGTTTTAGTAGCGATGATAGCTCATTGGTTAGCGCGGTCGGGTCGCATGCCGAAGGGAGTGGGTTCAAACCCCAACAATGAGCTCGAGCTACCAGTGAAGGAAAGCTACCTTTAAGTTAAAAATCTGCCGCCAAGCATCTAACGGTGTATTCCAGCAGTCTCACTTGAGAGCCAGTTCCATTCCAGGCTACGTGTGTTTTACCATCTTCAACTACACTTCACATAACATCAGGTGAGCTGTGGGCAAACACCTAGCCTGTCAGCCATTAAAAAAAAATTGTTTTTTTCATTCAATGGTCTTTCATCTCTTTAATTTTAACTCCATAGTACTGACTGTACATCAGAGATACCATTTTTTTTAAATACTTAACCATGTAGTACATGGATTAATATCAATGTAACTTAAAATATACGTACGTAGCAAAAAATAAGACAAATAAATGTATTCATCACAGCCAAGGGAATAAAAAAGTTTGACAATCGCGCAAAGAAAAACTTGAAAGGATTTTTCACGCTCAAGTTAAAATAAGGAAAAAAAAAACACTTTCCATTTCTTAACGCATTACATCTAATAATAAAATTCTCTTTAAACGAGCAATTCTTGTATATAATCTGAATCTCAGAAACGGCTCCAACGATTTTTATGAAATTTGGTATGCAGGTGGTTTCGGGGGCGATAAATCGATCTAGCTAGGTTTCATTTTTAGAAAACGAAACAAAATACCGAGCAAAGTTCGGTCATCCAGGTACTTTTCATAATAAACAATCTTTGAAAAGTGTGAACGCTACTAAAAGCTACTTGTTACTACGGTACAATAGAGCATACATTTGTAGCGATGATAGCTCAGTGGTAAGCGCGGTCGGTTCGCATGCCGAAGGGCGTAGGTTCAAACCCCAACAATGAGCTTGAGCTGCCGGTGAAGGAAAGCATCGTGAGGAAACCATAGCGTGGTGGTAGGGTACTTTCTAGTCCTGGGCTGGCTAGCTACCACCCTCAAGTTGAAAATCTACCGCCAAGCATCTAACGGTGTGTTCCGGCAGCCTCACTTGAGAGCCAGTACCATTTCAGGCTAGGTGTGCTTTACCATCTTCGACCACACTGTCACTTAACGTCAGATGAGCTGTGGTCAAACACCTAGCATGACAAGCATTAAAAAAAAAGAGCATAGTTTGCAAAAATGCCACAGAAAGCATTACTATAAAATACTACCAAACATTTTCCAAACGGATGAGTGCTACCGTAATTACGAATATGATTCCCATTCGTCTATTTTTTTTGACAAAGCCTACTATAAGGTGGCTCATTACGTGGAAGACAGGAATATTATGGTTGTAGTAGCTTCTCTCTGCATTTGCATCCCCCTGGCTAAGTGACAATTGTAGTAAGCATAATGTATGTTTTAATATTTAACTGTAAACTGTATCCTAATATGAAAAGAAAGATCCACAAAAAAAATGCCTTGCTGAGTTTCTTGCCGGAGTCTTCTCAATTGAAGTGTAATTACGAGCCGGTGGTAGATTCAAACATGTAACTTAAAGTTCATAAGTGCCTCACCAGGGCCTAAACTGAATAAATGACTTTTTGATTTTGATTTTCAATTGTTTTACTTAACTTGCCGTTACATAAATACATATCGGTAAACATTTGTGATGATGATGATGAAAAATTATCATGCACGACTTTCTCGAAATGAACACTGCATGCACAAGAAAAAATACATTAAGGTACACTTCGTAAATATTATGTGACATATTATGAAAATATTTGATTTTTCCTGGTGTATTGTTTACACACACACACACACACATCATCAGCCATAGCACGTCCACTGCTGGACATAGGCCTCCTCCTGGGTGGGTTTTGCCAATACTCGCCACGCTTGGCAGGCTGGTTGGCGAGCACAGTTAAGTGTGATTGTTCAAGGAAGATGCTGCTGCCCATCTTCCGGATTACATCCCTTAGCCGACTCTTACGGTAACCACGGGTAGAGAGGGTGGGGTACTATTCTTACGACGGCACCACCACGGCAAACGGTGTATTGTTAAAAATGTCTTATTTATTAGATATTTTGTTGTAAGACGAGAACATCCGGTATAATGGTGAATGTTGACAATACATGGTCCGGAAAGAAAGACTGAAGAATATTTTTCTGTTAACGAGACGGCTGCTGAAGCGCGGAACTAACAAGTTACATTTTGCGAGTAAGTCAGGACTGTCAATTTTATGCAAAAATACGATATTCCTTCTATGCGCAAGAGAATACATATTGAAATGTGCAAGTCTGGAGTTATAATTAAGATGTCAGGGTAGAACAAGTATTGTTCGCATACAAGAGGTGGTAGAGAAATTACTTTTGAAGTCTTTCTATACGATTAATGTGTACTGCGTACGATGGGCTCCAGATTGTGCTACAGTAATCCAAGAGGAACCTTACGCAACAATTTAATAGAATGATCAGAATTACAAACACCGCTAACTTAATGAATTACTAATGAGATGAACGATCATGACCATTGACGCGATACCCAGAACTTTAGGTAATAAAACAAAGTCCAGGGCATCGCTGCTTTACCGCTCAATATTTTGAGACCGTTACACTTTAAACCAGAACACAGTTCTGTATTTTTTTTTATTACTATCTTTTTCTCGCGACTTCGTACGCGTGGTATTTATCAAAAAGAAATCTAATGTTTTCAAATTTTCTTCTTCCTTAATTTTTCTTTCCTGAATAGTTCTACGAAGTATCAAAAAACTTAAAAAAAGTATTAATGAAATCTGTTAAGTCGTTGTCAGGTTCTGGCGTGGCCAAGGGAAACACGGATAATTTTTTATATAAATAATAAATTATTACTATTGCAGTTTAACACAATATTCTACTTTAGCGAATATAACTTAAACTAAACGCAATACACAGTAATTTTTACACACTACTACTTGGCGGCAGAATATCTATTGCTGCGGTGGTGCCTATTTAGACGATCTTCTGTTAATGAGATCTGTCACATCATAGGAAATCTATTAATTAATTAGTTGAATACGATGAAAAAGATTTAAGTTCTGATGCTTAATAAATAATTATTTTAGAAATTTTCGGTATGGGTAACATTTATGAGTTCGCGTCACCGACATGCTAACGAGACATGTTTAATTTTAACATCTGTCAGTTTTTTATATATTATCTTTTAGCTTTAACAAATAACAACATTAATATCATCATTTTATTTATTTTTCTATTTTTACAGCAAGCTGTGGAAAAATATCAGTTCTTTGCAGTACAAAGCCCTTCGTCGCACAACAATAGCTGTTCTTGGCAATAATTTCTATAAATGTGCAATTTACTCCATTGTATCTCAGGGCTTTAACACGGTACAAGAAAAATCTAAAGTCGTTACAGCTGAGACTTAGACATAGAATAGAATACGTACAAAATTATTGTTGTTGCTTTTTTTTAATTGTACACCGACAATCGGCACACTATAACATAAAAACTAAAAAAGAGATATAAACAAAAAAAAACAAAACAACATTGACTAAATTGTAGTACAAAGGCGGCTTTATCGTCTAGAGCGATTTCTTCCAAACAACCTTTGACACGCAACAATTTATCACAGTACAAACTAAATAATAGAAAATTACTGTAATTATTCTAATGTAAATAAATAAAAATGTAATTCCTTTTTTTAACTCTTTATCAGTAACGTGTTTTCCATTCGTGGTTGTCTAGCTGATATCGCTTTTAACGATAAAGCCGCCACTTGTGGCACTAGCTCATGAGATTTTGTTTTCTGTACATTTTTTCTATTTCTGGTGTGCACAATAGTTTCTATATATCTATCTATATTACAGGATGGTCCAAAAAAAGGGGTGTAATGTTTTTAAGGTTCATTTATGCATGTGGGTTTCTTTATTCCATCATAACTAGTGAATGCCAGAACAGATTAAGGCTAGCGCTACTATCAGTCGAATGTTGAGCTCGCCTTTACTACAAGCTTCAATTCAATTTCCTCATAACGTTTATCATGAATATGTCTATAGTTTTCCTTCTGTGTTTTTGTACTGTATAAAACGTAAAGCTGTATTTATTTGCGGTACTTTGTATCTATCTAACTAGATATTTCTTTGTTGTGGTAAAAACTTGGTTGTCTCTTCCTGTGAGATTCAACCACTTCTAGTACTTATTTAGTATTTAAAAATCAAATAGCGAATCAGTACTCTATACCCACGTAGAACGCTATGCGGCCCACCGGTGGGACAGTGAGACTTTACGTTGGGGTCTCGCAAAAATAACGATACTTAAATACCTGTAAAATAGTACCCCACCCTCACTACCCGTGGTTGCCGTAAGAGTCGGCTAAGGGATGTAATCTGGAAGATGGGCAGCAGCGTCTTCCTTGAACAATCACACTATAACTGCGCTCGCCAACTCGCCTGTCAAGCTTGGCGAGTATTGGCAAACCCCAAGGAGGAGGCCTTTGTCCAGCAGTGAATGTCTAATGGCTGATGATGTGATGATGAATTACCTGTATCTATCGTTCCAATTAACCCAACCTACTGGTATATTTTGGGATTTTTTTATTCATAAATTTCAAATAAATAATGAAGGATACTGATAGTTACAATTAGATTTACTTCTAGATAAGGGATTATCAAACTATTTAGGGCAAGAGACTCCTTTTCCAAAATGAACTGATACCTCAGCCCCCATAGCCAAATTACTATAAAAATCTTATCTCTAGTTTTTTCCCTATTGATACAAAATACTTGCGGTAAAAACTTTACGGTTGGTTAAGTGAGTTTATTATTAAAATTAGTAATTCTTTTAACAAGTTGGTAACATAACTTATACAGTATCTTGAAACTTTCAAATAAGAACTTGTGTTAATTTTTAGATCTCGTCGACCCCCGAAATCAGTTTTCGTTTATGTTGACCCCTGGGAAATTGATATCGACCACTTTGGGAATCCCTGTTCTAGATCAAGGTGCTCCATCCTCAGCCGTACCTTGGTGGCCTACTATTTAACATAAGGAAAATATAGAGAATATTATGCTTTGCCCGCTTTTGAGAAAACAATTGAAAAGATAATAAACATACGTCAAGATTTTAAAAAACGTCTCAGGTATCCAAGAATAACAAAAGGCGTAAAAGCGAAGCATAATATTTTCTTAAGGACACTTCTAAGCACTCGCGTCTGCGGAGCTGAATCTCGTAAAAATAATATCGTGTATATTCCCAAGGTGATGAAGCTATCAAGAAACGAAGCCCTTTCAGACTACGCCTCTCTACTCCTGGAACATACGGTTCGAGCAAGAAATGTTGCTATAGATATTCCATTCAAATACAAATATTTTATTGAAAACAGTAGATTTGGTAAATATTTTCATTATCATCATTATATCAGCCGTAGAACGTCCACTACTGGACAGAGGATTTATGGATTAACGTATTAATGAGTCTTTAGACTTGGAAAATAAATAGGCTTCCATAAAGACCGATTGGAAGTGGCTCGCATCCAGCGCGTTCCTGAAGTATTTATAATTATTACTATAAATATTATGTTATAAGAAGTCCTAGCGAGACAAGGACCTACCGAAACAAGGATGATGAAAATTATCTCGGGATTTACCTTGAGTTTATTATTATCAAATATCATTTGTCACTAAATTATAATTATATTTAATTAATGTACATTTAATTTAGGCCGAAAAGTGAAAACAAACCTTATCACTAGTATCGTAGTTAGTAAATAGGTCGCAAATTTTTTGTTATTTTTTATAGTTCTACAAGTCCTAGCTCAGTTTTAATTAGAGTCCCTGAAACCCTTGATCCTTGATTCCTTGATTAATTTTACTTAACTTACAGAGTAAAATTATATTAAAGACGCGAGCTACTTTACAGAGATTTATTATTTTCCACTTTCCAAACTTATAAAATAAGTAGGAATTTTTCGTGTAGGTATTTTTCTAAAAAAATATTTTGTGTATCTAAAAGAGATTTTAATGTAAAAGTAATGAGACGAACTAGATGCTCTCCTGATGGTAAGAGATAACGCACGTCCATGATCATTGCAACAATACACACGAACTTATAGAAAAACAAGTCCAGGGCATCGCAGCTTTGGTGTTTATTACTTTGAATCTTTAGTCTCAACAGCCCTTCAAACCGGAAAACAGTAATACTTACACACTACTGCTTAGCAGCAGAATATCTCCTCCTGACCTTATATAAAGAAATCTACCACCAACCATACCGCCTCTTTCGTGTCTTTTTCCCAATTAATTTTTAAATACAAGTTTGTATCTAGGTATAAGGCACGTGCGGGTAGCGTTCAACTTCAGATTCAAGTTCATCGCGTTGCAGGGACCTGTACAGTGCCTAGCATTTGCGACCCAAGAGTAGGTTTAAGGGGCTCCTTTAAATATGTATTAACACTCACCAGCCCGTGTTCCCATCCTTGCCAAATCAAATTTAATGTGATTCACCAAAGCTGCTTTGGATACTCTTTCCAACAATGAATCTACATATTATGTATATGTTTTACTTTCGCGAGATTACTCACGTTTGATTAGGTATATGCGATTCTCTGACTATAGTTTCGGCCACACCCGGTGGCCTTTTTCATGGAGACAAAGCTCAGTACAACGCACTACAGGCCGCTGCACGCTTCGCGCGTATAGACAGCAGTTAGTGCGCGGGCGCGGGGGTGTGAGCAGGTAGAGTACCGAATTGCGTCGGTGCGCTCTGAAGCCCTCAACAAAGTCCTTCTATGCGGTGTCAGGAATATGCCAGCACACAAAGCTCACTGCGAAGTCTTCAGGTCTTCGTCATTATAGAAGTTCTTGACAGCAGATGATTATAGAGAAATTTTGCTAGAATTCTCGTTCCCACCTCTACTACTATAAAAACAGCTAAATTATGGCGATCTGGGATAGCTTTAATATCTTTGGATATACCACAAATAACTATTATAATACATATTCAAAGGATAGGTATTCAATAAGTATGGGAACAGCGATATTGATACGTCGGTGTCGTCTCTCTTCTGTCGGCGAAACGGAGCGCGAAATCGGAAAAATACTACAAAAATATTGTTCCCAAATTCTATGTGATTCGCGCTTTTTTCAGACGAATGTTTGTTCTTATTGTTAGTTTTCCTTGGAATGATTTCTTGGAATGAATATAGCTATAAATAAAATAATAATCCCTACAATAAGCTATGCTTAGTGTAGCATTTGAGCACAATCACTTGTTCATCAACATTATCATCTCAGCCGCGGGACGTCCACTGTTGTGCTACTGGTGCGAGAACACGGAAAGAGTCGTGTCGCCCCATTGTTTTTTTTTTCCAAAACTAATGTTTTTTCGATTATTTATGTATAAGAACAGTGATGTTTTATTCACAAAGTGCCGAACCACAAGCGCGAGTGTGGGAAAGTGATATAATGTGGTGAAACATGACTTTTCGTGTTGCTCCCAAAACTCCATCCAAGCGTATAGTAAATTCGCCAATACTTTAGTATGACTAGATTTGCCTGGCACTGACTGGACTTGACCAAGACTGAACTTTGACTATAAAGATAAGAAGCTGAAAACTGAAGACTGCACACAAAATGCAGAAACATTGAAACTGGCAGAATACACAGGGTGCGATGCCAAGAAGAAAGAGTAAAAAAGTCAGCGTTCTCATAGTAGTAAGTAGTATTTTATTTACCAAAAACAAATCATTCTATACTTCTCAGAACATACTTTCATATGATATTTATAGAACATTCATCTTCCACGGATTCTACATGATTCTCATATCGTGAACCCAACCCCCTCGTTTATTCGGAAAAGTATTCCCGTCTTATGCGTTCATTTTTCGCAGAAAGAACTATGAAAAGGGAAAGATATCAAAAATGAAATAGGTAGCTGGTTCCCGAGGCTGACGCAAGGAAAATGTATCTACTGGTCCCCAGATACGTAATAAATATTGCTCGAGCAATCATACGGCACGATTTGGAACAAAAGTATCATATCAGTAAAGATCAGAAGTTGGGGAAACTTGTGGAGGTTAGGACTAAAACTTCTTAGTATTCATTGGTATTACCGTGCGGGTGCCGGGTCCAGCGCAGGGACAGGAACCCATACAGTGCCTAGGGCATGCGACCTGTTTTAGACATACGTATTAAATAAATGAATATAAATATCGTACGTACAGTCACCACAGATTGGATTTAAGCGACCTCAGGGTCGACTCAGACGAAGGTGGTGTGACGAACTTAATCGTCATGATAGAGACTGGACCACCAAAGCCTAAGACCGGGCAGTCTGAAAGGAGAAAAGAGAGGCCTTTGCCCAGCAATGGGACACAAGAGGCTGAAAAAAATAATCGTACGACATTTTTTCTTTTGTAAACTATTGTACTATGGGAACCAGATAAGTGATAGAATACTTATATACTTTTTTTTTGTAAATACATACTTATAATACATAAAGAACACCCAGACAGAACAAACATTTGTCGTTGCATAAATGTTTGTTCTTGTGGGAATCGAACCCACACCTTACAACTCTTGAAGCAGTTATTCTACCAAACGCTTACCATCACTGCCCGTGTTTCTATCCCTACCCAACCAAACATGATAAGATTCTACCAACGCAACGCTGCGTTGGACATGGATGTTAGATAGATATACATAGGTATATGTATAGATAGGGATAGCTATAGATAGGTATAGATAGGTATAGTATAGGTATAGATAGATATAGGTATAGATTGATATAGGTATAGATATATGTAGGTATAGATAGGTATAGATGGAGAAACTCTTTATTGCTTACATCAAATAAAATATCAAATACGATAGAAAAATATAAACTTATAAACTACCTAGTGTAACAATTGTTCCTGGCATGCCTAAGTTTTTAAGTAGATTATAAAGAGATTTTGCAGGAATTCTTCTCGCTCTCACTTCTACAGCATATAAATTGACTATGTAACCATTTATGTTCAACTCATTCATAAGGTATATCATACCTATTTAGCTTTATCGGCTTTAACATATAACAGAGTTCCGTATATGTTTGTTAGAAACTTTTTACTGCGAACATTTTCCATCGACAGCTCAATAGTACGATGATTTATTACTTCTAAACCTCATTTATCCGATGTAATGTTAGTGGAAAAGTTATTGCATCGATAGTATTTACGTCAAAAAAATATTGAATCGACGACTTATTTCGCTGATGTAATGTTAGAGAGAGTGCTTTAAAAATATCTTGTATATCCTGTTCCAAAGTTTTCGACGGACTTATCTTGAGCTCGACGTCTTTTAATTAATAATTAATTAATTAACTATGAATTGATAACTATTATTCCGGTTGGTAAAATAAATCCCTTGGTGAGCTCTAAGCGTCAACTGCAGCTATCGATAACATCAAAAACGATACAGCAGTCAAATATGGCTTAGAAGTCATAAATCAACGTACTATAGAGATGTCATAAAGTGTTCGCAGTAAAATGTTTCGAACAAACATGTTTGGATTTCACGTAAGAAACCCAATTTACAAGCGGACTTAACTAATATTTTTTTTTTATAATTGAGGGTAGTTGGGAAAACACACTCCTTACTACTTACAACGGTAATATATTCGATAAAAATACTAATGATATTCTTAGAATTAACTTTTCGCGTTTTTAGCTAAGGAAAACGTTGTGAGGAATTTTTTCGAAGCGAAAGTAACATATTTGATAATTCTGGGTATAGCATTAAATAGTAGTACATTACATTAATAATAGTAAATTCAAGCTGAATAAAATATTTATTTGTTAAGCCGTTATAGCTTATAGCCGTTATAGCATGACGCGTGCACTGCCTGTGCACGCATCGGGCTCTACTTTAACTCCATGAAAAAAGTCACCAGATATGACCGAAACTGTAAGACTTTAAACAACTGTAAAACCTTTATGAATCTGCATAATTGCATGTCTAGAGAAGAAATTCAATGGTGCTATGTGATTTCGCCTACCTAGACTTAGTTGACGTGGTGTAAACGCTTGACACGTCAAAAACTGATGGAGTTCTTATTTATCAGTTTAGATATAGGCTGAATTATACATATTAGTAACCTGGGGGACTAAGCTCAGCTCGGATGCGAAAATGAAAACTCAGAAATCGCTTTTCCCCAATAGTGAGACCATCTAGATAGATTTTTTTGTCCCCGAAAATATTTTGAGATCTCGAAAACGGTTCCAACGATTCCGATGAAAAGGCAATTTTACAATTTTTCATTAGACAATAAATTTTGCTCATCGTGCAAAGTTCGTTCACCCAGAAACTATATGTCAAAAAATTGTGGTAGATATTTTTTTATTTTGGTTTGGCTATGGTATATAGCAAGAAGAAAAATAATCTTGCGCTTAATTTTTTTTTACCGACTTCAAAAAAGGAGGAGGTTCTCAATTCGACTGTATTTTTTTTATGTTTGTTACCTCTTAACATTCGACTTGTTGAACCGATTTTGATGATTCTTTTATTTTTGAAAGCTTCCCGTGTGGTCCCATTTCAATTTGGTCCAGTTCTGACAATGGTATCCATGAGAAAGCCATATGAAGTCGGTTTTTTTTGTTAAAATTTTATTCGTATAGTATTTTGTGCGCGATTATGACTCTGTGACAAACATAATTTTCTAAATATAAATCTTTTTTATAACGTTCACGTCATATTAAGTTTATATTCTAAAGTACATAGATACCAGTTATCATCGAGTTGAAACTAACCAATCAATAGGTAAACATGTTAAAGCTGTGTCTACATTAATTATGGTAAACGCCATTAGCGGTGCTCTCGTGTGTCACCGCCTTAATCCTCCTTGACACTATCTACTCAAGTGGTAACTAGTGCACTTTGTGTTGGTTATTTTTCATCGAACGATGATGTCATAAGTTTTTTTATGTAAAAAGTAATGAGACGAACGAGACGCTCTCCTTTTGGTAAGAGATAACGCATGTCCATGACCATTGCAGCGATACACAGAACTTTGAGTAACAAAACAAAGGGCATCGCTGCGTTGGCGCCAATTTGCGACTTTCGATGGTTAATATTAACAGCCTAGTGATTTCACTGAACACAGTACACTTCAAACCGGTACACAGTAACGTTTACACACTACTGCTTGGAAGAATATCTGGTACTGCGGTGGCACCTACCTAGACGATTTCCTACTACGAAAATCAACTACCAAGTAACAAAGTTTTCGCTTAAAAACTTTTTTTACGTCTTAAATTTTCTTCTATAGTGGGAGGGAATTCAGAAAACCGATGATAGGAGAATCGGGGGATACAGTTTGGTGTTTCAGGTACTACTACGTCTACATCCGAAATGTAATTACACCACTCGCTAGCTAAAGGATGAAAAAAAAATGTACACGTGTTCACGTGGTGTGTTAGTGAACACGACCGTGTGTGTTCACAAACACACCACGTTTTTTTTGCTTAGTTGAAATCTTTTTTTAGTGTCTCATACCCAAAGGGTAAAACGGGACCCTATTACTAAGACTCCGCTGTCCGTCGTCTGTCTGTCTGTCTGTCTGTCACCAGACTGTATCGCATGAACCGCGATTGTTAGACAGTTGAAATTTGCACACATTTAAATACTTTTACAGAAGAAACGAACAAAAAGTGTTTATGGCACAAAATGTTTGTCCTGGGTCGGCATCAAACCCACACCCAACAGCTCTTAGATATACTACCAATGAGCCAACAGTGCTGTTAAATAACCGGTAAGAAGAGATTTTTTTCAATTAAAGCGTTAACTTTGTTCTTCAAATCGACTTATATTTTTGTTAGCATAATGTTCGGGGTTTGTTATTGTAAAATTCTTTGAACCTCAATTTCTGTGATGGATTAATAATACAAGTTTATACGGAACCCTCAGCGCGCGAGTCACACTGACACTTGCCTGGTTTGCAAATTGAGAAACGTGGCCGAATTTTATTTAATCTATACCCTTTTTGATCTGCTACCGCCTTCGTGGTCCTCTTTAAGCGAGATTACATTCTACTTTTCTTGAACAAACATTTTTGTTTCATGTTTCTAAAAACCTTTCTTAATTAAATCATGCTAATAAAATTTAATTTGAATGTTCAGTGGAAGGAATATCAAAGCGTCATTCCAGTGAATGAGCGCACCGTGGACCGACAGAAATGGGAGTAATATATAAGAAAACCCTAAAAATGTTTTACCCTAGTTTTTGTACCCTTTAGGTAAAATATAAAACTAGGGTACTTTCTAGTACTCGGCTGGCTAGCTACCGCCCTCAAGCTAGAAATCTGCCGCCAAGCATCTAACGGTGTGTGACTCACTTGAAAGCCAGTTCCATTCCAGGCTAGGCGTGTTTACTATCTTCGACCTCACCGTCAGGTGAGCTGGAGTAAAACACCAAGCCATAAAAAAAACTACCAATGAGGTAACAGGGTTGCCAAGTTGAAGTTTGATTTATATTTTGTTGGTACCCCAGTCCTTGGTCCGGACCTGGCCTTATATTTTAATTTAGGTCAGTCTAAGTTTACTAAAGACTTTACTCAACGTGAATGATCGTTGTCTTTTCACGTGATCCAATGTTTTAAATGGATTGAATTTTTTTATGGAGATTAAGAAGTATTTTTGTGGGAATTGGACTTTCAAAGTTTTAAAGCTTATATAGGGTTAGGTATCACACATCTTGGAAAAAGTTTTTTTAAGAACTCTCTGATATGTTCCCATACGATGTTTGTCTTCACCGTTTGAAGTCATCGAAAATACGCACTACTTAGAAACGAGAAAGGTGCGTACCGTGGGACTCGAACCCAGAATCTCCAGATTTGAAGCCAGATGGTCTTCCAACTAGACTGCCATAACTTATATTTACCTAAACTATACACTTTTGTCAATGACCTTAAAAGTGCCAATAGTTTGTTTTTGCATAAAATGACATCCCGTTTTAGATCGAATCGTTGAGCGCGATATCTAACTGTAGACGAGTCATATTATTTGGCAAACTGCGTCAAGAGTCCAGTCCAGTCTGCGTCCAGAGCTGTAGGACGTAGGTTCGATTCCCACTCAGGACTAACATTTATATGTACATAAATGTTCTGTATGTATTTACAAAAAAAAGGGTTTAAGTATACTGTCAGCTGCCTGGTTCCCATAGTACAAGCTTTGCTTAGTTTGGGGCTAGACGGCGCTGTGTAAAATGTCCTCCGACACTCCAGGAAACTGACGTGGTTTTGACAGCTGTGTGCTCGATCCCGGATAAGTAAAACAAGAATGTTTCAAGTATGACATTATTTCTGTCTGTAACATACCCGTTCTTTTTCCACAAAACCTTTCCGTACAAAGGTTGCCTGGAAGAGATCGTTTCAACCGATAAGGCCACCCATTTTGTACTATTCTTAAGCTGTTTCTGCTTTGAACAATAAAGAGTTATCTTAATCATCGATAGGTATTTCCAAACAACATTTTCATGTTTGAAATAAAACCGATAGTTACTCGCGTCTAATTCGCGCGATAGAGTGCAATAGTAGCAAACACAGTAAAGCCTGCTACACATTAAGGGAGTCGTAAAACGTAACGTGCACTTAAACGCGTCTACTTACTCGAGACAGAGCATAAACAAAATAGACTATTTTATTATGTCGTGTAATGGCCGAGTCCATTTCGAAATACAGGTGTTGGACTAAAGGAATTATGTCTTTAAAAATAGTCTTCTAGAATAGAACTGTGTGGTTGTAATATGCTCTGCCTACTAAGAGAAGACCTCCGTCTTTTAGTAAGCATCATAACCGGTCATTGGAACTTGAATAGTCACCTTTACATTTACGAAAATATTATGTTTGTCCGGAAATTTTTTAATTTATTTGAAATTAACAGTAGCCACCATAACTTAAACACAAGAAATAAAGATAAAATTGTGACACCTAGTTTCAGGTTATCTAAAGCTAATAAGTCTTTTCTCGGAAATTGTGTTAGATTCTATAATAAAATCCCACTTGAGGTAACTAAAATGTCCTATAATAAATTCAAAGATTTTATAAAGCAGAGGTTAATTGACAAAGCCTACTATAAGGTGGCTCATTACGTGGAAGACAGGAATATATGGTTGTAGTAGCTTCTCTCTGCACTTGCATCCCCCTGGCTAAGTGACAATTGTAGTAAGCATAATGTATTAATATTTATAGCTGTAAACTGTAACCTAATATGAAAAGAAAGATCCACAAAAAAAATGCCTTGCTGAGTTTCTTGCCGGAGTCTTCTCAGTTGAAGTGTAATTACGAGCCGGTGTTAGATTCAAACAAATAACTTAACGTTCATAAGTGCCTTACCAGGGCCTAAACTGAATAAATGACTTTTTGATTTTGATTTTGACCTCTTTAAACTGGGAGCCATGGATAGTCCGCTATGCCGTGGCTGCTTGCAAGGAATGAAACTGTGAAGGGTAGCATGACCTCTTGCATTGCAAAGTCACAGAAGGATATAGAATTGCCACTAGGCTGCTTGAAACTGCTTAGCTATCATCCATGTCGCAGCAACACCTTGAACGCTTCTCGTCATCAATGTCATTAAACAATCCACCCAACTCACTGGAGCTACTATTGCAACGGCACAGACCCTTGCTCCGATACTTCCAGGAGCTGGGTTGGCTCGGGTAGATGCTGGCAGGGGGAAATTCACAAATCACCTCAAACGGGGCATTGGTGCAGGACTTATTGCCCCATTTTCAATAAGAAACTGCTCTGTCTATCAACGACTAACAAGAGAGAAAAAATGGCATTCAAAGTGTAAAGGGAATTTCTGAAAACGAATGTTATGTACTTAGAAGTGTTTCTTAATATATAAGTAACTAGCTGTGCCCCGCGGTTTCACCCACGCTAGATGCCTACGTCATAGTAGCTTTATGCATGCAAAGTCTCAGCCCGATCGGTTTAAAATTGACAAAGTTTCATACAAACTTTCATCCCCTATTTTATCCCTTTGGGGGTAGAATTAATCAAAATCCTTTCTTAACGGATGTTTACATCTACCTGCATGCCAAATTTCAGTCCGATCCGTCCAGTGGTTTGGGCTGTGCGTTGATAGATCACTATGTCAGTCAGTCAGTCAGTCACCTTTGAGTAATATATATTTAGAAGGCAGTCAGTCAGTCAGTCAGTCAGTCAGTCAGTCAGTCAGTCAGTCAGTCAGTGGTAAACGAGACGCTTTCTTTGATGGTAATGATAATGTCTAAGACCATTGCAGCGATACATAGAACTTTGAGTAGCAAAGCAAAGTCCAGGGCATTGCTGTTTTGGTGCTCATTACTTTGTCACATTCAATGGTTAGTCTCAACAGCCCTGTAATTTCGTTAGCTGCAAATACCCTTTCAACCAGAACAGTAATGATTCTACTACTACTGCTTGTGAAGTCTGTGCAAAATGGACCACTAGTGTGCATCATTTTTATGTAATTCTAATTCGGCGAAATACAATTTTGGTGTCTGCAAATCCAAAATAAACAAGTATCTTCTAGGTAAGCGTGCTCCATCTTAGACCGCATCCCACTAAAAATAAGACAAATAATGGTCAAACGCACACCTATTTAAAATAATTTTAAAAAAAGTTGATATGATTGACGTATTTATGATTGAAAAAAAACTTTCGTGTTGTCTGTTTATTCTGGTTATTAATTATAATTTTATACAGCTATCTTTACAATTAATATACTCAAAAGAAAGATATTTAACAAAGCTGTAGAGGTAGCAAAGTATATAAAAATTTTAAGAACGAGATAAAAGGTTTCAAATTTTTAACCTGATCACGGAATAAAGTATGTTTTAGTAGAACGGCGGCCTTATCGTCTAGAGTGATTTCTTCCAGACAACCTTAGTTAGGAGTATATAATAAAACTTAGAGTTTGTTTTGAGTGTCTCTAAACGGGTTTTAGGTCCTCAGCCCCTCCAAATGTCAGTTATTTTTACCACAATACCTCATCGTATCTACTAAAGATTCTATTCTGTGCTTTCAATTGGAATTCAAAGCGAATTCTAATTTAATTAAATACATTTAACAGTTTTCGTCAGCTGATACTGAAATCTAAGGAAAGCTTAATTGAAATTCTTAGAAAATTCAATTAAGGGCGATGCCGCTAATTAATTGTTAACTTTATTCACAATACGTTTGGGCACAAATTTAATAGCTGATAAATTTCACGTTAAGACGAAACCTAGGTATTTATAGGGTTCACTAGTTTTGTCCCTCTCGCGCAACCAAATTGTTATTTCGGTTTAAAAATAACTTTCTACGTAAGAAGAACTTGCGAGCCGAGCGGAGAATGGCAACCTGATGCCATGTGCCTTCATGGTGAGGAGTCAAGGCCTATCGTAGTGATAATGTGGAGAGACACCCATCTAGCGTGGTGCGTCGCTGCGTGGAAAGGAATGAGTTGAAATACTTTCTAGAACTACGGTTTTTTTATATTACTAATAGGTTTGCGTTTGACCGCCATCTCGCCTGATGTTAAGCGAAGATGCGGTTTACAACGGAGCACGCTTACTTAGAAGGAATCGATTGACCCTTGACTTGAAGGCTCCCAGTTTGTGTCTATCGGGAAACACCCACTCGGGCAGTAAATCCGAGCACAGCTGGTACTCTTTTCAGCTGGTTAGTTTCTAAAAATCAGCTGCCAAGCACCTGACGGCGAGTGCCAGTAGAAAACTTGAGTGGAAAGAGGTTTCTAAATGTGCTTTTTGAACTGCGTTCATAAAGCTTTCGTATCACTTAACAAAGCGAGTTCGCGGCTTACATTATGCCTGCCATTTTGTCAGTACCTTTTAGAGAACATGGCTTTAGAATATACTGGAAAGTTCCCTAATAAGTTAAAGGACGAAGAGCTAGTGACTGCTTTAATTTAACTATTACTTTCTAGTTAAACTCAAAAAAGCATCTTCGTTCCATGGTCGACATTCCAAAAACTCGAAGGAAACGATTTGATTCCACGTTCATTATGCTGACCGCTAGACAGTGGAATGCGCTGCCTGAGTGGGGGTTCCCCGATAGATATAATCTGGGTGTATTCAACTCGAGAGTGAATCGATATCTTCTATGCAAGCATGCTCCATCTTAGACCGCATCTAACATCAGGCATACCCTATTTCTTATTGAAAAAAAATACTTTCTAGTATTCGGCTGGCTAGCTACCACCCTCAAGATGAAAATGTACCGCCAAGCACTTAACAGTGTATATCGGCAGCCTCACTTCAGAGACAGTTCTATTCCAAGCTAGGCATGCTTTACCATCTTCGACCACAACGTTACTTAACACCAGGTGAAACCAAACGCCAAACAACAACAATAAAATATGTTGTCCACTTGCGACAACAATGTGACATCTCAAAAACCATAATTTTACAGAAAAACTTTTAAATGAGCATAGCTTACTCGTAAACTGTTGTCAAAACAGCTTTATTGTCTATGAAGTGATAAGAGAATAACTTGTATTTAAATGAAATATAAAAAAAAACACGTTTGAAAGTATTACCTATCACGTTGTTCTAAACAAAAAGTAAGTTGACAGGTGGTAAGTTTAGTTGTCACGTTAAAAATGATCTGAAAATTGACATTTAATACATGGTATCCTCTTGATGTCAAGTTTTTCATAAAAATCGAGAGCAGTACACAATTCGAAGCTTAAGTAATAACTGAACTGTCACTGTGTCGAAGCCAACTAGATCGCCAACTAGACCGCGCTATGTTGTGATATTTTGTAGTTTCTCGCTTTTTTGTTGTTGTTTATTTTAGACAAAATATCCCGTTTTGGAGATAATAGAACGCGAGATCACGATTCAGAATATCAGTAAAACGATTTTTTTTATAATTCTAGTTGTCACACTGTCGTCGCAAGTGGACGATGTATCTAACGAATATAAATAAAATGTAATTAAAAAGATTTTCGCTATTAGGGACAAAATCAGGTTTATGCTGTAAGAATTACATTCTTTGCTCTGGTTTACATTTTACTTTTAGCACCTGGATGACAGAGCTTTGCTCGGCTGAAAACACGAATAAAACGACGTTTCCTTAAAATGAAACCTACCTAGATCGATTTATCGCCCTCGGAACCCCCTGCATACTAAATTTCATGAAAATCGTTGGAGCCGTTTCCGAGATTCAGATTATATATATACATATACAAGAATTGCTCGTATAAAGGTATTAGATAAACAAAGTAATCAGTCATATGAAAATATCGTTAATCAACATCAATATAAGTAACCACTGTCTCCCAGACTAAGCTTAATGTAGGGTAGCGTAAGTAAACACACCTATCTCTCCAAGATCGATGTCGTCGTCAGATGGCGTAAAGTGCGTAAGTAAAGTAACAAGATTTTCGAGTCTCACACATCGCACCCTCTCTCACCACAATATGGCTTTAAGCTTAGTAGACGGTTATATTTCTCAGAGATATACAAGTACATATCTGTATTAGATTTCTTGCTATCCCGTCAGAGGATTCTAAAAATTGAATTAAACGTCTAACATGTACTACTATTAAGCAAATTTAACTATAGTTAATATATTACTGATTGCACTTTATATCGTTTGGAAAGTGTTTTATAACTTTTGATGTTATTAATGTCATCAAAATCATTGTTATTTTTTAAGTGCTTTAAATAAATAAATAATAAATATCGTAGGGCATTACGCACAGCGCCACCTGGCTCTAAACTAAGCAAAGCTTGTACGATGGAAATCAGATAACTGATAAAATACATAAATATTTTTTTTATAAATACTTAATTACATTAATAATAATTATCATGAAGTTGTGTCTGAAATATTTGATAAAATATTGAAGCTTGGTGAAAGATTTTCTTAGCAGAAGGTCGGTCGGTAGGTACCATTGCAGTACCAGTATCCTGCCACCAAGCAGTATGTAAACAGTACCGTATTCCGGTTTAAAGGGTACCGTTGAGATTAACCATCGAAAGTCTCAAATTAATGAGCGCCAAAGAAGCGGTGCCCTAGACTTTGTTTTGCTACTGAAAGTTCTGTGTATATCTGCAATGGTCATGGACATGCGTTATCTCTTACGATCAGAAGAGCGTCACCTTTATCTCTATCTCATTACGACTACTTTAAAATATTATTATTAATTGGGATTAATATAGTTTTACGTAAAACCAGTTTTAAAGTTACCAGTATCTGCGTCAATGCACGGCTTTGTTCGTGTCTTTGGTTCAAGATTTACGCTTAGTTACTTCAAAATACTTCCTTTTTAACCCCCGACGCAAAAAGAGGGGTGTTATAAGTTTGACGTCGATGTCTGTCTGTCTGTGTGTGTATGTGTGTCTTTCTGTGGCATCGTAGCTCTCAAACGGATGGACCGATTTCGATGTGGTTTTTTTCACTTGAAAGCCAGTTTCCTTGCGGTAGTTCTTAGCTATGTTTGGTTAATTGTGTAGGGTTTTTTTAATAATTTTATTATAGCAAATACCAAAGCTTTTAATTAGAAAACAGCGTCTCAGTGTTATAAACGCTATTTCCCTAGTTAATTTTACCGTCCGAAGCACTCGCTGTCTGTTTAAAATTTATTTACTTCCACTTTAAACTTTCTTTACCATAATTTATTCATTTTAATATAAACCTTGTTGAAGTTTATCCAATATTTCCAGGAAGCTGCATGCTAAGGCCTCTTGGGTCGCCTACTTCCTAACTTATATGCAGAAACTTGTGGCTCAGTTAAATGAGACGGAAACTTTAAATTTATGCTTTATAACGTTTTGCGTGATAGTAGGCGAGCGTATGGCCAAACTATTTCATCGTTTTCTGGAGTAAACCTTTTGTGAATAATTATGATTATTTTTTACACAACTGATAAAAAAAGAATAATGTTTTCAGGGTTTATTATGCTCATTACTTAGATACATTAGGCGGTAGAACTATTTTTGAGCATAGTGTATTTTACACTATGCTGAAAAATAGTTCTATTTTAAAATAAACCATTTTGGATACCATCAACCCAATGTCTATGTGTTATGGTCTAGAATGAAAATGTGTTCCAGAATTAAGGCGAGTCTCCAAAATATTATCAAGTATTGTAACGTCCCAAATCAAACATGTATAATCGTAATGCCCAAGCACCGCTAATTAGGGCAAGTCCACACCGCGTGTTTGTGTCCCCAGCGAGTCTCTTAAGAGAGTGACGTCAATACTGTGTTAGCAATAGAGTGTTTACAATAGGGGTGGCTGCTTTCGAAAAATAATCGTATATATGTTGTATATTTTCTTGGTCTAAATACTACCGCAGTACCAGATATTGTGCCCCCAACCAGTAGCATGTAAACATTACTGTGTGCCGGTTTGAAAGGTAACAGATAGAGTAAGAAAACAAAGTCCAGGGCATCTCCGCTTTGGCGCTGTAATTTTACTAGCTGCAGTACACACACACCAGAATACAGTAATGTTTACATACTACTGCTTGGCGGTAATATATCTGGTACTGCGGTGGTACCTACCTAGACAACCCCCTTCTAAAGAGATCTACCACCAAGTATTTTTTTGTAAATTGTAGATAGGCTTGACGTGCCGTGGTGGTGCTGGCGTAAGAATAGTACCCCACCCTCTCTACCCGTGGTTGCCGTAAGAGTCGGCTAAGGGATGTAATACGGAAGATGGGCAGCAGCGTCTTCCTTGAACAATTACACTCAACTGCGCTCGCCAACCCGCCTGCCAAGCGTGGCGAGTATTGGCAAACCCCCCCAGGAGGAGGCGTATGTCTCATGATGTTAAGTGTAGATGCGGTCTATGGTGGAGCACCTTACCCTTACCAATATGGCCTTACCTTTCTCTCAAAGAGTAGAAGCATACGCCCAGTAGCGGGATAATTTATAAAAACAGGGCCGATTCGGAATGTCGAGACTAAATACAATTAGTCGCATCACTACCGAAGTGTTTACAGTGCAAGAGTACGCGAGACTTATTTTTAGAATCAAATGTTTGGTCGGAGACGGTTCCGTGTGCTGTCACAAGGGTTATGAGTTCGCCCTTCGATTGTAGGCTAAGATATGCCGCTATACTGTGTAAGGTTCTTCCACCGAAATACAGACGGTAAGGTCTTTCGCGATTGATATTTTTTTATTTTTTTATTTACTAGCAGACCCGGCGAACTTCGTACCACCTAACAGACAATGAATGTCGTATTACTTTTTAGCTGAACTTTATTTAGCCTTTTATGAACGTAATACTATGAATACATAAGACACATTAAGTTTAGTAATTAATTCAGTAGTTTGAAGGTTTAATGACAATTTTAATGCTGAATGAACCGTACGGCATCCTTCTAACAATGTGGCCACTATTCCAGTAGAAGCAACTGCTACCGTAATTTCTGACCTCGCACGAACAATGGCCAAAATCAATGACATATGAAGAATGTCTTTCCAATTCCACCGGGGGCATCCAAGAAAAATAAGTCACCATTTCCATCAATTGCATTAATTAAAGTATCATAAACTTCCCTCTGTTTGGGGTTCAACAGGGGAACATTCGTTTGGACTGATTAGATTAATTCATGTAGATCATATTCACGTTCACGTTCCAGTTTTCGATTAAATGCGTCATTCATTCCGCGATCTGGCGCAAGCATTCCTAACCTGACTAGCAAATTGCCGCACATGAGGTAATACATATCTTCGATTAAGTGCAAAGCCTGGTTATGCATCTCTTCATTCGCTTCGAGATCGGGAGATTTCTCGAGCTGACACGAATTTTATGTGAAATATCTTCTGACTTGTTATTTCTTCCACGGGTTTGGATTCGATGGGAAGCATGTCGAAATGATGATAGAAAATAATATGCGCATCTGACCTGGAGATTCAGAAATAATTGCTTCAGCGATTGTCGTGTCCCAATGGGTATTAATAAATTACCTTAAACGTCGGATCATATCCGTGTTCTTCAATAATTTTCGCCTCAAATGAAGTCATAATATCAAGTTTTATAAAAAACATTATGAATGATTTATTGTTTGTTGCTATTTCTACGCGGCTTTTCAATCGGTTTTTAAAAGCTTATTATAAATTTATTTCTACAAAAATTAATTATCGCTTATTCCTCTTAAAGTCAACCTCTGAATTTCTTTAAAAGTTTCTCTGTCACGACTGTCAGAACCGGACCTTCTTTATGTCTTTTCGATGTTTTATAAACCTTCCACGATTTTTATTTATTTAATTTCACATTCATTAGCAGTTTGCCATTGAATTAGCTAATGCGTTTTCTTCCTGAAAATGCTATAAAACTCTGACTTCCTGTATTTTCCTGTATTTCAGAATATGCATGGATGTTTTGAAATTCCAAGTGAGTCAACGATTGGTGTTCTGAAAGCAAATATTTAGTTATATTAGTTCTGTTATATCGTGGATTTGTGATATTAGCGCCACAAGTGGCGGTCTTATCACTAAGAGCGATCTCTTCCAGGCAACCAAAAATAAAAATACACGATACATATTAAGAACAGACGGGATATGTTACACACAGCACACACTAATGAGTTATCTTCCTATTCTACATTTTCATGTATGTATGTGTGCAATATAGAATTGAATATAATAGAAATAAATACCTACTGTGAATTAAGAAGATGTAAGAATTGATGTGTGATGTAATAATTGTACCCCACCCTCTCTACCCGTGGTTGCCGTAAGAGTCGGCTAAGTGATGTAATCCGGAAGATGGGCAGCAGCGTCTTCCTTGAACAATCACACCTAACTGCGCTCGCCAACCCGCCTGCCAAGCGTGGCCAGTATTGGCAAAACCGCCCCAGGAGGAGGCCTATGTCCAGCAGTGGACGTCCTATAGCTGATGATGTGTGATTCAAAATAAATACATTTTTATGTAGTGTGTACCAAGCATAACATGCATATATATTCGTGTACCAAACGTACATTCGCTATTAATAAAACTCGTGCAAATTTTGGAGATACGTTTGTCGTAAATAAATATTGATAGAGCAACCCACATCAACAGGAAAATAAAATAATAAGACGATATAAATAGAATAAATAGAATATTTTAGTAGTTGTCGGCACGTCAATCATGATTTACGTGTGTTTCGTGACTGAACACACAACACCAAAACGAGACACGTTTCCTTCGTTGTCTTTGTTGTAATGTATTGATTTTATTATTCCGTTTCCAAGATATCTTAAATGCCCGTCAATAATAATCGATATAGGATGATTGTTGGCAGCTATCCCAATTTTACAGTTAACTTCGGAAAATCTTGGCATGCATACTCGTTGTTCAAAGTGATATGAAATATCGTGACTTTACGTTGATTTTCCGGACACAGTCTCTTCCGCAAATGATTGTATAGTAGACGAACGAGATTCTCTCCTGATGGTAAGAGATAAAGCCTGTCCATGAGCATTGCAGCGATACACAGAACTTACAACAGAGTCAACAAAGTCCAGGCTATCGCTGCTTTGGCACTCATTGTTTTGAGACTTTCCATGGTAAATCTTAACAGTCCTGTAATTTCGCTAGCTCCAGTACCCTTCAAACCGGCACACAGTAACGTTTACAGACTACTGCTTGGTCTACATAAAATGCAAAATTGAAATTATTTTTTATGTAAAAATAATGAGACGAACTTATCGCTCTCCTGATGGTAAGAAATAACGCACTTCTATGACCATTGCAGCGATACCCAGAACTTTGAAAGAATAAAGTTTTATTTTGTAACACAATGGGAACATACAAAAACAGACAAACAAAGACAAACAGTTACAAAATAGGGGCTCACCTCAGCATAATGCTGGCTATACTAAGTGGTATAACCAGCGCTGGTCTTCCGGTGAGCCCAGGGGTGTGAGGTGTTTTTTTTTTAATATTCTGTTTTACTGGGACAAGCAAGACAATCGTATTTCTCTGTACATAAGGCAGGAAACGACTTGAAGCAATTAATACAATGCAATTAATACGATACCTTTTTTAGAAGTCGTCTTCTATGAAAAGGTATCGTATATAAATAAGGTATCGGTATCGTTAAGGTACCGTAGATATCGTATCGGTATATGTGCGTACAGACCTTGCTTTCGTAGGAAAGTTTTGTAGGTATAACATCAAGGTAAGGAGTAGATATAACATCTGTGTTAAAGTAAAGATAAACATAAGAAGTTTCTCGAAGTACAACTACTAACTACTGCGGATAATTACTGTATATTAATTAAATATAATTCATTATCTCTTAACATCAGGAGAGCGTCTCGTTCGTCTCATATTTTTACATTACCTAAATAAATCAACTTATGTCCATATTTTTTTTATTAATAGAATATAAATTAATTCTGTTATTACTATGTCACTAGATACACAGTCAAAAGCTTACCATTCAATAATTCTGAAAAACAAACTTTTTGCCCTTTTGTTATCTATACTCAATACTCAATAGGTACTCAATTGTTTACTGCAGCATATGTACTGGTGCAGGACTTATAAATACTATACATTGCTATGCCTTATATATATGACCCCATTAGGGAACGGCAAAAAAAAAAAATACAGAACGTTTTAATTTATTAAATCAAATTAGAATTAGAATATTAATTGGTCACTATTTATAAATATTATCATCCTTGAAAAAATCGTCAAGAGTATAGTAACTAAGCTAAGCTAAGCTATTTCCTTAGTAGCATAAATTGATTAACATAATAAAATAGATTACATAATTTTGTTATGAATTTCCTTAAATAAATTGCTAATTAAAGGAATCTTCAAAAGGAAAGCAAAATCTTCCCGAGAAGCTAATTTAAATTTGCGTTCCAAGCCCAAAAAAAATCGAGCTGTGATTTACTATCGAGAATTGTAAGGACAATTTTCATGAGTGTTTTCTGTCTTTTACAAATTTGGGAAGCCAATTAAATTAAAATGAGCTCCCCTCGTCATAACAGAAGCATTAATATTTATTTCAATCCCTATAATAACGCGCAATGGTCTTTTCATCGTTCGTCTTCCATTGATTGCTTAGTAGAAATATGGAAATTACACATAATTATATAAAAACAGGTACTATATATTTTTCTGTAAGTAGGAGATTGCGTGAATAAACATATTTATTGCCATGACATTGTAAATCAACCGTAATTAGGATCGATGTAAAACTAAAATATGTTATAAACTTTTTTTTTATTTTTATAGCTGACAGGCTTGGTGTTTGACCACAACTCACCTGATGTTAAGTGAAGATGGTAAAGCACACCTAGCCTGGAATGGAATTGGCTCTCAAGTAAGGCTGCCGGAACACACCGTTAGATGCTTGGCAGTAGATTTTCAACTTGAGGGTGGTAGCTAGCCAGCCGAGTACTAGAAAGTACCCTACCACCACGCTATGGTTTCCTCACGATGTTTTCCTTCACCGACAGCTCAAGCTCATTGTTGGGGTTTGAACCCAAGCCCTTCGGCATGCGAATCGACCGCGCTAACCACCGAGCTATCATCGCTATAAAAAATGTCTATAGACAAGCTAAAAATACATGTTTACTTGGTGGTAGATCTTCTTAGCAAGAGGTTGTCTAGGTAGGTACCTCAACAGTACCAGATATTCTGTCGCCAAGCAGTGTGTAAACATTACCGAGTTCCGGTTTGAAGGTTTGATTTTACTGCAGCTAGCGAAATTACAGGGCTGTTGAGACTAACCATCGAAAGTCTCAAATGAATGACAGCCAAAGCAGTGATGCCCTGAACTTTTTTTTACTACTCATAGTCCTGTGTATCGCTGCAATGGTCATGGACAGGCGTTATCTCTTACCATCAGGATAGCGTTTGTTTCATTGCTCTCATTTTAAAAATAACAAACGTTACATAAATAAAAAACTATCCCATGAAACAAGCATACATTATCCGTATATAACATTTATTACTAGACCAATTACTTTACTCTTAATAAATGTTATTACATTTGCGAGTTATGTTTGTGTACTTCCGAGCAATAATAAAACCAAGCGGTAGATTCTATTTTCACCTTTATTGTTATATGATTAGGGAATAGCGTATGGGCGAAGCTAACGTGGGATTTTTTGAGAGCGTCTGCTCTTAAACAGATATTTTTTTTTAGAGTTCCGTGCTTGAAAATGCCCAACGGATCACCGCCACCGCAATAGCTTTTTAGCCCGCGCGAGAGTTCCAGACGAACACGCAATACTCAATTACACGCAAACACGATTTTTCAATTATCAGAGTACGATTTCAAGCAAAAGTTTCCGCGACAGTCGACATCGGCATACTTTTTTATAATTTATTTTATTTTATTTATTTCATAACACAAAAACAGAATGTAAGAATATTAATTACAATAATTCAATTCACATTTACAGATCTGTATCAGATTTCAAAACCATGGATGACCATCTAGACCAGCCTTTCCCAAAGTGGGCGATAATTCCCCCTTGTGGGCGCTGCTGGCCTAAAGAGGGGCGGTAAGAGACCCAGAAAAAAATGGGGGCGTTGTGTAGAGGCTTGGGGGGTGATTTGTAATTTCATTCAGCTAGGAGGTCTCTTAGACACCGACTGCATGAGCTCTCGACTCTCAACTACAACTTGTGAACATCAACTAATATTAGTTAAGAGATTGCTCAAACATAGCTTTAAGTAAGTGAAAAACATCAACATAGGCCTCCTCCTGGGGGGGTTTTGCCAATACTCGCCACGCTTGGCAGGCGGGTTGGCGAGCGCAGTTAGGTGTGATTGTTCAAGGAAGACGCTGCTGCCCATCTTCCGGATTACATCCCTTAGCTGACTCTTACGGTAACCACGGGTAGAGAGGGTGGGGCACTATTCTTACGCCGGCACCGCCACGGCAACGGAACGCAGCTCACCTGATGTTAAGTGATTGTGAGATCAATGGTGGTAAGTAACTCTAGCCTAGATTGGACTGGATCTCCAGTGAGGCTGCCGGGATACACCATTAGGTGCTTGGCGGCAAATTTTCATTTTGAGTAGAGATATAGCCACCCGTAAAGCCGTAAGCCGTAAATTCGATCATGCAAATAGTTGATGTTATGATTTCGATCATGTAAATACATATGTACTTAGTTGTTACAATTTCGATTGTTTGCAAACAGAAGGTCTCTCCCAGTCGGGAGTCGGCGGCTTAGAGGTCCCAGTCTACAGCGATGTCCCATATTATGAAATCACTAACGGTAATACACCAATAATTCGATTGTATTGCAAGCTGCCCGCGCCTCCGATATTAGTTCTGTAACTACGTCAGGGAGCGAACTTGTGTTGCGCCTGCGGGCTCGCTAAATGACTTAGCCGAGTTGTTTAAATTATATGAGCGAGTGCGATAGAGTACTTTTAATTTTAAGCGAATGTTTGGAAGCTAATATTCCTTTAAGGAAAAATTAGCAAAATATATTAATACTAGAGAATAAAAAGTTGTTAACTTGAATTAACATAAGTTAATTGTCTTATAGAATCTTTAAGGCGAGGCATCATTTTACAGATTTTTTTGTTGTTTATAGTCTCGCAATAAAAAAGTATTTAAAAAACCTTTTTGGTTTGTCTCTGGTACCAAACCCACTGCACTACCGAAAAAACTATTATTGCTCACGTAGTTTAGATAGTGTTTGTTATAGTAATGCTCAAATAATTTACTATTAATCATCATCATATGGGTTCTCCTACAGAATAATTATGAAATATAATGTATAATATTTCGTAGTAAAGGACGATGGATGTCTCATGTTAAGAGGCGGTGTGGTCGAAGATGGAAAACACACCTAGCTAGAATACAACTGACTCTCAAGTGAGACTATCAGAACACATTATTAGGTCATTGGTGGGAGATGTTTAACTTGTGGGTGGTAGCTACTAGAAACTACCCTACCACCATGCTGTGGATTTCTCACGGTATTTTCTGTATTTCTTTACTGGCAGCTTAAGCTCATTGATGGGGTTTAAACCCACGTCCTTCGGCCTGTGAACCGACCACGCGAACCACTGAACTTTTATCGCTATATATAATTTAAATGAAATACATCAGGTGCCTACATATATAAATTTAGTTTATTCATTTCTGCATGTAGTGGGTTCACTAGATCTTTATCAAGCTAAAGTGTTTTGACAGCTATGTGTCACCAACCCATTCCTTAACCTCCTTAACCATAAACTAAGATGAAGGAAGCCCTGTCCAGTGTCCAATGCTGAATAAGCATAATCTTCTCTAAGCCCGTTCATAGTCACAGTTACTTAACTATATATTAGCCCGCCATCTGTTCGCAGGACATTAACTTGAATAGCTTGAGCTAGTAAAATATCTAAGTGAATTTTGCTCTCGGTTGCAAAATAACAAGAAAGACTTGTGGTTTTCATATCATTTGCATTCTCTTTCAGAACGAGTCTTTGTTTTTTTTTTAATTCTGATGAGGTCATTTACCAGTTAGCATTGTTCACATATCGTCAACTGGCGACGATAGTGTGGACATCTCAAAAACCATAATTTTCCGGAAAACGACTTTTAATCTTTTAAATGAGCATTACTTACTAAAAACTTTTGTCAAGATAGCTTTACTATGTATGAAGTGATTAGAATATAACTAATATTGAAATGAAATGTCAAAAAGGAAAAACACACTTGGAAGTAAATTTAAATCATTATAGAGCTTGAAAAAAAATCTTATCACGTTGTTCCTGAAAACCGAGAGCACTTCATTCGTCGAAGGTTAGATGACAACTGAACTGTCACTGTGTCGAAGCCAACTAGATCACCAAACGAGACAGAGCCATACCGTGATATTTTGTCTTTACACTATTTTCTTCGTTGTTTATTTAAGAAAATTTATCCCGGTTTTGGAGATAATGGAACGCAAGATCGCGATTCAGAATATCATTAAAACCATATAATTCAAAATGTCACACTGTCTTCGCAAGTGGACGATATATAAACATAGGTAAGTAGTAAGGTGTTCGTTCGTGCATGGAGTACTGCTCAAACCTTTGGGATAGATCCCCTAAATACCAGCTGGAGGCGTTGGAGTCTATTAAGAAACGTAACATGAACTTCATCTGTGATGACTCCATTGTACAAGCTAAATAGCCTTGAACACGGTCGCAAAGTTGTTAGTGTATCTTCTATGGGACAGCCAGAAGCTTGACAAGGCTACATCGTTTCAAAAACGTTCAAAACGTTTCAAAAACTCGAACTAAACGATTTGATTCCACTTTCATTGTACGGACCGCTAAACTGTAGAATGAAAATGCAGTGTTACCTGAAGGATAAAATCTGGGTGCCGTCAAGCTTAGAGTGAATCGACATCTTTTCAGCAAGTGCGCTTCATCACTTAACATCAGGGAAGATGGTAGTCAAACGCAAGCCTATTAAATATAAAAAAGGTAAATTTCAATGCAGGGGCTCCCACAGCACGTTACATATTCGCAGAAATAAATAGAAAGAGCAACTGGTAACGCCTTTGCACCGGCTTATCAAGTCGGAGAGTATACGAGTATATAATAAGGCCCGCAGGTCGGGATACTCCGCGACAACATGCCCGAAGTTTTTACTACTAAAGATCTTGTTTTACGACTTTGACGTCGGAGTAGTCGGAGTATCTGATATAATTGAACATAAGTAATTCAGCAAAAGTAGAATAAAAATTCCGACGAATTTATTAAAACATATTTTATTTTATATAATACATTGTGTATTATATAAACTATAATACCCTTTCTCACATTGTACGCGGAACACTCGTAGATTATGGTAATGTGGAAATTCATTATTCTGTCCTGAACTTTAATTCGAATTTAGATTAGTTATTTCTCAGAGATACAGTTTTTGAAATTTCCTCTATGCATAACAGATTTACATACTGTGATTTACAAAGTAATAGAGATAAATTTAATTTAGTTTCGTATTTCAGTTGATATGACATGTCAAATGATTCTGGTAGATTTTTTCAAGGCCAGAGTGAATATGTATCTTCTTTGTCTGCCTGCGTGCTTTATCTTCGACCGCATCACGCGAGTTGAAAGTCAAAGGCGGACTTATCCTCATTTAAAAAAAATAAGCGTCAAAACAGCAATGCCCTGAACTTTGTTTTGCTACTCAAAGTTCTGTGCGTCCCAATGGTCATGGACATGCGTTATCTCTTACCATCAGAAGCGCGCTTCGTTCGTCTATTACTATTACATAAAAAAGGCACATACGTACATGGACCCTGAAACATTACACAATTTTTTTTATATTCCATGTTAAAAAAAAATACAAAGAGATGTATTACTTAATTTATTCTGTGGTCAAAATCAGGTTTATGCATAACGTAACAAAACTCTCGCTTTTACAAACAAGCAAAACATAACAATAAGCTTATTATTCATATCGCACGCTTTTAAACCCATCCCATGGAAGTGATCCGCCATCAAATCCACCATTACGTCCCCATTAGAATAACAATCGGTGTCATTTCCCAAAGGTAACCTCTTGTAAGGGCGGGTGTACATGCTGAAGTGGAGTGACGAAATAGAGAACGACGAATCAAACTGAGACGTAAGTGTGCAGATTGAGTTGAAAGATATGGTTGGTTTGAAGCGAAATTTATGTAAATTTGTATCGTAGAAAATTTCACACGACGCCACCTAGCCCCAAACTAAGCAAAGATTGTATTATGGGAACCACAGCTGATAAAATATTAATAAATATTTTTTTGTAAATAGGTACATACTTATAATAAATACATAACACCGAGACACATAACAAACATTTATCATCACGTAAATGTTTGTCCTGGTGGGAATCGAACCCACACTCTACAACTCTTAGAGCAGTTTCTACCAAATGAGCTAAAAGGGCAGTTAAAATAGTGAACATACTTTTTTGTTTTTGTTGTCTTAAAAAAAATAAATGTTAAGTGTACGAGGTGTGCAGTGGCCCGTGTAAAGCAAGACGAAGCCGCACGCATGTTGTACTTATTGTGCATTCACTCCTTGAAGAAGGCCACCGGATGTGGCCGAAACTAGTCGGAGTATCCGACATAATTAAATGTGAGTAATCCCGCATTTGTAAAACAAAAACGATAGGGTAATTTATAATTGTGAATATAATGTATATTCACTGATATTGGTCTTCATCAGCAGTAAACAATTTGTAGAGTTATAAATTTTGGACCCAAATCTCTCTCTAGGAGAAGTCTTGTGCAGACATCCTGTGCCTTTCATAATGAATCATTCTTTAACAAACTATCAATAAATAATAAATAAATAATAGAATTTACGAAAACTTAATAACTCTGTATTCCTCGCAAAGAAATACCTTAACTTTTGGTGACCCAAAATATTCCGGTATGAAAAGGATTCTATATTTTAATCCAGGTAATATAACTTCATTCAAGTTCGTTCAGCAGTTTTTGCGTGACTAAGTAACGAACATCCAAATATACAAACTTTCACATTTATAATACATATTGGTAAGATTAATATTTTTTCAATTTTTTTTTTAAATTTTTGCCTAATAATTTAAAAGCGACTTTGCACAATAACTGTTCGAAAACCTAGTTCCAAAATAATTAGAACTAGCGACTCGCCCCGGCTTCGCACGGGTGCAATGTAGTTACTAACGTAGTACATTATTTTAATCTATCTTGTAAGGTTTAGCCAGCGTTTGCAATGTAACCGACAAATCTTTGAATTTTTTGAATTTTCTCTGCTATAATATGCATATAAACTTCCCTCTTGAATCACTCTGTCTATTGATGGCCGCATTAAAATCCGTTGCGTAGCTTAAAAGATCTAAGCGTACAGACGGCGGGAAGCGACTTTGTTTTATACCATGTAGAGATAGAGACATTCAAAAGTTGTATGTGGGTAATTTTAATCGCAGTGACTCACTTTATCGCAATTAAATGTCATTAAATATAACATTTATTCAACACACGGTAAAGTAACTTTTCAATTCTCCCATTTTTTTCTCTCCTCTCCACAATTAGAGAATGAGTACTCGGCCTAAAACAGTGTCAAAACACACGTCAGCGTGTATTATTTGGCATCACACGGCGTTGAGCGTCGCATTTCTCTTCTCCCAAACAAGTCCAGGAGGGACGATACTGTCCCTCCCCACTGCTCCCCTCTTCACTCCTCTTTTATCCTTTATGTTTCAGTATATTTGTATTCCAGTTATTGGATTACAGTGCCGTTTTAGGGACAACGTTTTTGTTTTGTTTGTAAGATTGAATCAAACTCTTATCGGTTTGGAAGAATCGAATAATTTTTCGTTTTGAAGTTTGTTTGTTACTTTTGTCCCGTAGAGACTCAAATGTAGGTTACTGTTTTAGTTTGACCGTTGTTTCTTTTAGTATGTATAATAATAATTTATTTCCAAAGTTTTTGTTATCAATTTGACCGGTTTTTTGGTTGTGGTCGCGTGTGCTAGTTGTTAGTTGTTTTTCTTTTCTTCTTAATATATGTATATAACTATACATATATACATTTGAAGTTTCAGCAGCCTAGTAGTTTAGTTTCCAATCTGGAGGTCCTAGGTTCAAATCCCTCGGCACCTTAATAACTTTTAAGCTATTTGCGTATTGCCGCTGTCTTCGCTTGCTTAGCTAGCACGTAGGGAACCCCAATTAAGTACTTTTTTATGTATTAGTATTATGTGACTTTTTTTAATTCTTCCGTAATCCTACTTATCATCACATCACGCCCAATCGGCTGGTCCAATTTTGATGAAATTCGGTATGGAAGTAGCTGACACCCTGGATCAACACAAGGTACTTTTTATCCAGGGTAAATGTACCGGGTAGCACCGTAGGGCGCAGCTAGTATTATAAACGTAAAAGTTTGTATGTGTGGATGTTTGTTACTCAATCACGCAAAAACAGCTGAAAGGATTTGTATGACATTTGGCACACATATAGTTTATTATCTTTCTAAAAGTACCTACCCTATAATATATATAATACTTTTTATATTAGAAAAATGTTAGGTTCTTGTGGAATAATAAAAAAAAACGAAATACTGGACGTATCCACTTGAAATTTGTACAGATTCGTCTTATCAAACGTTATTCAGGGATAAAAGGTATTCTAACAATAAAATAGCGCAAGTTTATGACAATTACGTTTTTTTTTTGTAACTGTAATGAGACGAACGTTACGCTCCCCTGCTGTTAAGAGATAATGCCTGTCCATGACCATTGCAGCGATACACAGAACTTTGAGTAGCAAAACAAAGTCCAGAGCATCGCTGCCTTGGCGCTCATTACATTGAGACTAGATGGTTAGTCTCAATAGCCCTGTAATTTCGCTAGCTGCAGTACCCTTCAAACCGGAACACAGTAATGTTTACACACTACTGCTTAGCGGCAGAATATCTGGTACTGCGGTGGTACCTACCTAGACGATCTCCTGCTAAGGAAATCAACCACCAAGTAAAAAACTTATTTGTTACTTCCACATGTTTCATTTCTCTCTGAACCTAATTCTAAAGTAAACGCGAACGAAGTCGCGGCCGTAAGCTAGTAAGTAAATAAATTAAAAACCAACAATGTATGAAACCTTTTTCAATTCATTGCCGCTCTTGTTATTTGAGTACAGTAATAATAAAAATAAATCTTAACTCGCCACAGTACAGATTTCAATAATATTAAAGGTTCACAAGCAGTTTGTAAAGATTCTTTATGCAAATCTTTCCTGAAGCGGTTCCGGAATGTTCTAAAACGAGGCTGGAAATGTTCCGAGCCGCCGCTTATGTTCCGAGCCGATGCTCCAATGTTCCGAACCGTTGCTCGATGCCTCCGAACTCACTGCTCAAATTGATATCGGCATCGTAAAACAGAATCACTAAACTGCTCGCAGACATTGAATAAATTTGCATATCGGGAAAGAAACAGATGACACAGTGCAGATAGGAGCAGTAAACTTGTCTCGCTTGTTTTAATAAATACTAAAAGATGTGTTTCAGTACCCACTGGCGCGTTAAATATAATCGATCTATTAACGTTCTGAGGATGCCTCGAGGCAAAACACGTGTCGGCAATTAGTTTCTTTTTTTTATTACTAAAAAAACTTACGTTTGAACGCCAACTCGCCTGATAAATGCGGTCTATGGTAGAGCACGCGTGCCTAGAAGAAACCGATTCACTCGCGATTGGAAGGCACCCAGATTGTATCTATCAGGAAACATACACTCGGACAGAAAATTCCATTCTCTAGCGGTTCGCACAATGAAGGTAGATTCGTTTAGTTCGAGTTTTTGTAATATCGACCATGAAGCGGTGCCGTTTCTTAGAGCTACTGGCTGTCCTATAGTAGAATGGGCAAGATGGAATTAGGTCATGTAGGTCTCTCCAAAGTGTATCCGGTAGAAAACCGACAAACAAGCCACTTTGCGACGATGTTCAAGGCTTCTAAAGCCTTGCCTTTTCCGAACTGCAGCGAAAAGAGGATATAAATATTTTTTTGTTTTATTTATGCGGGATTACTCACGTATAATTTTATCGGAAACTCTGACTATAGTTTCGGCCACATCCGGTGGCCTTCATCATGGATAGTCTCAACAGCCCAGTAATGGTTAGCTATCGCCCTAGCTTGAGGACGAAGTGCTATAACGTCTTACTGTAATTTTTGCGCTGCATGAGTTCGCATTGACGGTTATTCCTCTAATTCTTTATGCATTCCATCGCCGATGACAGCGCGTTCTGGCTGAACTTGAAAAACCGTGACACGTGAGAGGGTCGAAAACAAAATTGATGTGTAATGTATGCAGTTCTGCTGGAGTCGCCTATGCAACGTTATTCCTGCTGGCATTTACTTTACGGAACTGTTGATCGCTTTTACATTCCTGTATCTGGTTTGGGACATTTGTTCTCAGCATCGTCATTTAAAAACTTAAAATATAATAGCAACAACATTCCTGCCAATGACAGCCCTGTTGGCTCATTGGGAGTATGTCTGCCTGAGCTGTAGGGCGTGGGTTCGATTCCCGCCAAGGACAAATGTTTGTTTGGTATAAACAAATGTTTATTCTGTGTCTGGGTGTTCTGTATGTATTATAAGTATGTATTTACAAAAAAAAAGTATTTATGTATTCTATCAGTTATCTGACTTCCATCACACAAGCTCTGCTTACTTTGGGGTCAGATGGCGCTATGTGTAATGTGTCCTATGATATTTGATATTTAACTGCATATCATAGTTACTAGTTTTTTTTTAATTATTAACATTTACACTGGGGTCCATGACTTCAACTTTTTAATTACAATATTTGTTTCTTTTTTTTGTTTTGACAGGCTGAGGTGTTTGACCACAGCTTACCTAATGTAAAGTGACGACGGTGAACGCACCTAGCCTGGAATTGAACTGGCTCTCAAGTGAGGTTGCCGGAATACACCGTTAGGTGCTTGGAGGCAGATTTTCAACTTGAGGGTGGTAGCTAGCCAACCGAGTACTAGAAAGTACCCTACCACCACTGTATGGTTTCCTCACGATGTTTTCCTTCACCGGCAGCTCAAGTTCATTGTTGGGGTTTGAACCCTGAAGTTCAAAATCTACCGCCAAGCGCCTAACAGTATGTTCAGCAGCCTCACTTAACAGCCAGTTCCATTCCAGGTTGGGTGTGTTTACCATCTCGATCGATCACACCGTTGCTTAACATTAGATGAGCTGTGAGCAAACACATAAAAAATATATATACATATAATCAAAATCAAAAAGTCATTTATTCAGTTTAGGCCCTGGTAAGGCACTTATGAACGTTAAGTTACATGTTTGAATCTACCACCGGCTCGTAATTACACTTCAACTGAGAAGACTCCGGCAAGAAACTCAGCAAGGCATTTTTTTGTGGATCTTTCTTTTCATATTAGGTTACAATTTACAGTAATAAATATTAATACATACATTATGCTTACTACAATTGTCACTTAGCCAGGGGGATGCAAGTGCAGAGAGAAGCTACAACAACCATAATATATTCCTGTCTTCCACGTAATGAGCCACCTTATAGTAGGCTTTGTCAAAAAACTATTTCATACAAGAAGCCACGCAGCGTATCGCTGACTAGATGGTCAAAGTGCGTGTCAGACACCGGAAGGACTTACTTAATATTTTATTGGAGTACCTATTCGTGTCAATAGGACTTGATTGTACTTTTTGAAGAGACGCCGAGACGTCAAAAGAGTTATTGGAGCGGAAGAAGTGGACGTTAACACGATTTATTTTAAGGAAAGAATTGCTTTCTACGACGTCTTATTTTACGAATGAATGATTAGTCCAAATGTCAAAATTTCGTCCAAGGTATTATTTGCAATACTGTGTAACGCCACAAGGGTTTTTTTTTACTTATTTGCATTTTCTTTTCATCATTTTAAATCTCCGACAATATTTTGCAGGACGGTCTGTGAAATACTGTAGTAAAAAAAAGAATGGAAGATTTTCCTGTGAATAAATTTACCATGACAAACAGACAGATAGACTGCTTGATGTAGCGCAACTAAATGGTTTCTAGTCCTAAGAAACTTACGAAAGCTCACGTACAACAAAATATTTTTGTTCACACAACTGTGTTAGCACGTTTGGTAGTTCTACTACTTCAAAAGCTGAAGAGTGAGGCTTCGATTGAGTAGACAGTTTAATGACAAAATCTTACCAAGCTAAAATCACTTAACAATAATACTACGAACTGTTTGCAAAATTTATTAATATTTGTGTTACGAACAATTGTAGATGTTCTTTGTATGGATGTTTTGTATGTATTATATATTATGTTTATTTATTTCAGTACATGTCCATAGAATTAATAACATTAAAATAAATAATCAAAATATAATTGTTATGTATACTAATATAAATGTCATAATTAAAAATAATTATAGAAATAGAAAGAAAAAAACAATGATAATACTTATAATTAAAGGTAAATTATTAAATCCGCCAAATATGATTTTTCTTACTTTCTTGTTTTTGCCGTTGCATTTTGTGCTAGAGTCAGGAATTTCGATAGTATCGAGTATAACATGAAATCAAGTAAAATAGGTATAAATCACATTAAAAGTCACACAAAAAAGGTTAAGGTTGAGTCCGGTCTTGCACTAAAAAAGTAGTGGTGACTTTACATTAAACTTTAATCTACTTTTGGAGCCAGAATCAGAATATTCTTTATTCTGTCACTGTACACAGAGATGTTATAGAAATATAGGTATAAACAGCGCTATCCATCATGCGCATACATTTTATTTTTCTTTTTTAATTATATTTACGACGCTACATACAATAAACAATTTAGTAAGTATTCTACCTTAGACTAATTTTCTATTATACAAGGTCTTAAATTAAAATGGCGCATGCAGCCATTTTAATTAAAAAATCTAAACTTATAAATTAACATCAAAATATTCTTTGAGATCTTAAAATGCTTAAAAATTAGCCAGTCTTTCAAGCTGCGTTTGAATTTTTTTACCAATTAGATTGTTTAGTTCCATGGTTGAAAACTTTAATGGCAACGTGAAGTCATGTTTCATCACATTATTTCACTTTATCACATTCACGAACGTGGTTTGGCAATTTACAAATAAATAAAACAATAAAATTTTTACACATAAACACTCGAAAAAACACAAGTTTTGAAAGATATGATGCGATGACCTTTCCGCGTTAATTTCATTATATTTATTATGACGTCAAATATTCTATGACGTCAAATAGATATCGAAAAATGAGGAATCTAACATGGAATGTCATAACGCTTCTTTTTGCGCAGTATTACAAAAAGAATTGATTTATAAGCCCAAACACCAAACCTAGCCGGTATAGAAGATATATCACATCATCAGCCATAGGACGTCCACTGCTGGACATAGGCCTCCTCCTTGAGGGTGGATTTTGCCAATACTCCCCACGCTTGGCAGGCGGGTTGGCGAGCGCAGTTAGGTGTGATTGTTCAAGGAAGACGCTGCTGCCCATCTTCCGGATTACATCCCTTAGCCGACTCTTACGGCAACCACGGGTAGAGAGGGTGGGGTACTATACTTACGCCGGCACCACCACGGCATAAAGAAGATATATAAAAACTGCGTAGAAAAATAACAATTAAAATTAATCAAACATAATATTTTATTCATTTTAGAAGTCAAATAATCAAAAAAAAATAAAAATCTTCCTTTTAAATAAGTTACTAAACCTAATTATATAAAAAAATATTACTTATCCGCCAGGATAAGTTAAATCAAATCAAATAATGCAAAGTAATAAAATTGTGATAATATTTGCAATAAAATTGTTTTGACCCATACTGGGTGAGCAAATGTCTGTGTACAAATATAATTATTTCTGTTGACATAATAATTGTAATAATAAGAGGTAATAATATTTCAGAAATACAATGATGATATGTCATAACCGTCAAAACAAAAATTAATAATGTCATAATTATGAGAATAAAACTTAATAATATATAAAGAAAGAAAGAAATTAAGTTTTATTTTGTAACACATAACACAAAAACAAACAAACAGAGACAAACAAGTAAACCAAAATACAGATATAAAACTAAAAACGATTTACCAACAGCAATACATAAGAAAAATAAAAATAAAACAAATGACTTCTCCCAAAACATTCATCTACAAACTCGTAGCACGCTTGTCTAGAGGAAGCCGATTCATGATACTAGCGATAAAATTATATAGCACTTGATTATATCAGAAATGTAATTATGAACTGTCATTGTTATTATCATACACTTATCGTTCCAAGAATACTTAGGACAGATAAGAGAACCAAACACCACAAGTAGAGTAATAGTAAACTACAAGAAATCAATCTCGAAACTTCTATCAATGTCGTTAGAAGTTGATAGAACAGGGTGACCCTAATGAGCTTCAACTTTCAAACGGGAAGTGGAGTTGTAAAAGCTGAAACAGTTTTCTTGAAAACTGCTGACGTGAGTTACGTCATGTTACGTCGACGTCTCGTGTCGAACTTACTAGGTCAGATGAACTCTGTGATTTAGAAGCGGTAGATGATGCAACTCGAATATAAAAAATATAGCATACCATAAAACAAAACTTTCTTCCTTTTTTATGTGAAAGTAATGAGACGAACGAGACGCTCTCCTGGTGGTAAGAGATAATGCCTGTCCATGACCATTGCAGCGATACATAGAATTTTGAGTAGCAAAACAAAGTGCAGGGTATCGCTGCTTTGGCGTTCATTACTTTGAAACTTTCCATGGTTAGTCTCAACAGCCCTGTAATTTCGCTAGCTACAGTAATTTTCAAACCGAAACATAGTAATGTATACACACTACTGCTTGGCTGTAGAATATCTGGTACTGTGGTGGTACCTACATAGACAACCTCCTGGTAACGAGATCTCATCACCATCATCAGCCATAGGACGTCCACTGCTGGACATAGGCCTCCTCCTGGGTTTTGCCAATACTCGCCACACTTGGCAGGCGGGTTGGCGAGCGCTGTTAGGTATGATTATTCAAGGAAGACGCTGCTGCCCGTCTTCCGGATTACATCCCTTAGCCGACTCTTACGGCAACCACGGGTAGAGAGGGTGGGGTACTATTCTTACGCCGGCACCACCACGGCAAAACGAGATCTACCTCCAAGTAAATATACGCTGAGTAAATATACGCTAAGTAAATATAGCTATATATATACACACTCTTATTTTTGGAAAACCCAATATGAGACCACATCAGGTCACTATTTGAGTGACCCATTATTTGAGTATTATATTGATTTGAGAGTATTTGAGTGTATACCATTCACTATTCTACAAAACAGGTACGTTATTATGGGCGTATTTAGATAAAATTATGCACTATAAAAATAGATAGCGTTTTTGTCTGGTCCAAAACTAACGACTGATATTAAACGAGTGTTAGTTTATTGGATTATTTGATACTGATTTATATTGGACTGAATAGGATACAGTATACGGTGGAGCGTTCCTTCCAATTGTTATAATCTAAACTTTGTTGTATACAACTTCCCCATTCTAACAATAAATTAATCAATTCCATTCCTAATCTACTGTATTCAACGATAATATTGTCATTCACGATCTTAGGGTTAGTCTTATAATTAGGATTAGGGTTAGTATAATTAGGGTTACTGTTATAATTATTTATAATTAGGGTTAGTCTTATAATCAGGGTTAGTATAATTAGAGTTACTGTTATATTTTTTTTTCTTATAATTAGCGTTAGACTTATAACTAGGGTTAGCCTTATAATTAGGGTTAGTCTTATAATAAGAGTTAGTCTTATAATTAGGATTAGATCCTACATTAAGAGTTCATATCATTTTGTAAGCTTCTTTCAGCTTAATTATACATTTCTGCAAAACCCCTCACAATATCTATAAAACTATAGTATGTCACAACGCAATCGACAGACAATAACTATGACTGAATTACCTAAGACAGTTCACGCATGGCGTGGTGGCTGCGATTGATATCGAGCAGATCTGTTAGATTTGATATGACGTCTGCATCTGATCATATAATTTATTCATATAATATATTAATGATCATTTTAGGCCTGACTCTTACGTTAAATCGTCAAACGATTAGATCCTGCGTCACATGCAACGTGCATGCGTAAATAGCTGAGGTTATAGCATGGCATGTACATCATCGAAGCACGCTTTCGCCGTAATATCGTATTGCCAATCAATAAATCTGTCTGACTGTTGTTAATTGCAGCTACGTATTGGGCATAAATAAGTTTTAATGGCCGCCATATTGTTTCAGTTCTCTCGTCAATATAATAGAGTAATAAACAATATATGTATAGGTATTTCAAAATGTTGACACCGCTTCTTGGTAGATGTTGAAAACTCAAACTAAGTTTAGATTCGACTTTCATCGTACGAATGGCTAAACAATGGAATTTGCTTTAAGAGACCGGCCTTGCCGAGTTTGGGGCCCACTGCTATACAAGCTTATCGCAAGCTTTATGTTTAGTCTTTTTTGTGTAATATCTGTATAAATTTTTTGTGTGAAAATAAAATTATCTTATCTCATCTCATTTCATTTTATCTTATCTGCTGTCCGATTTCCCTGACAGGCACAATCTGGATGCATTTAAACCGCGAGTAAATCGGTTTCTTGTAAGCAAGCGTGTTTGTGATAAAATAAATTATACATATTAAGTTACGGCGTGGTCGAAGATGGACGGAGTAGAGCCTGGAGTGGAATTGGCTTTCAAGTGAGGCTACCAAAACAGACGTACTTTGTGGCAGATTTTTAACCTGAGGGTGCTAGCTAGAGCCAGCCGAGTACTAGAAAGTACTAACGCCATGCTATGTGGTTTCGTCACGATATTTTTCTTTACCATCAGATTAAGCTTATTAGGGGTTTGAACCCGCCCCTGCCGGCGTGTGAACTAACTGCACTAACCACTAAGCTATCATAGCCAAATCTCCAATTCATAATGATCTACCTCATTAGGTTGGTCATTGCCAAAACTGGTACCTAGTACTGCCAATTCTGAGCGGAAATAGGTTTCCCCATTTCAACCCTCATTATCCCCCAAACAAAAAGTGTGATAATAACATTGCTCACCAGGTTTTTCCCGTACCTACTTGTTTTCAGGAAATAATCAAGAAATATACTTATTTATTTTTAGGAAACTACGCTGATTAAAATGAATATCAGCTTTTAATGGATCACATATATCACACAGGTTACATTGAAATACTGTAGCGATGATAGCTCAGTGAATAACGCGGTCGATTCACAAACTGGAAGGTGGGTTCAAATCCCAACATGAACTTGAGTCACTGGTGAAGGAAATTATTGTGAGGTAACCAATAGCTTGGTTGTTGGTTACTTTCTAGTACTAGCTAACGTTAGCTACCACCCGTAGGTCGAAAATCTGCCGCTAAACACATATGAAAAATTAATTTTGTTTTTATATTTGTATATTAAATTGCCCCATTGCTGGGTGCGAACCTTTTTTTTCATTGTAAAAAGGCATAAAAAAAAACAAAGAAATAAAACTTTTTTTTAAATAGCTTTTTTTTAAATATAAGTAACAGACATGTACTTACGTTACGATATTTTCCTTCACCGTTTGATGTCATCGACAATACGCAAATAACTCAGAAAAAAAAAGTGGTGCGTATCGTGGGGTTCGAACCCAGAACCTTCAGATTGAAAGCCAGACGGTCTCCCAACCAGGCTACTAAAACTTCATGAGTATATTGAAATAAATTATTAAACGTTATTTTATAACTTAGATAAAACCCAAGTTTTAAAATAACACTGTGTATTTAAAAACAAGTAATTAGCATAAATTATTTATTACTCTAGTTTTCCTAAGTAACGTCTTGTCTGGGCGAGATAAGGAATAACTATTCCAGCCAGTAATGCGTATTTAATTATACATTTTCCAGCCATTGTGGATTATTAATAGCCATTTCAGCGTACCAGCAGTGGTTTATGGCAATGCTCTAGTGTTATTCAAATTATTGTCTGTTGAATAGGTTGCACGGAGTTATGCATTCACTGATTTGAAATTATGTGACGTTATGCAAACCAGTATGTATGCAGGCGGAAAGGAGGTCATTTTTCACATAGCACTTTTGATCAACCCTGAAATTAAAAAATATCTGTTCTATACACAAATAGATAAACCAAAAAAAAATACTAGGTAGAAACTAAATCCATTATTACCTAGGTCATACCGTACTAAGCACTGAGGCACAAAGTTGTCGACCGCTGCGATAAATTCCACTTGACCTGGAGTTCTGTAATCATTGTGACGTAATCGGCCCCATCCAGCGCACAGCTTCGCCGATTGATTTGCTTATTACTGAAGCCGTACTAAAACACGACTCGAAATGACAAACCTCTTTGGGTTGAACATGACTGTTATACATCGAAGGCACTGTCTCCACTAGCGAGATTCTTTCTAGGAATGCTGGGATGATATCTTAGAATCATTCGCATGATTATTCGCATTTATAGCGATGATAACTCAGTGGTTAGCGTGGTCGGTTCGCATGCCGAAGGGCGTGGGTTCAAACCCCAACAATGAGCTTGAGCTGTCGGTGAAGGAAAACATCGTGAGGAAACCATAGCGTGGTGATAGAGTACTTTCTAGTATTCGGCTGGCTAGCTACCACCCTCAAGTTCAAAATTTGCCGCCAAGCATCTAACGGTGTGTTCCGGCAGCCACACTTGAGAGCCAGTTCCATTCCAGGCTAGGTGTGCTTTACCATCTTCGACCACACCGTCACTTAACATCAGGTGAGTTGTGGTCAAACATCAAGCCTGTCAGCTATAAAAAAAAGTATTTTGACTCGTCTGCCCAAAAAGGAGTGTAATTTTTTCAGTGTTCATGATTATTCTAATATAGCGAAACGCTTTCCTGGTGGTGAGAGATAACGCATGTCCACGACCATACACAGAACTTTGAGTAGCAAACCAAAGTCCAGGGCATCGCTGCTTTGTTACTCATTACTTTGAAACTTTCGATGGTTAGTCTCAACAACCTTGTAATTTCGCTAGCTGCAGTACCCTTCAAACCGGAACACAGTAATGTATACACACTACTAATTGGCGGCAGAATATCTGGTACTACGGTAGCACCAACTAAGACAAGAACAAGTAATGTTGGTCGCAATGTATCCGTGGAAACAGCGACTAAGTCTAACATCAAATTACTTGTGACATTGAACATGAACTTCGGCGTAATGGAAATATAGATAGTAAGTATCTCATAATGATAAATATGATAATTATCGTAGTAAAGTAGCTTAAATATAATTATGATATTATAATTATTTTATATTTTATTTATTTAGTTTTGTTTAGTTTCACTCTGTTTCAGGTTCTCAAGTGTATTGAAAATGATTTTAAGGCGCTCTCAGCCAACATGATCGTTTTTAGCCAAGTTGATTTTATCAAACTTAGCAATACAGTGTCGCTTATTTCTAAATGTATTTACTAAATTTTTCAAAAATAGTTTACGATATTTTTTTTATAGCTGACAGGCTTGGTGTTTGACCACAACTCACCTGATGTTAAGTGACGGTGTGGTCGAAGATGGTAAAGCACACCTAGCCTGGAATAGAACTGGCTATCAAGTGAGGCTGCCGGAACACACCGTCAGATGCTTGGCGGCAGATATTTAAGTTGAGGGTGGTAGATGGCCAGCCGCGTACTAGAAAGTACCCTACCACCACGCTATGGTTTCCTCACGATGTTTTCCTTCACCGGCAGCTCAAGCTCATTCTTGAGGTTTGAACCCGCGCCCTTTGGCATGCGAACCGACCGCGCTACCCACTCATCTCATCGCTACTCTGAGCTTTGGCACTCATTACTTTGAGACTTTCGATGGTTAGTCTCAACAGCCCTGTTATTTTACTAGCTGCAGTACCCTTCATACCAGAACACATTAATTTATACACACTACTGCTACCATACCTACTTAGACGACCTCCTAAGAAACTCCTAGATCTACCACCAAGTATTCTTTGTTGTTTTTGTTTTAATAAAAAATAAATTACTATCAAAAGCCACATGCCAAAAAAAAATTATTAAAAAAATAATAATAATAACATCTAAATCACACAAATGTCTATCAAAACAAAAGAACTACAAACATATTTTTGTTATAAATTAGGTAAAAAAACTTGGAAATTGCTCTATTGTTTCGTAACAAAAATGATCGAGTTAATTTTTTATTCTTTCATAAATTATGATCTAGCTGTTTGGTAAACGACCTAAGGATAAAATGATTTATGTTGTCGCAAGAAAAAAGTTTTGCGGAAAATTATTTCATGGAAACATTAACTTTAGATGTTGTCTAGTGTTTTAATTTATTAGGAACAAGAGAAAAGTTTTGCGGATAATTATTTCATGGTAACATTAACTTTAGGTGTTGTCTAGTGTTTTCATTTATTAGGAATTCTTTTGCTTAAGAAATTAATTAACAAGACTTATTTCGATGTACATAAATTGTAATATATGTACCTACAATGAAATCTAGGTAGGGTACTTTCTAGTACTCGGCTGGCTAGCTACCAACCTCAAGTTGAAAATCTGCCGCCAAGCATCTAACGGTGTGTTCCGGCAGCCTCACTTGAGAGCCAGATCCATTCCAGGCTAGGTGTGCTTTACCATCTTCGACCACACCGTCAATTAACATCAGGTGAGTTGTGGTCAAACACCTAGCCTGTCAAATATAAAAAAAAAACTATACTTATTCAAAAAAGCGGTTGGGTTTGTTTGAACGCGCTAATCTCTGGAACTACTGAACATTTTTTTTTGTTGACAAGCTACGTTTTTTTAACGTAAAAGTATTGAGACGAACGAGACGCTCTCCTGATGGTAAGATATAACGTCTGCCCATGACCATTGCAGCTATGTACACACAGAACTTTAAGTAGCAAAACAAAGTCCAAGGTATCGTTGCTTTGGCGCTCATTACTTTGAGACTTTCCATGGTTAGTCTCAACAGTAATCCAGTAAAAAAAAAATACCTCTTTGTCGTTAAACAAATAATATTGCGATTATAAATTGAGATATAAACTATCCTATATCTCAAGTTGGATCAAACTGCACACAGTGTGCAAGATTTGGTTAAAATCGGTTCAGTAGTTGAGGAGCTCATCGCGGCCAAGCAACGTGACTTGAAATTTTTATATATAAAGATATATACAGAACACCCAGACACAACAAACATTTATGATCACATTATTGTTTTCCCTGGTGGGAATCGAACCCAAGCCCTAAAGTTCTTGAAACGGATATTCCACCACCTCTTTTTTTAAGTCGTTTGATAATGTTTCAAGGCGGGTAAAACCACAGCGCACTATTCGTCAATTTTTTTCGATCTTTCGTCTTTCAGAAAGTTTTGCCATCAAGACATCGTCAAGGCCCTATTTTTTATCATCGCCTCATAGAATAGGTAACTTCGTTGTTTGCGACCGTGCCGAAATAAACTTTCATTACTTACGGCTAATAAGAATTGTTTTAGGATACTTATAAAAAAGTAATCTATTCTTTGCTAATAAACATCCTTTTATAATTAACTAGCGGCTTCCTACAGATTCGCTCGCAACAAAAGCCTGCTATACAGGGTGTGAATTGGATTCCACTCCGGACAAAAAATAGTGTGACGATAAGTATTTATAAAAAATGCAAGTATTATATCGGTGATCTGGTTCCCATAGTACAAGCTTTGCTTAGTTTGGGACTAGATGGCGCAGTGTGAAAAAGTCGGAGGATATATATCGGAGATATTTATTCTAGCCCTGGACTTTATTTTGTTACTCAAAGTTCTGTGTGTCGCTACAATGGTCATGGACAAGCGTTATCTCTTACCATCAGAAGAGCATCTCGTTTGCTTCATTACTTTTTTTTATAGCTGACAGGCTTGGCGTTTGCCCACAACTCACCTGATGTTAAGTGACGGTGTGGTCGAAGATGGTAAAGCACACCTAGCCTGGAATGGAACTGGCTCTCAAGTGAGGCTGCCGGAACACACCGTTAGATGCTTGGTGACAGATTTTCATCTTGAGGGTGGTAGCTAGCTAGCCGAGTACCTACTAGAAAGTACTCTACCACGACGCTATGATTTCCTCACGATGTTTTCCTTCACCGACAGCTCAAGCTCATTGTCGGGGTTTGAACCCACGCCCCTCGGCATGCGAACTGACCACGCTAACCACTGAGCTATCATCGCTAAACGCTAACGTTACTTACACTTAAAGAAACGCTTCTTCTAAACTCATATAAGTATTACAGGTAGGTACATTTTTTTTAAATGGAAAACTAACAGCTGCTATCAATAAGATAAATAAGTAATATAAATAACTAACTAGATTAATTTTAGTCCCCCGTAATTAAGTTGTAAATACTAAATACTACTAATGCTTATACACCCATTACCTACCTTAATAAACACGACAGTACCTACTAGTTTAGTAATCAAAGAGATATAGCAGTATTAACAGAGTTCGTGCCGATAAACCACAAAACCGTTTGCCTCTCTGGATTTAATAAGCTATCTACTGATGAGGATATAAAATTATAAATGTAGACTAGAAAACTAGAAAGTATATTTAATTTTTTGTGTTCTCTTTGTTATTAGATGACATTTTACCGCCTACAATAAGTAGTTTAATAAAACTTGTCGCGAAGAGATCTTGAGATCATGCCAAACTTCGCTTATCTTCGAACACGACGGTGTATGTATTAGCATTTTCATTAGCAAAACGTAAAGCTGGCATAGAGAAGGAGTCAGTGCTTCAGGGATAAACTTCGGAATGGTACGTAACACGCAACAATAACAAGTTTGTACCTATAAGTTCTGCGATATCAAAGTTATTGTACAAACAAGAATATTAACCTGTAGTTATTGTTTGGTATTTGTATGGATAGACAAAGCTCCTCTTTTTAGCTAAATACTATTATTTTAAAGTCGCGACAGCTTTTTGGGTTGGGAGACCGGCTGCCTTCCAACCTTGAGGTTCTGGGTTCTAAGTTTCGTGCGTATTGTCGCTAACTTCTTACCGTGAAGGAAACATGGGTGGTAGTAGGTTGCGTGGTGGTAGGGTACTTTCTAGTACTCGGCTGGCTAGCTACCACCCTCAAGTTGAAAATCTGCCGCCAAGCATCTAACGATGTGTTCCGGCAGCGTCACTTGAGAGTCAGTTCCATTCCAGGCTAGGTGTGCTTTACCATCTTCGACCACGCCGTCACTCAACATCAGGTGAGTTGTGGTTAAAAACCAAGCCATATAAAAAAAAAAACATATTTTTTAAATCTAAAAGTAATAGGACGAACGAGACGCTCTCCTGATAGTAAGAGAAGAAGCATTTCCATGACCATTGCAGCGATACTCAAAACTTTAAATAGCAAACCAAAGTCCAGTATATCGCTGCTTTAGCGCTCATTACTTTGAAACTTTCGATGGTTAGTCTCAACAGCCCTGTAATTTCGCTAGCTGTAATGTTTTCACACTACTGCTTGGTGGCAGAATGTCTGGTACTGCGGTGGTACACCTACCTAGACGACCTCCTGCTAAGGAGATCTACCACCACGTAAACGGTGGCAAGCACTACCTTTATTAACGTATCACTATTTCGCGCCAAAAATCTACCATCATGATTTTTTTTAAGCTACCCTCTAAAGACACTTGAGTTTCGAATTTGGGTGAGACGATTCTAACGATAACTTAATTATTTAATTGCCGTTTGGAAGATATGAGGTTGTAAAGAAATTTACATACATAGGCGCGAAAAACAAAGCCCTTCCTTGGCAGTCGGGTAAAAAAAATCCTTGAAGATTATACTGTGACATTTTCTTAAAGCCAGTTTGTTAATGCTCCCGCAAAAGCTTGTGGAGAGTTTTTCTTCTCTTTCGTATTACTTTGGTTTTTGTAGAGTTTTGCGATACTCGGCTATACTTCCAGTATTTACGATCATTGGTCGAAGTTTTCCAATATAAATAATATATTTAATATTATGAAATTGAAAATTATAATAGTTTCTTATATTGACTGAGTTTTCTTTTTAATACTGTTATGGTTTGTTTGCTTTTGGATGATGTTGGCTTTTTCAACTAAACACGGAATCCACCCTTGAATTTTATTTGATTCGTTAGCTGTGGGGCGCGACTTCAATCCCCACTTTTTTATGGCTGTCAGGCTAGGTGTTTGACCACAGCTCACCAGATGTTAAGTGACGGTGTGTTCGAAGATGGTAAAGCACACCTAGCCTGGAATGGAACTGGCTCTCAAGTGAGGCTGCCGGAACACACCGTTAGATGCTAGGCGGCAGATTTTCAACTTGAGGGTGGCAGCTAGCCAGCCGAGTACTAGAAAGTACCCTACCACCACGCTATGGTTTCCTCACGATGTTTTCCTTCACCGGCAGCTCGAGATCATTGTAGGGGTTTGAACCCACGCCCTACGGCATGCGAACCGCGCTAACCACTGAGCCATCAACGCTACCATGACATTTTATTTTTAGCATTTTATTAAACAAATGACATTCCAACACATGGAATTGTACAGAAGTGTAATGAGGCGGTCACTCCGGATATGGCACTGAGCCGCGGTTATGATGCTACCGTTTGTCGAGGCTTTCAGCATTATGTCCGTGGATTGCCGGATAATGCGCATTCACCAGTAATTACACTTAATGATATTCATGGGCTTCCTCTGAAATGCTGCCCGAAGGTCTAAACGCACTATTGTAACTAACACCAAGTACGCACGAGTACTTGGTGTTAGATCTCCTTAGCAGGTGGCCGTCTAGGTAGGTACCACCGCAGTACCAGATATTCTGCCGCCAAGCAGTAGTGTGTAAACATCACTATGTTCCGATTTGAAGGGTACTGCAGCTAGCGAATTTACAGGGCTGTTGAGACTAACCATCGAAAGACTCAAAGTAATGAGCGCCAAAGCAGCGATGCCCTGGACTTTGTTTTGCTACTCAAAGTTTTGTGTAACGCTGTAATGGTCATGGACAGGTGTTATCTCGTACCATCAGGAGAACGTCTCGTTCGTCTCATTACTGTTACATAAAAAAAAACTCTTCTAAATAACAGTAACATACCTGTATATAGTACATATTATTATATCTAAATCAGAGGTCCCCAAACTTTTTCGTCTCGTAGACCACTTGCCATGTTTTTCGGTTCTGGTTAATCCCCTGCTTAGCTAATATTGCATTTTTACAAACTCATTGACCTCAAATGTGGTTTTAACCGATTTCTAACTGTAGCGAAGTGTAGAGTATAAAAACCTGTTATCGTTATATGTGCAAGTTTTATATTAGTTCAAAGTGTATTGCAATCAAAAAATTAATATAATAATAACTTACGGAATTTTATGAGATATTAATATTATAGCAACTGTCGACCTTATCGCTTAAAAGTTCTCGTAAAGGATACATTAGGACAAAAAAAAAAAAGAAAGAATAAGACAGGGTGTGTCAATAACTATAATACAGATATACATTCCAACAATACTAAATTCTAATAGGTAATGATAATGAAATGACGATACTAAGCCGGTAATAAATAAATAGTGTATGCAGTAATAAACGATGAAATGATAATACCAAGTCAGTAATAAATTATGTATGTAGTAATAAATTATGAAATGATAATACAAGTCGTTACTATTAAGAATGTTCCATTTTCTCCGAGTAAGTACGCTTAGTGAATCTCAACCTTGAATGATTATGAATACGAGGTTATTTCGCGAACCATGAAGCTAAAATGTAGTCTATTAAGTTTTATAGTAACAAGTATCTAGAAACGATTTGCTTGTATTCAAACAACACTCTAGAACACTCCAGGGATTTGTTCGAGATTAAAACTTAGGCAACTAGGTACTTCTAACGACAGAAGTTAATTTCGGTACATTTTCTGTGCCCATAATTTTTAGCAGTTTCTTTCTGCCGTATGTTCTACAATGTAGGGTCTAGAATTGAACTGATATTTGCTGGACTGAATCTGAAATTACCTCGGAAATTGTAATTCGAGTTTCCACTCATTTATTTATGGGTAAGCTTTGCTATAATAGAATATCTAGAATATCTGAGTCATAAAATCTGCAAATTATTGTTATTGTAGGGCAAATTCATTGCTCTGCACATCGCATAGTTTTTATTTCTTCTTCAACGTTCTTGTTTTTATTTTAAGTCCTTATTCTAAGTAAATATTTCTGATATGAACTGTATCATAGAAATGTATCATAGCATCAGTCCAAAAAAAGTTATTGGCGCATTACGCTTTTAAAATCAATATACAAATAAAAAATCTTTTTTGGTACTTTAGCGTAGGGTTCTGGCGCCCGTAGTATAGTTTTTTTTTACTAGTATGATCAGTTAATCACACAGATAAATAAAATATGTAATCAAATAACATCTAAATCAATTTTTTAGCTTACTTTTTTGGACACACATCACATCATCCATAGATCGTCCACTGCTGGACATAGGCCTCCTCCTGGGGGGGTGTTGCCAATACTCGCCACGCTTGGCAGGCGGGTTGGCGAGCGCAGTTAGGTGTGATTGTTCAAGGAAGACGCTGCTGCCCATCTTCCGGATTACATCCCTTAGCCGACTCTTACGGCAACCACGGGTACGGGTACTATTCTTACGCCGGCACCACCACGGCAATTTAGGACACATTGAAATAAGCCCGTTGGCTCTGAACTTAGTGCTGACTGTATTAATCACTTACTTCAAGTTGCCTGAAGTCTTTAGATATTTTCTATATTTGAATCTTTGTTAATAACGCAATATCTTGTCCTTTTAGTGATGCTAGCTCAGTGGTTAAAGAAGTCCAGTCACAAATCAAAGGGCGTGTAGTCAATTTCCAATAATCTTGAGCTTTCTGTAAAGCAAAACATCTTAGCATAGTGGTAGGGTACTTTGTAGTACTCGGCTGGATAATCTTCAAGTTGAAAATCTACCGTCAAATACTGTATTTCAGCAACCGCACTTGAAAGCCAATTCCTATTCCCGGTTAGGTGTGTTTACCACCATAGACCACGTCGTCGCTTAACTTCAGATGAGTCAAGCTCCTATACAAGAAAATCAATTTCAACGGTGTGAAAAGTATACCATCCACGACCAAACATATGCTTTGTACTACCTGAGAAATTTGTTATATTAAAATAAGATATCGTAGGGTGTCAAAACGTCACCTTACCCTATACTATCAACAATTATTAAGACTGGCTATGTCATCGCTCATCCACCTACATCCTGTATCCAGGAGCGTACACCCACGTTTAAATTATGCTTCCTTTGACTTGAGCTCATCATAATTACTTGAACAAGCAGGGTTCACACCTGACTAAACTGCGTATTGAGGCGGCCACAAATTGGCTTGACTTCAGAAGCGACGATCGACAAACGTTTTCTTCTAAAACAATTTGACAATCCCAATTATTGCCGACTCTTTCTTAATAACAAGGAGAGCCGAAATGACATAAAGGTCATTAGTAGGCAGATGATCGATTTTACCTCTCTTTACCTGTAGGTGAACAGCGTAGGGGGCGTTTCGCACCACTGAAATGGTTCGAAGCGACCGATTAAAATTGTTCCAGTTTTTTTTTTTTAAACCAAACCTAATACAATATTAATACTTAAAAATAACAAATTTAAGTTTTAACAAAACCATTAAATAGTGATTATCAACGGGATTTAGGAGAACGTAAAAAATTGTTGTTTTTTTTTTCGAAACCCGATACGCATCGGTTTTTTAAAAGAAACCCGATTAAGTTTGCGTAGCTCTATGGGTGATACTACACGCAACACTAATTTATATGTATATTAGTGTCTATAAATACTCGTAAAAAGTTTAATTATGTTCACGAAGAGATAGTCGGGAATACCCGTGTCACAGACAAGCAACACGCGGCGACGTGTTATAAACTGCTAACTGCGCAATTGTCATTTTTACCTTGAACACTTTTACCAGACTGTCAAGGAAGGGTTATTCAATCATTTTTTTACCGATTACTAAAAAACCGGTTTATTCTATAAACTATTCGTTTTAAGCCTGTTCTGAAAATTTGTAACCGCCTGAAGTCTTTCGAATTAAAACTCTTTTTACAGACAGAAACACTTGCGACTATTAATTTTTCTATTAACGCCATCTAGTTTATTCTAGTATAACTATGGCAAAATATTTATTTTGCATGGTACTTTTATGTAAATTTTTATTTTATAGATTATTTTCTGCTGCGGATTGATAAAATGAAATTCAAATTGACTACTTATTCATTATTATGAATAAGCAAACATAATGAACTAGTGAATGTTCAATGGCTTCAAGGGCGTGTTTGGCCATTATTGGCTTGTTCAACTACCTATAGGGCTCCACTTGTGTATCCTCGGCCTTCCAAGACCCATGTAATCCCAAGGTTACGGGATTATTCCAACGAACATTAGCACACAAAGGCGCAGTAGAGAAACGTTTAATGTGAGGTACGGGCGTAACCACGATCAGGTCGATTTGATCTCTCCTTTGTCACGTAGTTAAGTAACTAAAATAAATAATTAATCATTAAATACGTTTTTCTTTATGCAGAGAGCCTTCAGTTCCATTCCAGGGTAGCTATGCTTTACAATCTTCGACCACTCACACCGTCACTTAACATTAGGCGAATTGTGGTCAAACATTAAAAAAAAAATTACTTGGTGGTAGATCTCCTTAGCAGGAAGTCGTCTAAGTAGGTACCGACTATTCTGTCGCAAAGCAGTAGTGTGTAAACATACTGTGTTATGGTTTAAAGGGTAGTGCAGCTAGCGAAATTACAGAGCTGTTGGTGTTGAGACTAACCATCGAAAGTCTCAAAGTAATGAGCGTTAAGGCAGCGATGCCCTGGACTTTGTTTTGCTACTCATAGTTCTGTGTATCGCCGCAATGGTCATGAACTTGCGTTATATCTTATCAGGAGAGCGTCTCGTTCGTCTCATTACTTATACATATAAAAAATAGGAGTCGTTGTCACGTAGAAGATGTGCGTCATAGAATGTTGTTAATTTATAAAAGTGAAAGTATGTTTATGTGTGTTTGTTATTTATTTATGTACACTCTAGGAGATTCATCTAGTCAGGTGCAAAACAGAACAAGGCTATAACTTCATAAGAAAACATCAAATAATCTAATCTTTTCAAGGCCAGAGTGAATAGGTATCTTCTAAGTCTGCGTGCTTTATCTTCGGCCACATCATCGCTTACCATCAGGAGAGTTGATGGTCAATGCGGAATTATCCGTATTAAAAAAAAACTTCTTAAGAAACCATAATCTGACAAAAACTAATAACAAAATATCTTTCAAAATATCTAAAATTAATACATTTACAAATTTATAAAAATAACCTTATCTAAAAGTCCGTCAGAGGAGAGAATGTGACCAGAATGCTGGCAGCATTGCCATGCTGGATGGCAATGCTAAGCTTTTGACTAAAGTAGATGCCAGCACTCTGGTCACCTGAAGTCTTTTTTTTATAGCATATAGGCTTGCCTTTGACCAGCATCTCGCCTGATGTTAGGCGAAGATGCAGTCTACGATGTAGCACGCTTGCGTAGAAGAATCCGATTCACTCGCGACTTGAAGACTAGCGGTTCGTACGAAGAAGGTGGGACCAAACCGCTTAGTTCGAGTTTTTGGAATATCCACTATGAAACGGTGTCGCTTTTTAAAACTCCTGGCTATCCGATAATAGAATGGGCAGGGTGGAATCCCCTAAACGTTTGGTCAGGTCCCGATATAGCTCGTGAGCTATGGACCTAAATTTTGAACCCCAAACGGCACAAATAAGTACCTAAGATAAAAATTTCTCACGTGAAAATAGCTTCTTACAGTCAGACTAATGTAAATAAATGATGAATAGTTTAAAACGTGAAGTTAAAATACACGACTGCATCGCTGGAACTGCAGTGCAATTCTAACTTTAACTTAACAAAGTTAATGAACGCTTGCGTTTCAAACTACAATGGTCTTAGTTTTAGGTTGCTAAGTTACACAATTGTCATGCAGATTGCCCGACGCGTCGAGTTTGAATTGGTAAGTGTTAGTGTGGACTGTGGAGTGGTTAATGAAACTGACTGACACTGAGTCTTATTTTATTATTAGTAATTAGGAATTATACGTCAAGTTATTACATCTATGTACATGTGTATTTTATATATTTTCCGAACTGTACATCAAATACAAATACAAACATTTTATTAATAACACCAATATTACAAGTCAATTCCGTAATGTCATTTCAAATATATCATAAATAATAGAGTTTTAAAACACTGATTACAAGTTAATAAATAAAAAAACAAAATGACAATATGCAATCATGTCAATAAATAAAAAATGTCAATATAATAAAATGTCAAAAAAAACATAATAACATCTTTATAGTATTCAAGTAATAATATTTAATCAAACAAATATAACTTTAAGTTATTTTTGGAATGAATTTTTTGACAGCATACGGTGCCATATTAGACAACACAGGTGCTTGATAGCTGATTTTCAACTTGATTGATCGATTGATTAAACATTTATTGTTCACAGCCACACCAAATATTATATAAAGGAGAAAAAACAAACTCAACTAACAAGTGTAAACAACTGGCGACCTTAACGCTATTAGCGATCACTTCTAGGCAACGTTAGAAAGATTTAAATGAAAAAAAAAGATAGCGATTTTGTAACGATGATAGCTCAGTGGCCGAAAAGGGTGGAATCAAATCTCAACAATAAGCTTAAGCTGTGTGCAAAATATTCTTCGACTACACCGTCACGTTACATCTGCTTTAAGTGCTGTAGGGAGTGGGTTCGATTCCCACTAATAACAAAAATTTGTGTGACGAGTATAAATGTTTGTTCTGTGTCTGGGTGTTCTATGTGTATTTTAAGAATGTATTTACAAAAAGTATTTATTTTATTTATTTACAGGTGAGCTGTGGTCAAACACCTAGCCAGTCATAATATAAAAAAATCTACTGCGTCATTCTAAATTGATAATAACAAGCTCAACCGAAATAGACGATTCGAAATCAAACCACCAATTAAAAGACAACAAAATCATTGAACTCTCATTTCGTTTGTAAACTTAATTTGCGAGCTTTAAACGATACTGGTTTCTACAAAACCCGTCACCTCAGCGTCGGCGGAACCCGCAGCGATTGCTTATTCAATGGTCTCTTACCGCAGTACCGAACCAATATCTACAGGACGTGGAATCATCACTATCACTATCACTCACTACATAGTATAAAACAAAGTCACTTTCTCTGTCCCTATATCCCTATGTATGCTTAAATCTTTAAAACTACGAAACGGATTTTGATGCAGTTTTTTTTAACAGATAGAGTGATTGAAGAGAAAGGTTTATATCTATAATAACATCCATTAAATAGTGGAGAAATACTGTTATTTTTGAGGTTTATACCCGTGCGAAGCCGGAGCGGGCCGCTAGTTCAATATAAATATTATAGTCTAAGATCCGGTATAGGAAATATATAACCTCAATTAATGATAGTATACACATAGACACATCGCAAATAGGTTGCCTTGTGAAATTGCGTACCGATAATATTAAATAATTAAGTTCACTTTATCATCTTCTCCGATTTGTAATTTATTAAAATCCCACACTAGTTGTGATAGCATACGCAACAGAATTATTATTGGGCAAGAGTATTTCACACGTCACCACCTAGCCTCAAACTAAACAAAACAACAAAAACTTTAACTTAGTGGAAGATCTCCTTACCTCCTGTGTTCCGGTTTGAAGGGTACTGCAGCTAGCGAAATTACAGGGTTGTTGAAACTAACCATCGAAAGTCCCAAAGTAATGAGCGACAAAGCAGCGATGCCCTGGGCTTTGTTCAGCTATATATCGCTGCAATAATCATGGACAGGCGTTATCTCTTACTATCAGGAGAGCGTCTCGTTCGCTCCATTACTTTTAAGTAAAAAATAATAAACACAGAGCAACATTTTTGATATGACAAGATTAAATAAATAATAATAATAAACGGTAAACGATCTTATAGTGAAAAGTCTCGACCAACATCTTAAGAGACTTTCGCTAGGCGGTTGGGTCAAGGGTCAGATCGAAAAGGCACTGACCCTTGACACGGCGCGCATTGTGAGTAGGTTCCTCACTCTGCAGCCCTAACCATCGGCAGCTGGAGCTCTGCCCCTGACCTGTATAATAATAAAATAAAATAAGTATCGTAGGACATTTCACATAGCGCCATCTAGCCGCAAACTAAGCAAAGCTTGTACTATAGGAACTAGATAACTGATCGATTTTTGTAAACACATACCTACTTATAATACAGAACACCCAACAAACATTTATGCTCGTCACTCAAATGATTGTCAAGAGTGAGAATTTCAATTTCAATTCAATTCAATTTATTTGTGAACATAACAATTTCAGACAATTATAACATCAATTGGAGTTGAAATTATTCCTTCCTGTTAATATACTATTACATGTCAATGTCAATGAGGTTCTCGTAATCCTCATTTATGTTTAAGTTTAACACGTAAACGGAGCCTGCGCTGTAAGCAGAAGTATGTTCTTTGAGGTTTAATTTTATTAATTAATTATATAGCTTCATTCATTAAAGTGTAATTGTATTTTTTTTTTATACAAGTGACTTACCTGTATCATTATTGTTATCTATAGCCAATAAATATTACTGATTTACATTAATTATGCAATTAATGATTAAATCGCATTACTATATAATGATCATAGCGATGATAGCTCAGTGGTTAGCGTGGTCGATTCACACGCCGAAGGGCGTGGTTTCAAACTCCAACAAGCTTGAGCTGCCGGTGAAGGAAAACATCGTGAGGAAACCATAGCGTGGTGGTAGGGTACTTTCTAGTTCTCGGCTCGGCTAGCTACCACCCTCAAGTTGAAAATATGCCGCCAAGTATCTAACGGTGTTTTCCAGCAGCCTTATTTGAGTGCTAGTTCCATTCCAAGCTAAGTGTGTTTACCATCTTCGGCCACACCATCACTTAACATCAGAAGAGCTGTGGTCAAACAACTAGCCTGTCAATTATAAAATACATCATCATCAACCTGTTTTATACCACTGCTACTATACCCAACTGAATTATGAAACAATAAAAAAAGTTTTTTTTTTAAATACTACACAATATTAATGATTAACTAGCTATGCCCCGCGGTGTTACCCGTTGTTTCCACGTGAACGTTACATATTCGGGTAAATAAGCCTACATAGGTACATATAATTAATCTATATTAGTTAATCTATAGTAGCCTATGTGTTAATCCAGGGTGTTAGCTACCTCCGTATTAAACTTCATCAAAGTTGGTCCAGCCATTTGAAAACAAACATACAAACATACTCACAAACTAGCATAAGACTTTAAGACTTTTGTATAGACAGGCACCTTACAATTAGTTCACAAGTACCTATACAAATTTTAAAGTAAGAACGATTGTTTGCAGGAAACTCATCCAAGCAACTGTTTTCAATCTTGTCCTATTTTGAAAATAATTCTTATGAATCCAATAAAAAGTATTTTATTAATGCAAAAATAATATCCGGCGATTGGTCGACAACGCGTTAGCGCGTGATTTTTCCAAGTCGACGCGCTTGTTACCGGTCCAGTGATTATTAAGTCTTATCTTTTGGAACAATTGTGAAGCGCAAAATTAATTTGTCTACCGATTTTTCATATAATACTGAATTCAATTCAAAATTATGTGAGCCTTCAATATATTTAGCCATTAAAGTATCGTCAAATTCGTCTTAAAATCCCAAATGTTATTTGATAAAAATGGCGGATTTTTAGCGCGAAATATAATAGGTAAGTTAATAATAAAAAAAATAACCAAAACCTATCGATTAGGGTATCAAAATAAAATAAATTTAAAAGATGATTACAAATATATACATATACTTGTTCTGTGTCTATATTTATTTTAAAAAAGTATTAAAGTATGTATTCTATCAGTTGACTTCCAGAATCAGAATCAGAATCAGAATCATTTATTGGCCATAAATAACAACGCACGTTACAGGCAAGGCAATATAACAATAAATAATCGTTTTAAAATTAAAATTAAATTTCAGCTAAGTTAACAAACGAAATAATATTTTCATCGTATTTTAAAATAAGTAGCAGGTAATTAATTCACTGTGTTTCTATATACAAAAATGTGTTTTCCGAGATATTCATTGACATATATTCATTTAAACAGTAAAATGGATTGCTTTCAAAGAAAAGTTTGAGTGTTTGTTTAAATGTTTTAAAATTCAAATCGGTAATACAAAGAGGTAATTTATTGTACATAAGTATTTTGGCATGAAGGCCCTGTTTCTTAACTTTAACTAACCTAGTCCATGGGATGAACAATTTTTCCTTATTTCTTAAGTTATGCTGATGTTTATCTTTATTTTTTGGCAAATTAGCCGCAGTCCATAGTACAGCTTTGCTAGTTTGCGGTCAGATGGCGCTGTGTGTAATGTTCTTATACAATATTTATTTTATTTTATTATAGCAATAGGATAAATTATATCCAAAGAAACTGAAGGTAACTTTGTTTTTTTTTTTTAAATTATTAAATAGATCTACGTTTGGTCACCAACTCGCCTGATGAAAAGCGACATTGCGGCCGAGGTTGGAGCACGCCGATCTAGAAGAAATCTATTCATTGTAACCTTAAAAACGTCTGTAGTTTAAAGGAAACAGAGCAGCCGGCAATGAGTTCCATTCATGGGCTGTACGTATCAAGAAAGTAGAGCGGAATCGCTGCGTACGAGTACTGGGAACGCCCACGAGGAACGGATGACAGTGTGCCGTCCTTCTGCTTGTCCTGCGGTGGAACGGGAACGATAGGGTAAGGTCATGGAGTTCTTAGATTGCGCACACTCACCGAAATGTATCCGGACTATAGATATAGATACTAGAAATCCAAAAATAGACAGGCATGTTACTCTGCGGCGGTGATCAAGACTTAGTATTTTTTTGGTGTAATTTGGGTCAGTTGTATGTATTGTAGCGATAATGGTTCAGTGGTTAGCGCGGTAGGTTCGCATGCCGAAGGGCGTGAGTTCAAACCCCAACATTGAACTTGAGCTGCCGGTGAAGGAAAACATCGTGAGGAAACCATAGCGTGGTGGTAGGGTACTTTCTAGTACTCGGCTGGCTAGCTACCACCCTCAAGTTGAAAATCTGCCACCAAGCATCTAACGGTGTGTTCCGGCAGCCTCACTTAAGAGCCAGTTCCATTCCAGGCTAGGTGTGCTTTACCATCTTCGACCACACCGTCACTTAACATCAGGTGAGCTGTGGTCAAACAACTAGCATGACAGACATAAAAAAAAATTAAGTCATTTTAATATACTTACCGAAGGTTTTCTCAGAACTCTAGCGCCCACGTTCCTCACCCGTGATTAGTTTCTATCTTTGTATCCACGAATATTTCTCGTCGTAATTTCAAATCTCATCTGCGCATATCTTCGGCCACTCTCGCTCGTCCATTACTAAAATCAACAAACATTTGTTAAAATCTACGTGGCCGCGTTAAACATAGATATTTCTGATGATATTGCAAGATGTAATTGCCAAAGAAAATTATAATACACTTTCTTCAAAAAAATTATGGACCTATAGTTATATTTTGATATTTATTTACGATTTTTCATACTAAAAGTATTGCGACGAACGTGACGCTCTCCTGATGGTAAGAGATGGTAAGACGCCTGTCCATGACCATTGCAGTGATACTTTAAAACAAGGTCCAGGGCATCGCTGCTTTGACGCTTATTACTAAGGTCAGTCTCAACAGCCCTGTAGCAACCTCTTTTTTTTGCTTACTAGGTGCTTGACCACATCTCACCTGATGTTAAGTGACGATGATCTTTATTACTATACATTGTTCTATTTATGTTGTGCACAATGAAGAATTTCTATCTATCTAAAAAAGTAATTTAAACCAGATATACTGCCGCCAAGCAGTAGTGTAAAAGCAATACTGTTTTTTTATACGATTAAGTTCGCGTTTGACCACCAACTAGCCTGATGGTAAGCGATGATGTGGACTTAGAACATACCTATTTACTCTGACCTTGAAAGGATCTAGATTATATCTCTCAGGAAACAAGGAAGCGGGCATACCTTCCATTGTTTGTCCGTATTGATAAGAAACGTAGAGTCAAAACGTTTGGTACGTACCCAAGGAAATTCCACTATGTATGGGTGGTAGTGGGCCGCCTTTCTACTTGTCCTGTCTGTATACTTTGTCTGTGTCCCGGTTTGAAACGTACAGCAGCTAGCCTAATTACAGGCCTGTCGAGAATAACCATCTAGTCTCAAAGTAATGAGCGCCAAAGCAGCGACGCCCTGAACTTCGTTTGGCTACACAAAGCTCTGTGTGTCGCTGCAATTATAATAGTCATAAGCATGCGTTATCTCTTACCATCAGGAGAGCGTCTCGTTCGTCTCATCCGGCCAAGTTCGAGTCGGACTCACGCATGAAGGGTTCCGTACCATTACCTATGAAAAAGGCAAAAAAAAAATTTGCTTTTGTTGTATGGGACCCCCTTAAATATTTATCTTATTTTCTTATTAGTATTTGTTGTTATAGCGACAACAGAAATACATAATTTGTGAAAATTTCAACTGTCTAGCTATCGCGGTTCTTGGTATACAGCCTGGTGACAGACAGACGGACGGACAGACAGGTAGTGAAGTCTCAGTAATAGGGTCCCGTTTTTAACCTTTTTGGTACGGAACCCTAAAAATGAAATTTGTAATGCAAGAAGCACCGCGTCGTTTCAGTTTTCCCTAGATTTTCCATGCATTCTGAACGCTTCGCCATCTAGTTTCATTATCGCTCCTATATCGTTAAATTTAAAGATCAAAGTTGTGTAAAATTTATGTGAGTATGATAAAAGGAACGTCATTTCCTTCGTTGAGTGTAGATTGCAATCCGGATGTCTTTCTCTGAGCTTTGTGAAATATGGGAGGCTTGAGGAAAAATCCTTTTAGCATCTTAATGACGTCATACGATAAGCTTTGCTTTTTGAAACCTATTAAATATAAAACTTAAAGGTGTTCAAAGAATATTTTAAACTAGCTTGCGGCCGCGGCTTCATCCGCATTGACTTAAGAATTGGGTTCAGAGAGAAATTAAACATGGGTAAGTTTTTTATTTTTTTTATTTTACATGTATGAGCCGAACGAGACGCTCTCCTGATGTTAAGAGATAACGCCTGTCCATGAGCATTGCAGCGATACACAGAACTTTGAGTAGTAAAACAAAGTCTTAGGCATCGCTGCCTTGGCGCTCATTACTTTGAGACTAGATGGTTAGTCTCAACAGCCTTGTAATTTCGCTAGCTGCAGTACCCTTCAAACCGGAACACAGTAATGTTTACATACTACTGCTTAGCGGCAGAATATCTGGTACTGCGGTGGTACCTACCTAGACGACCTAAGCTAGCCAGCTAAGCGACCAGCTAAGGAGATCTACCACCAAGTAGTATCATAATAGCAATAGTTTCTTTATCTTGCGCTACTTACTTACCTCGATGAATCCTTCACATTAGGTAACTTTATTTCGGAATAATGTTTTATAAGACACATCTATACCAAATTTCAAGTGGATACTTCCTGTAGTTAGTGTTTTGATAATTCCACAGGAACCTAAAATTTTTCGAAATAAAAATATCCTAACTGTTTATACAGGTAATAAACTATACGTGTGCCAAATGTCATCCAAATCCGTTCGCGTGATTGAGTAACAAACATCCAAACATATAAACTTTGATTCGATTTTTTTTTCTTTAAGATAGATATACAAAATCTTTATTGATCGCACCATACATACATACACACATATATATCTAATACAATAAAAAAATATAAACTTAAAACTAATGTTACAATTGGTGGCCTTACCGCTAAAAGCAATCTATTTCAGGCAACATTTGGATAATAAACAATTCTAATAATAAATTTCCTAAGACATTTCACAAAGCGCCATCTAGTCCCAAACTAAGCAAAGCTTGTACAATGGGAACCAGATTACTGATAGAATACTTATATACTTTTTTTTTTGTAATGACATATCTACAACACATACAGAACATCTAGATACATAAGAAAAATTTACGCTTGTCACACAAATGTTTATCCTGAATGGGAATCGAACCCACTGCTCTTGACGAAACTTACACTAGCAAAATGAGCTGATAGGACAGACATTCATGCTTACAATAGTTTCAAAACTGTTACTAGAACGCTTGCAAGACGAATGTGCCACTGAATTATCATCGCTTCAAAAATTGCCAATTAAAAAACATAGGTAAAACTTTCATTGCTTTTAAAAAAACACACGGGACAAAATTTTAACGTAAACGCTGCGTGTAATAACACACGATGTTTGCTCGGAAATTTCCCTCGACCCAACTCCAAACCTAATATTATTATAATTTTAAATGTACTCGAAGTGTAGCAGGAATGTAGAAAAATTTACATAATATAATTTATATTACAGTAAGCTCGGTTTAAACCTGTCATAGAAAAACGTCATATCGTACACTTTCCATAATTAAAAAGTTTATAATTTGTTTTGCTTCAAATTGTTATTAGTTTTCTTCAAAACAATGATTGTTGTGATTCAAGTATTACGCAAGCACCAAAGGGGGTTGGGGGTGCTTTGTTTATTTTTTGCTGACATGGGGGAGGGATCTGAATGTTGCTAGCATCAGCAGTGTCATATAAGCTGATTGTAGGGACACACTGTCTTTGCTGAGAGCGGCAGCGGCGCATTCTATAGCTTGGTCGCCACCCGTCAGTTGTCCCATAGCCTAGCTAGAATGCGATCACCAGATATGTCGAGTTTCATTTCTCACCGCACCCGACCCGACTGACAGCAGAACACGCAGATAAAAATTGGGGGTTGACGATAAATCTCTTAGATGACGTCAGCAGTAATACATCCTTAACTCCCACACTGATTGTTTATTTTCCTTATTTGGTACTCTTTGTTTTCTATTTATTCTTGAATAGTCTCGATAAAAATGATTTCTTCCAGGCTTACGTTGCCAGAACATTTTTAGCGATGAATTAAACCAATTTTTACAAAAGCATAAAAAGTAAGAGTTAAAGCTTTGCTTACTTTTGCTGATAAAGGTAGCGATGATTGCTCAGTGGTTAGCGCGATCGGTTCCGAAAAACAAAGATCTATGTAAGTAACAAAAAAAAAAATTGCCAGAAATACAATCTAATACCTTTAAACGAGCAATTCTTTTATATAAATATTAGCTTTATATTATATGTAGGTATATATATTTTTTAATGTCTGACAGGCTAGTTTGACCACAGCTCACGTGATGTTAAGTGACGGTGTGGTCAAAGATGGTAAAGCACACCTAGCCTGGAATGGAAGAATATATATATATATATATATATATATATATATATACATATATCCAGATACTAATAATAATTAAACAGTAAAACAATGGTTCTGTGACACACACGTACAGAACAAATTATGTCAAAACCACAGACCACAGTTCACTTGATGCTAAGTTTTCATATCAGATTGTTTACGCTTAGATAGATGTATTGTCTTGGCGAAATTAGTTTCTAGAACCCTACTATTTATTTGAGTTAGATTATTCCCCGCGGAAAGCTAGCCACGTTATAAATTACACTTTCTCTTTTATTTTTTGTAACTAAATATTTTTTGTGCGAATCGTTAAAAATAAAAACATAATTGCTAACAAAGAAAGGTATCGGATTGTTATATCAAAGTATCCGCCTCCGCTGAAGATTATTTTTATAAAGAATATAATCAATGATATATTTAGACCATCCTATTGTGGTTCAGGTAACAAGCGGTAGCGTTATTTAAAATCCTGAATTATTCTTCCAAATCAGTCCAGTTTTTAAAAACTGTCCAACTGGCCAGGCCGTAATCCAACCGTTTCCAAACCGTTTTTTTAAGAACTTGTCTGTTTCCACTCGATGTTTTCTTTCTTCGTTTGAAATCATAGGTAATACGCACATAACTCAAAAAAAAAAGAGAGAGTGGCTTTGGATTCGAACCTAGTACTTTCAGATTGGAAGCCAGTCGGTCTTCCAACTAGGCTGCTGAAACTTCTTCACTATTCATCATCATCATCATCATCAGCCGTATGACGTCCACTGCTGGACATAGGCCTCTCCCATTGACTTCCACAAAGACCGGTTGGAAGCGGCTCGCATCCAGCGCGTTCCTGCGGTCTTTATTAGGTCGTCTGTCCACCTTGTGGGTGGACGTCCTACGCTGCGCTTGCCGGTCCGTGGTCTCCACTCCAGAACTTTGCAGCCCCACTTCACTATTGCAAGTAACAAAATAAGAGATTATTTTGGGAGCAGGACAAAATCTACAACGGACTCCAAAGTCAGAAATTTCGCGACAATGCGTGCCGTGCATCCTTGCTCTTGATCGACAGGCTAGTTGATAAACCACAACTCATCGGATATTAAAAGACGGTGTGATCGCAGGTAGGAATCACGCCTAACCTGGAACCGAAGTGGCTCTCAACCGAGGCTGCCAGACTAAGCAACTCGCGCCAGAATAAATTACTAGAAAATATCCTACCAGCATTTCTTTACGACGCTTTCCGTAGCTCAAGCTCTTTGTTGGACTTTGAGCCCACGCCCTCGGTTAGTAGTACGACAGTAATAGCTGAGCTGTCATCGCTACTACAATCCTTTTCGCTGAACCGTCTAGAATCCCTCTAAAAGTGTTATTTTTGTTACAGACACCTGAGACGCCGGTACTTTTGAATATGGATGCGTCGATAACAACCGGCGCACTGCAGTTAAAATAACATTTAATTATCGCACGACTAAGTACGAAAAGGTAAGAAAGAAACATTATTAAGTTGAGTAAACTAAACCTAAAATATGCGTAGCGATGATAGCTCAGTGATAAGCACGGTCGGTTCATACGCCAAAGGGTGTGGGTTCTTTCAACTATGAGTTTAAATTGCCAGTGAAGGTAAACATCGTGAGTAAACCAATGCATGGTGGTAGGTATATTTTATAGTTGGCTAGCTAGCTACAAGTTGAAAATCTGCCGCCAAGTACCTAACAGCGTCCTTCGGCAGTCTCACTTGAGAGCCAGCGCCATTCCAGGATAGGTGTGTACACCATCTTCAACCACACTATCATTTAACATCTGGTGAACTACGGTCAAACAACTGACCTGTCAACCATAAAAAAATCTCTAAAGATTAAAACAAATTTTAAATTAAATACGCATTAAAAATAAATTAATCAGTTTTTTATCATTTTACTTGAAAAAAAAGATCGCTGTCTTTCATGACACGCATCGAATTTTTTTTAAAACATAATTTCGGTTATTCCTCCCAATCTGATGGACGATCAATCGTGATCAGATTATACGGCGGATGATTTATACTTTCTACATAGAAATGATGGAAATTGGGACTGGTTTATTCGAATTATTTTTAATTACCATTTTTATTCGAAAGGAATTTTATCTATTTTTTTTGTTAAAATATTTTTTGTTAATTGGCGCGTCCATATGAGTAATTCACCTTATTTTACGACTTTAACGATTATTTAAAAATAAGCAATTATTAAATCACGAGTGGTAACAATTATGTTTTTTTTTTTTTTTTGTTTTTTTTTTTAATTTGACTTATTTTTACATGGCATGTTATTATATTGACATGCTTTATGATTTTGACTTTTGTTATGTTATTTTATAAAATGAATGAAAATATGACTTGTAACTTTTCGTGTTTGTAAATTGGTTTACCTATAACATATCGACCTGCTGGCTTATCGTTAAGAATTTTGAAATTATTTAAGCCCTTATTACATATTGTGTTTCCCAACAAAAAAAAACTCATTTCATTTATGTACATAAATTAAAACTTTGACATGGTTTTGACACATTTTTGTTTTACTTATGCAGGATTAGGTACTCAAGTTATGTCAGATGCGGAGACTATAAGAGACTAATAATAATAATATTAAAGACTATTAAGATTTTATTATGAGCCTGCTTATTTAATTTTTAATGACCGAATGTATTGAAAAATATTCTATACTTAACTCGAACAAATATTCGAATGCAGCATATCATCTCTACATTGTTATTACTTCGATATTAGCGTCGGCTTTAAAAACTCCGTTTTGAATTGGCTTCCGATAATGCCTTTCGATCAAAGAGGATTCCAATGAGTGATGAGAGACTAACAATGAGGTAAATCTTAGGTATTTGAAAGCGTGGGAACAAGCATTACTCCGGAAATAGCACATATCTTCTTTTAAAGATTTAATTTTTATGTGGAATTTGTGTCTTACATAAAAACTAGCACATCCGGCCACGCGTTGCTGTGGTCAAATTGAACACACGCGTGTAGCGTGAAATAAATTGTAGCGCATATGAAGCGTTTGGACTTTTAACGTAGCGCCATCTATTGGATACTTACTCAATCCAGTTAATAAATTACCTTACATCGCCATCTATTAGAATTTTATGGAACTCGCAGATAATTATACCTCTTTGTCGTATAATAACAAAATTAATTTGCAATAAAAAAAAAGATTATAAATTGAGATATAAACTATCCTATCTCTTAAGTTGGATCAAACTGCACACAGTGTGCAAGATTTGGTTAAAATCGGTTCAGTAGTTGAGGATTTCATCGCGGACAAACAGCGTGACACGAGATTTTTATGTATAAAGATTATAATTGACTGACTCAAGCGTTACTTTGCGGAAGTGCATTTTAAGTGTTCAAGAGTTATATGTATACTTATTTTTAGTGTATTTCCGCTTAAAAATCGTTTAGGTTTGTTTGGTTTGGTTTTGGTAAAATTTTGCTTTGTTTTTTTTTCGACAGTTTATTTCCTTGACCACAGCTCACCTGATGTTAAATGACTATGCAGTCGAAGATGGTGAGCACACCTAGCCTACAATGAAACTGGTTCTCAAGTGAGGCTGCCGGAACACACCGTTAGGTGCTTGGCGACAGATTTTCAACTTGAGGGTAGTAGCTAGCCAATCGAGTACTAGACTTTACCTTACCACCAAGCTATGGTTTCCTCACGATGTTTTCCTTCACCGGCAGCTCAATCTCATTGTTAGGTTTTGAACTCATGCCCTACGGCGAGTGAACCAATCGCTACAAAACGCTACGCTAATTTCGAGTTAGATTGTAAAAATTAAAATGTAGGTATTTAAAAATATGTTTAATAAGTTTATCTGTTTATCATTAGAGTGTATGGGCAAAACGATCGAGATATATTAGCAAGTATAAGGTTAAAAAAGCTTTAATTTTGTGCAAAATTAAATGTGACGTAACACCTATTATGGAGCGCACGTTGTACTTATTCTAATTTGGAACACGTCCCATTCCTTCGGGCACGGGTGAGTGGCACGCCGGCACGCCATCAATCTTCCACGCACATGGCTGAGCAATCAGCGTATCTGGAGCCTATTTAATTCAAGCGTTTTTACTCATATTCCCACTTTTTCGCTAACAAAGCGTAATAAAAAATTAATTTTACGATTTTATGAGTTTCCCGACACTCGAGTACGCAGTAATCATGTTCGGTTTTTCCTCCGCTGTCACATGAAATCTGTCGAGACGTTATTAATTTACTTTTATGGATATCATGTAAAAATGTCTACTTACGATAATGTCAGTGGAGCAGATCTTTATTTTTTTTTTTAATAATAATGATAGCTCACGATAATTGAATAATGATTTAGCGATGATAGCTCAGTGGTTAGCGCGGCCGGTTCGCATGCCGTAGCTTCTCTCTGCACTTGCATCCCCCTGGCTAAGTGACAATTGTAGTAAGCATAATGTATTAATATCTATAACTGTAAACTGTATAAACTGTAACCTAATATGAAAAAAAAGATCCTAAAAAAAATAAAAAAAAGCCTTGCTGAGTTTCTTGCCGGAGTTTTCTCAGTTGAAGTGTAATTACGAGCCGGTGGTAAATTCAAACATGTAACTTAACGTTCATAAGTGCCTTACCAGGGCCTAAACTGAATAAATGACTTTTTGATTTTGATTTTGAAGGGCGTGGGTCCAAGCCTCAATAATGAGCTTGAGCTGCCGGTAATGGAAAACATCGTAAAGAAGCCATAGCATGGTGGTAGGGTACTTTCTAGTACTCGGCTGGCTAGCTACCAGCCTCAAGTTGAAAATCTGCCGCCAAGCATTTAACGGTGTATTCCGGCAGCCTCGCTTGAGAGCCAGTTCCATTCCAGGCTAGGTGTGTTTATCATCTTCGATCACACCGTCACTTAACATCAGGTAAGCTGTGGTCAAACATCATGCCTGACAAACAATAAAAAAATGTACCTAATTGATATAAATAGGTAATAAATATATATCTTCGGCCATTTCTTACAGCGCCATCTAGCCCCAAACTAAGTAAAGCAAGTAATATGGGAAAATATATATATATATAAACATAGATATATATATATAAAATCTCTCACCAGTTGGAGAGCGTCTCGTTCGTCTCAATATTTTTATATTAAAAAAAGGCTGAATATACTTGAGATATGTACAATGAAACATAAATTATGGTAGTATGTCATCAAATGCAACTGTATGATATCCAATGACAAAATCAGCCATATTTTGCGATAAACAACCTTTTTAGTTACTTCTGATTATTATTGAATTTCCCCTATGACGGTGGCCGAAGCTGGTAGCCACGGCTATTGTGATTGGACGCCACTCTCCGAATAAATCTCCTAATGTCGAAACAATATTTTAGTCTCGTCTAACAAGCTTTTGATGTAACCTTGGAACAATACAATACAGAACAGTAAAGCAAGTACGTGCCGTGCAACAGTAATGCGCTGTTTTACAGAATGCTAATTAGGCCTAATATTGTGGAGCCTTTTACAACAAACAGGATTTGAATCTTGTTCCATGAAAGCTTTTGTAGTGTATCAAGCTTAACACCGGGATCTAAACGGGGACAAAATACCTTAAGCTAGTATTTAGGTCACGTAATGTGCTCAAACCGCGAAAGTCAAAAGTTTTTATATTTTTTTATATTTAGATCACCAACACTGTCATCACAATATTCAACGTAGTCATTAGCATAATAAAAACAAATATTGAATAAATAAAATAAACATCGTATGACCCCAAACTAAGCTAAGCTCGTACTATTTTGTTTTTTATGGTTGTCACATTTTTCTGACCACAGTTTACCTGATTTTAGCTGACGGTGTGGTCGAAGATGGTAAACACCTAGCCTGGAATGGAGCTGGCTCTTAAGTGAGGCTACCGGAACACACCGTTAGGTGCCTGTCTTGGACTATGGAAATCAGATAACTGATAGAATACATAAGTACTTTTATTTGTAAACACATAATTATAATACCTACATACGGAACACCCAGACACAGAACAAACATTTGTTTATACCACAGTATGCTTGTCCTGCGTGGTTGTCGAACCCAAGCCCTTAGAGCAGATGCAAAGTTCTCGAAGATGTGTGAAGTCTGCCAACCTGCACTTGACCAGCGTGATGGACTAAAGCCTTATCCTTCTCATAATAAGATTATAAGAAGAGGCCAGCAGTGGGACAGTTTAAAAAAAAAAAAGTAAGCCGTTAGAGAGAAGGAAGGTGTACGCACGCATACACACAAGGGAATCGAGAGAAGTGACATAGGGCATAAAAGAGCGACACGCCGTTTGCCGTCACGGCATACGAGTCAGAATCAATTCCAAGGCGTGTTTCGCATAAAAAAAGAAAAGAACACAAGGTTAAAAGGAACTTCCCACCGAGACAGTTGCTTCATTTGTATCAGGTAGAAGTCCGGTCGTGTGTGGAATACTGCTGGAAGCTTGGGAAGCGGTGGACCGACGTGCTATGAGGCTTATTGGTGATAGCGATCTAGTCGCCAATAAATTAAAAGTCTTGATCACCGTCTTGTCTGTCTATTTTATATCAGATACATTTCGGGGATTGTGCTCTATGACCTTATCCCATCATCCGTCCATCGGACAAGCAGAAGAACTGCACAATATCATCCGTTCCTCGTGAACGTTCCCAGTATTCTTACACAGCGATTCGACTCTACTTCGGCTGTTCCATCCTCGGCCGCTTTCCATCAGGCGAGTTAGTGGCCAAACGTAGATCTATTTATTATTTAATAAACGGCCGATCCGTACATATATAACAAAACAACCATACTGCTCATAGTTCAGACGAACACCCTAATGTTCCCTCTGACTACTGTAGCCTTCTGAAACGTTACATTACTCAAAGTTAAAGGGAAAGAGCCCCGAAGAGGATGTAAACGCACTACAGCGCGTGTCTGAGAGGATTAAGCTCTTAGAGGTGTCGGAAAACAAAAACATTACGTAAACTCATTGACTTATATACGTATTACTTCAAGAGGACAGGATGCGGAGAGAAAATTCAATTAAACAAACAAAACTCACTTGAATTAAAGATGGATAAGCGTTTTCATTAAATCACTTATAATCTTTTTTTAATATTTGTTGCCTTACAAATTTTAAATCTGTGTAGCCGTTATAGCGTTAAAGACTAACAACAAACATACCGATAAATATTAACTCTTCAAAAATTAGTGAGATAAAAACTGATATGGTTCTGATAGGTACCTTTTCTCTGTTTGATAAAGGTTTTGAATTTAGCGATGATGCCTCAGTGGTTATCGCGGTGAGTTCACATGTCAAAGGGCGTGGGTTTAAATCCCAACAATAAGTTTAAACTTCCGGTGAAGGAAAACATCGCGACTTAGCATAGTGATAGGGTATTTTATAGTACTCGGCTAGCTAGCTACCACCTTTTAGTTGAAATCTGCAGCTAAGCACCTAACGGCGTGTTCTGCCAGCCTCACTTGAGAACCAGTTCCATTCCAGGCTAGGTGTGTTTACCATCTTCGACCGCCGTCACTTAACATCAGCAGTAAAATAAAGTTTATGAGATGTGATCGAAAATTAAGTCGGATTATCGGAATTCGGGCTACCTAGATTGACGGGACGTAATTACTCGTAAAGTAAGTTAAGGCTTGGTTACTGGACATTTTAACGGAAAGACAAGTATTATGAGAGACATATCCTTACTTTTGAGATCTTTAGATACTACATACAAGTTTCTATAAGACATTGTAGCATGTTCCATCTATCAGTACTTCCTCTATACAAGATTTAGTATATGATACAGGGTTATCATGACTAGACTATGACTAAGGTTTATTAACATGAAATGAGATCATTGTATATGAAAAAATCAACTGCTCCATACATTTCATCAAAGGACGATTTTTTTATACAAAAAGTATAACATTTTTGACTACCTTTCCGCTGTGATAACGGCAAAGAATTTTTTTCATCACCGCTACTTATACATCGTTTTATTACCGCATCACTACTTACCAGGTCAAATACAAACTTACTGTGAGAAAGAAACACCTTGAATTTTTATTATTGTACTATTGCGAATAAAAGTAAGTTTGTAGAAGCTGAGTAAAATATATGTGCTGTCCAAAACTTTATATATATTTTATATGTATAGATATAGCTTCTCGATTACTAATATAAAATGAATTAGCCCAACCGAAAATTTATTGTATCATCCGACCCGTATTAAAAACCTTAGTTATAAATACTATTCGCGGTAACCCATTTGAATATTAACCGGATTATCCATTTCTTAACTTTAGTAATAATTTGATGATATTTAGTACAGCATCGCCATAAGCGCGACTATGTGATTGTGCTAAATCATTTATAATCTCTATAACAAACAAAAAAACCCTAATGTTCTTATTAAAATACCGACGTTATTATAACTTTAACGATATGTTAGAACTTATACATATTTAAAGTGCCTACTTACATAATTACTAAAGTTGTAGCGAATCTACGAACCGGCAGCTTCGGCTTCGTACCCGACCCTTTTCATTAAGCCCGTATTAGAGCCCCAAAATATAGGCTTACATATTGTCGGTACCGCAAAATTATTTCCTTAGCACAGTTACTAATTTGCCTAATAACTTAAACAATTTAAGTTAGAAAATTTTAAGTCTAATAATAGACATATAACTTTGAAGTATCGGGGTAAATTTATAATTAGGCCAAATTACTTTAACATAGAGGCATTCTTACATAACTGAGTTGTAACCGAACAATGTATAAAATTATATATAATATTGTACAAATCCAAGTTAATAAAGGTGTAATTTTCTAAATAAAAATAAAAAAAAGTTGTCAATGTACCCGCAGTTTCAGACAAAAATTGTTTTAACCCAATAACAGATTTCCATTTGCCCGCCAATCGAATCAATTGGACGCGCGAACACGACCGAACGTGGCCGAACGCTGGCGGAAAATTCAATTAACAGATAAAGCCGGAGCTCCGGCTAATTGGTACCGCGAGGTGCCTCGCATTACAATACACGAGGTGAGTGTTCCAGGCTTGATTTGTTTATGTATATGGAGGGTAACTTTCAGTGAAGTTTATGTTATGATTGTAGCGCATATTGTTTTGAAACAAAGCAATTTTAAAGCGAATACAAACATGGTATTTTTATATTGCTGTTGTTAATTTTCATTGTTTATGCCACTTTATTTGCACCTACTTTTTGTTGTTTTTTTTTTAATTTCTCTGGACCGAGCTAAGTTTCGTAGTCTGGACATTTGACGTTTGCTAAGTCAGTTTTTATAGGGTAGATTTCGGTGAATGTTTTTTGGGTTTGAATCGAAATAAACTTTTCCGAATTTTAAATATTTAAGTGTTAAGAATTGATTCGATTCCACGTTTATAGTGCGGACTGCTAGACAGTGGAATGCGCTGCCTGAGTGGGTGTTCCCCGTTTGATACAATCTGGGTGTCTTCAAGTCGACAGTAAATCGGTATCTTCTAGGCAAGCGTGCTCCATCTTAAACCGCATCATCACTTAACATCAGGTGAGATGGCGGTCATATGTAAGCCTATTTCTTCCAAAAAAGATTGCATGAAATTTACTATAATGAATACTACTTTATAGTAAAATTGTGAATGATTGTCAATAGACAATCTTTTATTTGTGATTTGTGATAACAGTACCTACATAAAATTAATATTATTAAGTGTGGGTACTACATAATTATAGTATCGATTACTAGATTATTAAAAAGAGTAAGACTTTTTTTTACAAGCTGTTATTCTGCTAAAGGAGGATTTTGAATCTCACTACATAAAGAAGCACATTAGCTGCATTTGAAAATTTATTGAAAATAGTGCCTACATTGTCGTTTCTACATTTATAAAAGTTCCCGGCGTGGGACAAAACGAAATTAAATTCCAACTAGCAGCACGTTTTATTGTCACGCTACGATTTATCACCGGTAAGAGGTGTTGAATGTTTTTTTTTTTTGAGACTTTTTTTTCTTTATTTCGATTAATGGTCGTCAGAGAACGTTCTATAGAAAGCTATATGACCTAACGCCATATACATTTTATAAGTATTATGATTTGTGTGAGTGAAAGCGATAGATTATACAACCTCAACACCCACTAAAAACGTTTTTTAATAATGTTTGATAAGCTAAGTGTTTGGCCATAGCTCAACTGATATGACGGTGTGGTCGAAAATGGTAAAGCACACCTAGCCTGAAATGAAACTGGATCTCAAGTGATGCTGCCGGAACACACTTTAGCTGCTTGGCGGCAGATTTTCAACTTGAGGGTGGTAGCTAGCCAGCCAAGTTCTAGACAATACCCTATGTCCATGCTATGCTTTACACGCTTTTTGGCGAGTGGATCGATCGAGCTAACCACTAACCTGTCGTCGCTACAAAAATGCTTAAGGCTACTGGGACAAAACATATCAATCTGAAAGCATTTTGATATCTTTATAATTCCCTGCAACTGCGAGAAATCAGCTTTTCCGTAGATTTGTATGACGGACAACGATGTTTTTAGAACAGTTGTTTTTTTAAATCACGATTTCAAAGTTATGCTCACTGTAAAAGTTGATCATAATGATGAGCAGAATGACCCTTTTGGTTTAGTACATCCCAAGCAGCTAACTTAGTTATTCTTTAATCAGTAATATGATAGGTACTGTCATTATGTATTTCCCATACTGTGCACACGTATCGAACTATAAATTCTCCGCAGCATATTAAGATTCCTACCTTAGCTACTCGTATACTATATGATGCGTAGATTGACTGGTCAAAGCTCAACCAATAACCTGGGTTAGCTCCAACGGTACGTGTGACTGAACGTACTTCGTAACGATACATATTATACGCCACTGAGTAATTACGTTTCAGAACATGCTATTTGTCATGTCCTTGCAAAGTAGTATATATATCAATGCCGCAAAATCATTTTCAAATCAGGTCGATTTTTTTTATAGCTGACAGGCTTGGTGTTTGATCACAACCCACTTGATGTTAAGTGACGGTGTGGTCGAAGATGGTAAAGCACACCTAGCCTGGAATAGAATTGGCTCTTAAGTGAGTCAGCCGGAATACAACGTTAGATGCTTGGTGGCAGATTTTCAACTTGAGGGTGGTAGCTAGCCAGCCGAGTACTAGAAAGTACTCAACCACCACGCTATGGTTTCCTCATGATGTTTTCCTTCAGCGACAGCTCAAGCTCATTGTTGGGGTTTGAACCCACGCCCTTCGGCATGCGAACCGACCACGCTAACCACTGAGCTATCATCGCTATATTAAGAACATGATCGAGATTTTACCTGAAATCTATGATTTTGTACAAATAGTGATAGTGCCGTTTTAACGTACATTTATTTTCAAGTTGTCTATACCATCTTCGACCATACTGTCACTTAACATCAGCATACAATTCAGTGTAATTAAAATAGATCTAAAACTTCGACAGACAAGTAAATAATCCCAGATATATTACTCTCATATCCGCCATTCACCTCAAGCTCCATTAACTTTCCGCCTCTCAACTCAAGCCTGTTTACTAAGAAATCCTTTCAAGTTAAAGCACAAATTAGGTGATATCTACCAAATTACCCACCACTGTTCAAACTTCCAGCACCGCGGGTTACGGAACTAACACCTCTGTAGTTTGGTTGAAAGACTTTACTAAACTAAGTCGAGCCTGAACCGGATTTACAATTTCAATTATCAGGATATAATTACCAACTAATTCTATACATATAATAAAATCATAAACGAATAGTGTCTGTAGACTAAATATTTTGTCAAATAAACACTACATACACGTAGGTACTTATGCTACAGAGGCCAAAAACATAATTTTTGTCTGTCTCTGTGCGTTTGTGCACGTTTATGGCATAAACGGCTTAACCGATTTGAATGCGGTTTTCACTGATGTATTGTGTTGTCACTTTCCATTCCCGAGTCCCAAAAAAATGCAAGGTAGGTACCACCACAGTACCAAATATCCTGCCGCCAAGCAATAGTGTGTAAGCATTTCCGTGTTCCGGTTTGAAGGGTACTGCAGCTAGCGAAATTACAGAGCTGTCAAGACTGGCTGTCATCGAAAGTCTTAAAGTATTGAGCGCCAAAGCAATGATACACTGATCTTTGTATTTGGTACTCAAAATTCTGTATTAAATATCGCTGCAATGGTCATGGACATGCGTTATCTCTTACCATCAGGACAGTGTCTCGTTCGTCTCATTACTTTTCATTTTAAAAAATCACACATTTTTTTTTAATTCGTATCTCGATTTCATTGGTCAGTCAATCATTATTCGAAGACCATTGATTTTCAATGGTCTTCGAATAATGATTGGGAAGTAGACAAGAACATTGCGACGTAGTAAGCTGAAATTTTAATAGATGGCGTTAATCACTGTTATGATACTGAATAATTGTTGGGCAGGCACATCCTTACATTTGAAATCTTTACCAGCCCCGGATAATCTTGGTAGCCGAAATGGTTCCGTTATTAACTAAGGAAGTCATTTCCAATACTTGGATCTTTACCATTTCAGGTTTCTATTATCATAGAATGGACTTTCATTATTATAGGAAAGGATTACTTATGGTTTTGGGATTTCGAGAGTGAATATTCTGATAATATTTACCTTACAGATGATAGAGTTACAAGCACATAGATATTTGAAAAAAACTGTAGTGATATATTTGTGTGGTGAATCGCATTTGTGATTTAATATCGAACTGACATTTAACTTTTTTTTTTAATAAATCATGCAATTGGAAAATAGCCAATTTTTCTGCGCGGGAACTTAGCCGGTATTGGGGGGACTTTCAGCCGGGACTCAATGCGCGGGGGGACTTTAAATAGTTCTAATTTTCTTTTTGTTTTATACAAATAATCAATTGATGACTTTATGTTTATTATATGTGGTTTATAAGATAAAGATATATTTAATTGTCATCATCTCGTCATCTTAGCCGTAGGACGTCCACTGCTGGACATAGCCCTCCATTTACTTCCATAAAGACCGGTTGGAAGCGGCTCGCATCCAGCGCGTTCCCGCGGTCTTTGTGAGGTCGTCTGTCCACCTTGTGGTTGGACCTCCTACGCTGCGCTTGCCGGTACGTGGTCTCCACTCCAGAACTTTGCAGCCCCATCGGCCATCAATTCTGCGTGCTATGTGCCCTGCCCACTGCCGGTTCAACTTGCTAATCCGCTGGACTATGTCGGTAACATTGGTTCTCCCTCATTTCTGATTCGATCTCGTAGGGAAACTCCGAGCATAGCCCTCTGCATAGCTCTATTTAATTGTAATTAAGGAAATTAAAATTTTCAGTAAATTTAGATTTGTCAACTAAATTATTCAAAATTGGTCTAATATTACTGACAAAACATAGCAAAATGTTTACAATAAAAGTAGGTATAAGAAGTATTCAGTTACCAAATTAAAAATGTTTAGTAAATTGATTTTAGTGCAACTTTCAATATAACTTTAGATTTATAAGTTCCGTGTAAAGATAAAGAAATTCATGATATTACGATAGGTATTTATAAAAAAATTAATGACAAAATATTTTATTTCTTCAAACGTTTTAAGTTTTATGTTTATTTGTAGTCAAAATATAGGTACTATAAATGTTCACTAAATTTCTTAAATTAGTTCAAGGAATTTAATTTATGAACCATTATTAAAGGAAAGTTACACCGCTGCTAGCTTTGTTACCGAAGCGGAAAGTTTTAAGTTCACAATATAGTTAGCACTTACCATCGCAGGCTTAAAAATGTTTACATTTATTTAACTGTTTCACTGAATCGAATTTCACTACATATTATAAATCAAAGTCTTCCGCCGCGTCTGTCTGTCTGTCTGTTCGCGATAAACTTAAAAACTACTGAACGGATTATCATGCGAGTTCACCAATAGAGGAGTGATTCATGAAGAAGTTGTCAAAGATTTGAGTAAATTGATTGAAATATGATGATAATTGTTGGAAGTGCCGATCCATCGTCAAGCTTTCATCGAAAACGTTGCCTAATCCCTTTCAGATATAACAAAACAATGCATGGTGGGATATTCCTCTTTTACCATATATTAAACAGATCAGCCCTACGACAGACAAAACAGTCATGCAGGCATAATAGTTATGGTTATAATATAAAAATAGCACAGTTACATGAAATGTCAAAGGATACAATTAGTCGCAAATGGTAGTAATTAAATAAATGTCGTAGTTTGTAAATGGCTGTAGTTTTGTAGTGATGATAACTCAGTGGTAAGCGCGGTCGGTTTAAACGCCGAAGGGCGTGGGTTCAAATACCAACAATGAGCTTGAGCTACCGGTGAAGGAAAACATCGTGAGAAAACAATAGCATGGTGGTATTTTCTAGTACTCGGCTGGCTAGCTACCACTCTTAAGTTGAAAATCTGCCAAGCATCTAACGGTGTATTCCGGCTGCCTCACTTAAAAGCCAATTCTATTCCAGGCTAGGTGTGCTTCACCATCTTTGACCACACAATAGGCGAGCTGTGCTCAAACAACTAGCTTATCGACCATAAAAAAGTCAAGTTCAAATTATTACAAAATTAGCAATACAGGCACGTCATATTTTAAGTTCATTTATAATTTTATATTACAAAAAAACTTTCGCATAAACAACTTCTTTTGAATTTAAAAAGTAACTTACTTCCAAATCGACAGAAATCTTATTATAAACTTTTATGCACTAGTAATACAGTTGCAACTCAATTGCACCTTCCAAACTAATACTACGTAAGATACTAAAGTGACGTAAGCAGGCAATAAATCTACCCTCTCTGGTATACGTTTTATACAGAGCCAATTGAGAGAGAATTAGGCCATCCATCAATTAGCTGTCACTCCAGTTAACTTAATCAACACTTGTTGAGCCAAAACATGCCTTATCGGACAGGAATAAAGTGTATTTGTAAAAAAGGAGAATATTTTCAATAGTTTGTTTATTGTTAGTTCAATTAGCGTGTTCAAACTGTAGAAGATTCAATATGTGAGCTTTATATCTACTTAAAAAATCTTACAAGACTCTTTCTACCAGATTTGGAAACAGTTATTGAGGGTTACCTAGTCTATCTACATTGTCAGTACGTTGCCTACCTTTAAGGACCCTATTCATCTTTAGTTTGAAGCGAGGTAGATCAAAACTCGGTGGAAAAACCGAAGGTGGTAAGCCTTGATAAGTGGTGGAAGGTGTTATACTAGCTGTTATTTGCAATTTCGTCCGCGAATAGACAATGAGTAATTTTTTTTTTTTTTTTTTTTAAATCGTGTTTGGTTTTTACCACACTCTGCCTGATGTTAAGCAGTAGTGCGATCTAAGATGGAGCACGCTTACCTAGAAGAATCATATTTACTCTTGATTTGAAGACACCCATATTCTACCTAACATAGTCCGGCAGAGAGTTCCACAACCTCGCTGTGTGAATAAAAAATGTGCAATCAAAACGCTTTGTGCGTACATGGGGAACATCCACCATGTACGGATGACGTTTTGGTCGCGTTTGTCTGGCCGTCCAGTAGTAGAAAGGTGCAGGGGGAACAAAATGGTGCAGTTCAAGTGTACACTCTCTGAAATATATCTGGTAGAAAACCGACAAGCTAGAAACTCTACGACGATGCTCAAGGCTTTGAAGCTGAGACTCCAGTAAAGTGTCGTATGTGTATTTAAGACTTAGACGTGTTATAGAGTGGAGACAGCTAATTAGCAAACTTAGCATAGGACGCCGTGAGACTCGATGGAGTGACGATATACGTAGGACAGCTGGCGGTGAATGGAAGCGAGGAACCGGAGATCGGGCTGAGTGGCGTGTCTTAGGATCATCCAGCAGTGGACTTCGATAGGCTGATGATGATTATGAAGTTGATGATGACACGTTTATTCTATGAAAAGAATTTTCTCAATGAGACAGGTGTTCTGTACAAATTCCGTTAACGCTGTAACAGGACATCAAAAGAAAAATCAAACAGAATGGTATTTTCTATATAAGAGAACGTCTCGAGACATCTATTTACCTGAAGTCTCCGTGAAAAGGTTTCCCTGGACTTTCCACAGTTTCCATAGTTACTGTGTAATGTATGAGCAAAAGGGACCATTTACGTTATTATACTATTTTATTCCGTTTTATATTACAGGTGTATTTTGTGTGTGTGATGCTTCTATAAGTAATAGGAGAAGTTTATTAAGGTAATTTCTTTTCTTATAATGGAAACGTTACTTTTTTTAGTTCATAGCAAATTTTACTATAGAAACTGGCGTGGTTTTGGCACATTTTGTTTTACTATACGAAGCAAGACGACGCCGCGCGCGCGTCGTACTCAGCTTTGTCTCCATAATGAAGGCCACCTGATATAGCCGCAACTATAGTCGGAGTTTCCGATAAAATTAAACGTGAGTAGTACCAGATATTCTGCCGCCAAGCAGTAGTGTGTAAACATTACTGTGTTCTGGTGTGAAGGGTACTGCAGCTAGCGAAATTACAGGGCTGTTGAAACTAACCATCGAAAGTTTCAAAGTAATGAGCGCCAAAGCAGCGATACCCTGGAATTTGTTTTGCTGCTCAAAGTTCTGTGTGTCGCTACATTGATCACGGGCATGCGTTATCTCTTACCATCAGGAAAACGCCCCGTTCGTCTCATTACATTTACATTAAAAATATATTTTATTCCATTATTTGTGGAGAGGCCGGGAAATACCTGTTGTAGTTTTCTTCGATAGCCGGTGCTGGTCGGAACGTCCCGGTTCCTTCTCAAGTAGTGCGTTTTTAGTTTCACACTAAATATTGCTCACCACACAATTGACGAAATGTTCTATGGTTTTATCACACTCGCGGTTAGAATTTTAGAGTTTTGTTTGATATCGATGACTAGGTAAGGGAAGCGTATTGCGTACGTTATAACCGCCAATTCACGACTGACTTGTGGCAGGTATTGTGAGGAAAGTGAGGGTAGGAAAGAATGTTAATAAGAGGGTAAATAAAAATTATTATATAAAATGAATAGATGAGTGAGATTTATGTATAGAGTTGTATGTATGAGTAGGTATGTGGCGCAGCCAATTTGTGTATCATAGAAACTTGCCTTTAGGGAAATTAATTGACACGAATATTTTTCTAAGGTGCATCAAACTTGGCTTTTTACTGTTGATAGACTATTTTGATTACAGCTCAGCTGATACTGGGTAATATGTAGTCAAAAAAAATACACACAGTCGAACATATAACCTCCTCCTTTTTTGAAATCTGTTAAAAATGGTAAACACGGCCTGCATGGAATAGGAACTCGCTCACAAGTGAGACTTCCGGAACACACAGTATTACGCAGATTTCAATTTAAAACTTGTTTGCTCACATTTTTGTATGGTGGACTGTAGATCCATAGGTGGATGGAGGATGCTATACGGCTCGAAGGACCAAAATTAACCCAAAACACCGCTCTCAAACAGTAAAATTGCTGTAAATAGACCCGGAGTACTTACTTACTCATTCATTAGTTCCTTTTTGAAGATTTTTTTCTGTCACCTAGTTAAAAAGAGCGGGATCTCTAGTTTTTGACAGATGACAGTGAAATCGATGACAGACTGACAGATGCTTTTGCAATGGCAAAAAGGCGTGAACAACAAACAACTTTTATTCTATTATAAATAAAGTAACTATTCCGTAAATTAGAACGACTGAATCAAATGTATTTTTCTTAATCTTGCCAGCTGAAAGTTAATCGTAAAAATTATACGGTTCCTTGTTAAACCTTACATATATTATTATATAACGGCAACCATGTATTGTACCTATTTGGTTCAGAAGTTAAATTCAAAATCCACCAACCTCTTACAACTCATTTCTCCATAGCTACGAGTGGTCGACGGTCCTCGACCTTTCTTCGGAAGGTAGCTAAGGACCCTCGATTTTTGAGCCTTAGCTCGTTCAGATATCGTAACGCTCGATCGGCCGTGTCAAAGCTTTTCCAAATGTCAGAATATGACACAATGGCAGGCGGTATTAGAAGCAGAAACAACGATTTTTGTGGTAAAAAGTAATGAGACGAACCAGATGTTCTTCTGATCTTATGAAATAAAGCCTATCCATGACCAATGCTGCTATATACAGAGCGTCCATATTTTTTATTGTCTATTTGTATTGAGTGGTATAAAAGTTTTTCTTTCTTTCTTCTTTTTAACATTTAGTAACACAGAAATGTAGGGTATTAGTTGAGATTTGGAGTAGCCATGGTATTGCAGATATCCATACGCAACGGTGATTGCTTACCATCAGGAAAACCGTCTGCTTTTTTACCACATGTAGCATAAAAAAAGACCGGAACATTGCTGCTTTAGAGCTCATTACTCACTAATCTCATTATCCATGTGATTTGAAATACAAAATCAAATTTTATTTCTTTCGGACAACTTAACCCATTCACGAACTAAAATTAACCCTATCACATCTTGTCAATTTTAATAGCAACAGAGAAATCGTACCTTTTCAATTTTGACACTGCTAGCGAAATATCAGGGCTACTGAGACTAACCATCGAATATCTCAAAGTAACGAGCGCCAAAGCAGCGATGCTATGTTTTTTTTTTTTATATTACCAGTGTTTGACCACCACCTCATGAGAGCGTAAGAAATGTGGTCGCAGAAAATACTTATTCACTCTGACCTCTCTGACTCTTGTTTATCTAACTACTTTTACATTTAAAAAAAAAATACATGATTTACTATCAAAAATCTTCTGGGACTCAGTTATAAATGAAATTTTCGATCAGTAGGAATTGTCCGGATCTAAGATTGGTTAACCTCGCTTATATGTGAGCCTTGAGAGTTGTTTCACTGCCACTAACGCAATGGCGCTATAAATCGGAAAATGCTTTTCAACACTAACCAAAGCCCTTGAGCTTCATAGCTCACTACTGACGAAGCAAAAGCACTGCAATATAAAATAGACTTCGCGTTGAGAGTTCCATATATTTTTTATTTGATTCGATTATTTTATTTGTGTTAGCACTTGAATAGTTGTCTTGTTATTACAAACGTTTTTTTTTTTCGGTTTCACCTGTCTTGTTGTCTGAAATCAAATCTTGCAAGCTAAATTAGACCCAACTGGGTCTAATTTCCCGATTTCCGATTGATGACTCGAATTTGGCGTACCTATGTATCTTCGGTGACAATACAATGATATGGCCTGATGACGGAGACGGAAGATGGCCATAGGAACTTCTAAGCTAAACAAGATAAACCCATCGAGTGTAAGTTCGATTGATTCGTCTTGAGGAGCACTTTCCGCCTAGACGATATCTAGGCACTGATGAAGCTGACGGCTACGGCATCTCTGTGATAAAACAATATAACCCCAACAAGTTTGGGCTCGATTGATTCGCCTTGAAAAACACTTTTTAAAATACATACCAACTAAAAAGTAAAAAAAAAAAAAATTTTAGAAACAAGCTTTTATGTTGGACTAAGAACTAACAAGTTAAAAATAAATTTCAGTATTTGGCGTGTTTGACTGTTTGTACTCACCTATGTTCTTAAAAGTTTGAGGCACAGAAGTACAGTAAGTACCCAACCTGTTACCTGTAACGGGCAGTGCCTCGAGCTTTAAGTACCTACTCGCCAAATACTTACTAAAATTTATTTTTAACTTTTTAGTTCATTGTTCCATATAAAAGCTTGTTTTTTAAAATATAATTTATATATTTAAACTGTTAATTCAAATTTCGAAATATTACAGGGATGTGTCCACTAGGAATAAAATGAACAAATTACAGTTTACAATAATGGATTATAAATATTGTTATGTAGGTAACAAAAACAATGTTTGTTGGTCTATAAAAAAATTGGCAAAAAGAAGACATTTTTTCACGTGACTGTGAACACCGAGCAGAGAGTGTGACGTCACATAATGCGAAACGACATATTACTGTTGTTACATTTTCGTAGAACTTACTGTCATACAAATATGATAGTTTCACACGGCCCGTAAAAAAACTCATGAAACGAGCTTACTATTCATTATCCGTTTATAAGAAAACAAGTTTTGTCGACTAATTACTTAGCTCTGCATAAATTTAATTAGATACGGAAGTACGCTAACGTAACTCACAAGAGTTACGTTAGCGTACTTCCGCGCTACAAAACGGTCAAGCGGCTTATTCTATTTTCATCCTTATTGTTTTATAATTAGGGAACAGCGTATGGTAGGAGTGAACGTGGATTTTTTGGGGAGCCTACTCTTATATCAAACGTTTCTAGTTACATTTTACTGCTTTTACAAAAAAAAACAAAAACGACAAATAAAACCTATTTTTTCTTTATCTCTTATTCCTATTATTTGTAATCGAAAATCAACAATCGCTCTGACTGTATACTCTGAAAAACAACTGTATTTTTTCCGGGATAACAAGCCCGTGTAACTGTTTGTCCCTTAATCTATATCCATTATTAGGTATCTTCGCTAAAATCACGTCGAACGTAGAATTTTGTTGACAAAAAACAACACACACACATTTTTTGTAACACAAAATACAGTTTCATAATTAGGAAATATATCATACTAAATGACCCGGTGAATTTTGTACAACATAAAATTGATTATAAACTATAAAATGATTTTAAATGTAATTCATTTTCACACTAACGCTCGGAATAAATAACTTCTTTTTCTTCGTTTTTGGCGCCGCAGTTTGTGTATTTGCCTGTGTCAAGGATTTAAATACTTTCACGTATATCATGAAAAAATCAAGTTAAATGAAACTACAGTCAAAGTAATCCACGGTCAAGTTCAGTCATGGTAAAGTAGTAGCGACTTTATTATGAGTTTTGATAGTTTTGGAAGCAACTCGACGCCATGTTTCACCACACTAGTTTTGGAAAAAACACAATGGGCTGACACGATTTTTTCCACGTTCCCGCCAAAACTCCGGAATGAATAACAGTTATGGATAACGCAGCTGTCATTCGATAGCTCCGCTACGCACGCCATCTATTGCAAGTAATTTCCTTTTTTTAATTATCAAGTCATTTTCAAGTCTTCGCGTACTAAACGTACGGCATTATTTTTTTAAATATTACGTACATGTTTAACAATCAATGTATCTGTCAAAATTTCAATCAATTTTTTTTTTTTTTTTTGGCATCAATCATAATGAAATTCCTTCCCCTGCACCTGCGGAACCCTAAAAATGGTTCGTAACGGTGAACAACGTCCTTTTCGTACCTATTTCACGGATTTAAGCTCACATTGACGATTCTGCCGACCCTTCGACACTCGACCCCGATCCCATTGCTCTTTATACAAGAGCCTGACGTTGGGAAATCGACAGCTATTTTTATCCAAAACGTTGCTTAAATCGATGTACATAGGTACACCACTTTACTATTATAATCTCGTCATTTAAATCTTAACATATTTTTCTCTTATAAAGAAAACCTCAAAAAAATAGATCCCGACAGGAGATCGTCTAAGTTCAAAAAGGTAGATTTCTTAGGTCGAAGATGATCTAGATAGGTACCACCGCAGTACCAGATATTCTGCCGCCAAGCAGTAGTGTGTAAACATTACTGTGTTCCAGTTTGAAGGGTAATGCAGCTAGCGAAATTCCAAGGCTTTGAAGAGTAACCATCGAAAGTCTTAAAGGAACGACCCTCAGAGCAGCGACACCTGAACTTTGTTTTAAAAGAAAACAAAAGAAAGACAACATTTATTTTTTAAAAGACACGAGTGACTATAACAAACAGCACGCATAAGTAAAAAGATTTAATACCACATATATAGACACAAAGTTTTAATAACATTAAGAGGATTATCGCTGCAGTGTCTAGTGCATAAAAAAGGCCAGTGCTCACTGATTGTGTGGGAGATTTCTACGCAGCGCTGATTTTCCGTTTTGCCGTTGTGGTGCCGGCGTAAGAATTGTACCCCACCCTCTCTACCCGTGGTTGCCGTAAGAGTCGGCTAAGGGATGTAATCCGGAAGATGGGCAGCAGCGTCTTCCTTGAACAATCACACCTAACTGCGCTCGCCAACCCGCCTGCCAAGCGTGGCGAGTATTGCAAAACCGCCCCAGGAGGAGGCCTATGTCCAGCAGTGGACGTTATGGCTGATGATGTGATGTTTGCTGATATTCAGCACTAACCTATAAAGACGCACGGAGCTTAAAAAAAGTTACGTACAAAACGTTTTGCCTACAAAGGTTCTGTGTGTGGTCATGGATATGCTTTATTTCTTACTACGAGTATTAGGAGAGCGTCTCGTTCGTTTCATTACTTTTACATCAAAAAAATATTTATCAATTAGTAGAAAGCGGGTACCAATTGAAATAGGTTCCAATTGACACAAAATTATACTTAAAAGCGGTACAAATTCCACAAAAAATATTTACCAACAATTTGAAAGCACTTAGGTCGGGAAATCTCCTAAATGTTTTATTTTCTTTTGAATACATTTAACGATTCTCTAGCTAGTACTAAAATGAAATAATGTATAACCCTCAGGGCTGTTTAGTTTATACCTAGAACCCTTTGGCATTTCGAAGATAGTTCGAGGGTTAATTCTCTGTGAAAACTGGACGGCTTACAACTAACACGGGTCAACATGAAATTTGACTTTGATTGCAAAGCATTAAATTTCGGTAGTTTAGGTCGTAATAAGACGGAAAAAAAATATATGGCATGAAAAACTTTGCTTTTGTGCTTAGAAGACTGATTGAACGAAATTTAAAAAAATCTCGGATTTTAATTTTTGATTGAAAATAAAACTATTGAAATAAAAATGTTTATTATTTTTATTAAGTTTTACTATCAAATTAGCTTACAGAAAAGTGGAAAATAACTTAAAAGTGCACACTTTTACTTTTTCTTTTATGTTCATAGCTACTTTCTCTCAATAAACCCCAAATATAGTCGCCCATCATGTTTTCATTGTATTGGCCTTGATAGCGTTGTTCAAAATTCATGATGTCCTGATGGAAACGTTCTCCTTGCTCTTCGGAATAGGCTCCCATATTGTTTTTAAATTTATCCAAATGAGCATGCAGTATATGTACTTTTAATGACATCCTGCAGCTCATGGCCTTAAAATTTGTATATACATATCCTCAACCAACTTTTCGTAGTTTTCAGCTTTATTATTTCCTAAAAATCCAGAAACTACTGCTTTAAAACTGTTCCAACTTGCTTTTTGAGTACGATTCAGCAACGTTGGAAATTTTTCATCGGCGAAAATCTGTCTTATTTGCGGACCAACAAAAACCCCAGCTTTAACCTTTGCTTCCGATAACTTCGGAACTACAATAACTACAAGCAACATGTGGAGCCCATGGCTTATCTTGATTCCGTACAGGACAGTCAAAATATGCTTCATAGGCTTCACAGAGAACGTGAGATGTCTTTAGTTCATATTTCACGTCTCGAACTTTAATAAATTGACCACATATAAAACAAAATGCATCAGCATCGTATTTGCACTTTCGTGACGACATTTTAAGTTATTCTGGGCTTGTAAATAACACCTGATGGTTGTTTATCACTCGGGTGCCATCTAGCGGCACAGTGTAAACGTTAATACCCCACTCTCACCGCGCGGTCTTTTTAAAAATATTAAAATCAATTAAAATTTATGAAAAAATTGAAAAATGAGTATTATTATTATAACTATCACAAAAGCAAACTTTATACCGAAAAAAGGTATTTTCTTTTCATTTTTGTGCATAACTAACTGGAAAATAATAGTATAAACTTTAGGACAAAGAACGAAAATTTTTTTGTAGAGTCGTGTAATTAATGATATCAAAATAAACGTGAGTCCATCTGAGCGTTTTCAACCAAAGTAAGTTTTTTTTTTGTCGTCGGTTGTTTTCGGGGTTCATGACCTTTATCAACTGTTTTTATTGCAATATTTTTTACTTGATGTATAACTAGCGACCCGCCTCGGCTTCGCCCGGGTTTTGTTCTATCTCAGAGAGATTAGGCAGCGTTATCGATGAAAGCTCCCAGGTGGCTTGACTATTTCCGACACTTCCAACAATTATTATCATATTTCAATGAATTTACACAAAACCTTAAAAAATTGTATGCAATAACCTTTCTCATTAATCACTCTATCTATTGGTGAATCTCGCATGATAATCCGTTTGGTAGTTTTTAAGTTTATCGCGAACAGACAGACAGACACGGCGGACACACACACTACATAAAATAGCGCGGTCGGTTCGCATGCCGATGGGCGTGGGTTCAAACCCCAACAATGAGCTTGAGCTGCCGGTGAAGGAAAACATCGTGAGGAAACCATAGCATGGTGGTAGGGTACTTTCTAGTACTCGGCTGGCTAGCTACCACCCTCAAGTTGAGAATCTGCCGCCAAGCATCTCACGGTGTGTTCCGGCAGCCTCACTTGAGAGCTAGTTCTATTCCAGGCTAGGTGTGCTTTACCATCTTCGACCACAGCGTCACTTAACATCAGGTGAGTTGTGGTCAAACACATAGCCAGTCAGCCAAAAAAAGAGAGAATGAGAATTTACTAACTGATGGATGAGACATCAGATGTCCATGACCAATGACCATTGCAGCGCTACACAGAACTTTGACTAAAGTTAGTTCGATTGTAAAGCGTGTCGTTTAATCCTATTTCCGTCATGAAACACGATTACCCGCCATTACATCGCAAAAACTGTGATAATATATTTTGATGCTATTTTAGATCATCGAAGATTTCATCTCATCTATCAATACGTCAATCTTCTTGTCAGTATGCCTTCAAACCACTGCTGACAGCTGTTTATTGACCGCGATAACATACACCAGAATAACCATGAAAATTAACTAGCGTAGAGATTATTGTTATCCATAAATATTCTTTTTCACGACTGACTTATAGTTCAGTCTGTAAGAGTTCTACCCCGTAAGCTGTAAGTTTTGATTCCCAGAAAAAACATATTAATTATGTGGCATATACATAGGTGTTTTTTTTAAATGACTACAAATTAATAAGTTTTTTTTTTAATGTAAAAGTACTAATCAGACGCTCTTCTGATGCTAAGAGATACCGCCACCTGTCCATGAACATTGCAGCGAGACACAAGTTTGAGCAGCAAAACAAAATCCAGGGTATCGCTGCTTTGGCGCTCATTACTTATACCCTACCATCAGGAAAGCGTCCCATTCGTCATAATACTTCTACATTTAAATTTGACAAAGCCTACTATAAGGTGGCTCATTACGTGGAAGACAGGAATATATGGTTGTAGTAGCTTCTCTCTGCACTTGCATCCCCCTGGCTAAGTGACAATTGTAGTAAGCATAATGTATTAATATTTATAACTGTAAACTGTAACCTAATATGAAAAGAAATACCCACAAAAAAGTTCTTGCCGGAGTCTTCTCAGTTGAAGTGTAATTACGAGCCGGTGGTAGCTTCAAACATGTAACTTAACGTTCATAAGTGCCTTACCAGGCCCTGAACTTAATAAATGACTTTTTTATATGTTTATTTGATTTTGTTTTTTTTTTTAAATATAGCTCAACACTAAAAACCATGTGCCATGTTAACAGTACTCACTGGCACAAAATAAATCACATAAGTATGTACTATGAACAAACATTTCGAATATATGATATTATTAAGTTTCGTGTGAAATATACACCAACCCGAGACGATCAATCTCTTTTAAGCCAGGAAGTAGTTTCACTACAGAGTTTCCGGAACTGAAAAGATTTAACGTTGGATAATTTTAATGACCTATCAAACTTGTAAAAGCTTTTTTGCGAAGCACTCAGGCGGTATTATAGTTTTCTTTGTTAAGTAGTGTAAAAATCCGGGCAAGTGCGAGTCAGACTCGTGCACGGAGGGTTCCGTACCATTATCTATGAAAAAGGCAAAAAAATCGCGTTTGTTGTGTGGGAGCCCCCCCTAAATATTTATTTTATTTTGTTTTTAGTATTTGTTGTTATTGCGGCAACAGAAATACATAATTTGTGAAAATTTCAACTGTCTAGCTATCGCGGTTCTTGAGATACAGCCTGGTGACACATAAACGGAGGGACAGACAGACAGCGAAGTCTTAATAATAGGTTCCCGTTTTTACCCTTTGGGTACGGAACCCTAAAAAACATGGATTATTGTAACTAATTTAACGGAATAAACCTACCAACTAAGAAGCCATGTCGATTTTCATTTGAAGTCCACATTCAGATATCGAAATCAAAAAGTCATTTATTCAGTTTAGGCCCTGGTAAGGCACTTATGAACGTTAAGTTACATGTTTGATATTGAGGCAAGTTAACACTACAGATAACATTTAACTGCTATTTGTTAGCTCATTTGGTGGAATATCTGCTTGAAGAGCTGTAGGACGTGGGTTCAATTTTCACCAGGACGAACATTTTGTATAACGATAAATGTTTGTTCTGTGTCTGGGTATTTCATATGTATTATAAGTATGTATTTACAAAAAATAAAATATGTATTCTAATCTAGTTATCTGGTTGCTATAGTACAAGCTTTGCTTTATTTTGAGAACCAGTTCCATTCCAGTCTCGGTGTGCTTTACCATCGTCTACTACACCGTCACTTAACATCAGGTGAACTGTGGTTAGACATCTAGCTTGTCAAACATAAAAAAACCTAATGTTTTATATGAGCTAAATTTCTAAGAATTCCGCTCTCACATTAATAGTTCTCTGAATAAGAATCCGCCATCCAATAGCTGGCTTTCAGCGGCACTAGGTAACAAAAGGTATACACTTCAGCGGAATATCCGTTTTAGCTTTATTGCGTAAACAATTACGTCTATGTTTACCTTTTAAATAGTTCCATTCAGACCAATACGGGTATGTTTAGTAGATTGATTACTCTCGGGTACTTATAAAAGGAAAAAAACTTCAGATACAAGAGAGATCAAGTTGTCAACAATAGAAGATAACATTTTCAAACTAGAATTTAAAATGGAATTAACTTAATCAGTTTCGTCTTAAAGCGATTAAAATGCAAATGTTGTAACATAATCATTAGTTGTAAATAGAAATAAGGATTGTGTGTATGCCTCGAGCATTCATGCTCACCGTCGGAGGCTCCTTCTTGCGGCGGCGTCGTGTGTCGGGCGCTCTCTTCCCTCAGATATGGTCGAGGAGGGCGCTGGCTGGCACATGTGCATCCTCGTGCTCGGGTGCTGCTTGCGGGTCGCTGGTCTGCTCGCTATATACACACAAACTAGTACTTTAACCCTAGATTAAGATTCATATGACTAACTTTCTTCTTCCTATATTGTAATTCAAAGTTGACAAAGATCACGGATCCCGGTGTCTGTGAAGCGTAATTAATAATATCAAGACCACTACATACGCTACACACACACACAAACATACACCACACACACACACACACACACACACACACACACACACACTACACAAACACACTAAACACATTACTCTTCACTACATATTATAAAACAAAGTCGTCCGCCTGTTTGCGCCTGTCTGTCTGTCTGCCTGTTTGCGATGAACTACTGAACGGATTATCATCTGAGTTTCAGCAATAGATAGAGTGATTCATGAGGAAGGTTTAAGTATATAATTTGTCAAGGTTTTGTGTAAATTGGTTGAAATATGATAATAATTGTTAGAAGTGTCGGAAAAAGTAAAATCACCTCGCAGCTTTCATCGAAAACGCTGCCTAATCCCTTTGAGATATAACAAAATAATGCATGGTTGGATAATCCTCTTTTATAGATCTACAAAAAAGTCTGCCGTGGCATATATCTAACTTATAAGGACAACTTACTAAACCCATTCTCACTACCCGTGCGAAGCCGGGGCGGGTCACTTGATAAGTGCCTTGAGACTTGCAGCCGATTTCTAGATTGAAAGTGAGATGGTCTTCCAACTAGGCTGCAGTAAATTCGAATTCCGTCATTAATGTAATCATGGAAAATATATTTGAATTTTTACCACAATAACCAGTTGAATGCGTATGAAATTCAGATGTGCCCTAACTTTTCACAACATCAAAGCTCATAAAACACGACGAATAAATAATGCTAATGGATCAAAAATTTGAAATTCGTATTGATTTGGAATGCTCATAAAGTCATGTCAAACATAATTTCAATTGTTGATTACGAATGAGGGCACCTGCCGACTTTCAATAGATCAAAATCGGCCCGCCCTCCTTATTCATCGGAAAACGTCGTAAAAACGTAAAGAACTGCGAACCTCTGATTAAATCAACGACTTGCTCGAATAACATTATTTCGTAAGGACAGGGCATTCGGAACATTGTTAATGATATACTAAATGGTATGTTTTAATAACACTGCAATTTTTATTATGTTTATCACCGGGTCTTAATTCCGCACAAAACACTATGAAATTAGTTTTGTTTATTTACCGCGACGTTTCAGCCATATTGTAATAGCTGTGGTCACGAGTTGAAAACGAAACGTCGAGGTAAATAAACGAAACTGACTTCATAGTATTTTGTGACCCGGTTATAAACATAATTATGTGTTCAAGTCGTAAAAACTACACTGTAATTATATTATGAAGTTAGTCGTACGAGTAAAATAGATATATAGATAGAAACTCTTTATTGTGCACAGCGGAAATTTAAATGTACAGATAACATATAATACATAAAAAGGAAAATAAGAAAGCAGAAATTTTGCAGGATGTTCCTTTGATTTCTTTGTGGCCTTGCACTTTGTGCATTCTGACAATGTTTCTGTGATATCAAGTCAAATAAGTCATAGGCATAATTTCTCATGTAGGTTATGATCGAATCAAAATATTGAATCAGCACTAACTTGGTGGTAGATTTCCATAGCAGGAGGTCGTCAAGGTAGGTTCCAACACAGTACTAGACTACTAGACTATTCTACCGATAAGCAGTAGTATGTTCCGGTTTGAAGGGTACTGCAGCTAGCGAAATTACAGCGCTGTTGAGACTAACCATCGAAAGTCTTAAAATAACGAGTGCCAAAGCAGTCCTGTACTTTGTTTTGTTACTTAAAGTTCTGTGTGTCGCTGCAATAGTCATGGACATGTCATCAGAAGAATGTCTCGTTCGTCTCATAGCTTTAACATTAAAAAATGCCCTAATAGAGTTGTGGTCACATGAATGCTCAAAGAGCCATATCCTTGGTTTTAAGATCGATGTACCTAGCAAATATTACATTCAATTCTTAGAATAAGTTTACATACAAATAGTATTACGTATACATGCTAAAGAAGTATGAAGAGAAAAGTTGCAAACCGTTTGAATGTATGATTACAAATACTGATCTGAATTAAGATTCGTTAGGAATGTAGTCTTTAATATATTTAGAATAAAATACATATAAATACGATTTGTAAATCTCTCAGCGCTGTTAGTGGATTAGTTATTTTGGAAGAAACGAAAACATGGCAAACGATAAAGGGGCCATAATAATGATGTATTACGGCTTTTCCACTTCAAACGATTTCCTGTTTTCAGTTTGCATTCAGATGAAGAATATCAATATACTTCCAATTACATCCCACATGATGATATAAAAATAAACAGAATTCATTATCGAATGCCTTTATGAATTGCATTGATTTTTATATGAGAACTTTATTACCAGAGATATCATCCGCGTGGAATTTAACAAAAAAAATATTTCGTTTGGAACCTAACAGTTTACGGTATGATAAGTGTTATAATGTTAATCCAGGTAATAAACTATATGTGCTCCAAATTTCATCCAAAGCCGTTCAGCCGTTTTTGCGTGATTGAGTTGCAAACATCCATCCTCACAAACTTTCACATTTATAATATTAGTAGGAAGTAAGATAGGATATAATAATTATTAATTACACGGAAGGTTTGTCAGAAATTAGAAATACCGCGCACGGATTCTCTATTTGGCTACTGCCCCATTTTGGGTACGGTCAACTTTGTTGACAGCCCTGTTGGCTTATTGGTAGTATGTCTACTTGCTTTAAGAGCTGCAGGGCGTGGGTTCGATTCCTACCCAGGACAAACATTTTGTGGAATAAACAAATGTTTGTTCTGTGTCTGGGTGTTCAGTATGCATTGTAAGTATTTACACAAAAAGTATTTTGTCAGTTATCTGACTTCCATAGTACAAGTTTTGCTTAGTTTGGGGTCAGATAGCGCTGTGTGTAATGTCCTACGATATTTATTTATTTGTCATCAACAGTAATTATGAATAAATTGTTGAGAATATTAAATAATTAGTTTAATTTAATATTTAGAAATAAATTCCTCGAGCATATATGCTCACTTCCGAAGGCTTCTTGCGGCGGCGTCGTTTGTCGGGTCGCTCTCTTCCCTCAGATATGGTCGAGGAGAGCGACAGCAGGCACATGCGTCATACTCCAGATCGGATGCTACTTGCGAGTCGATGGTGTGCTTGCGGTAAACCCGTCGCAGCCAGCTAGCCTAATTACCCATTCAACAGCCTAGCCTCTTTACTAAACGGCACCGTTCAACTAGCGGCCTGAAAGATATTCAACCATTCAATCAAACAGCTAGCCAAATAATTTGGATCGATAACGTTTACGAGAAAGTTAAATGGCAAGTAAAGCCATTTTAATTTAGTACTACTTTTTTATAAACGACATATAAAAGAAGCTCAGGTAATGAGTACTGGACAGCAAAAGATTATTATTTACTGGAAAACCAAACATGATATGAGCAGCGGTTGCTCGAGGGTGCAAATTCGGAATATTAACTAGAACACTAAAGTATAAAACTCTGCCAAATTAGAAGCCTCCATGAGTTTTTGTAAGGCATCACCTACCCAGTACGAAATTCTGGGTTGTTCACTAGTTTTTTTTTTGGGAATTACTTCCTGAATTTGATGTGTACACTACTCTGCAGTTGGGTTAAAAGAAGTGAGAATTCGGTTCAATATCAAAACTGATGTGACGGCGAAACTAGTTCTCACTAAAAATCTGTTTCTTTTTTTCACTTAAATATGTCTAATAAATTATATTAACCAGTGCTATCTCTTCATTCCAGGTAGCTACCACATCTCAATGATGCCGCACTGACCAAACCCTCAAGATGGAGTCGACCGACGACGAATTCTATAACACGTGCCTCAACCTCACCGGCGACGTCGCAAACCTTGCCGTTTGCAACTATTCTAACGAATTCGAGAATGGAGAACTCCTTGAAAAAGTTGTCTCCAGAGTTGTCCCCATCTTCTTCGGCTTCATTGGCATCGTAGGCCTCGTCGGCAATGCCTTAGTTGTCCTCGTAGTGGCAGCCAACCCTGGCATGAGATCAACCACAAACTTATTGATCATCAACCTGGCAGTAGCCGATCTTCTGTTCGTTATCTTTTGTGTACCGTTCACTGCAACAGACTACGTCATGCCAAGATGGCCTTTTGGAGACTGGTGGTGCAAAGTCGTTCAGTACTTTATTGTAGTCACAGCACACGCTTCAGTTTACACCTTAGTGCTAATGTCTTTGGATAGATTCATGGCTGTGGTGCATCCTATAGCATCAATGTCGATACGAACTGAAAAGAACGCCTTGCTGGCCATTGGATGTATATGGGTGGTGATTTTAACAACAGCAATTCCAGTTGGCATATGCCACGGAGAGAGAGAATACTCATATTTCCATAGAAATCATTCCTCTTGTGTATTTTTGGAAGAGCAAGGGTATAGTAAGCTGGGATTCCAGATGTCGTTCTTCCTATCTTCGTATGTGATACCGTTGGCGCTAATTAGTGTGCTGTATATGTGTATGCTGACGAGGCTTTGGAAGAGCGCGCCGGGGGGGAGAGTGTCTGCGGAGAGTAGAAGGGGGAGGAAAAAGGTGACAAGGATGGTGGTTGTGGTGGTCGTGGTGTTTGCAGTATGCTGGTGTCCTATACAGGTGAGACTTTCATACTATTTATTTTCTACACCTTTAACTACCTTTCTTTCTACCACTTTATTGTTTACTATATAATAAGTAGAAAGGTGGCCCACTGCCATCCATCGTGGCTTTACCTTGGCTACCATACCAAACGTTATGACTCCGTACTATTAAGGAATGGAACAATGTTCCGGATCATTCCTGAGTGACTACATTTTTTCATAATCAGAGTCATCATCATCATCATCAGCCTATCGAAGTCTAGTAGAAAAATAATTGACAAACTTAAAAGCTTAAACAAATCATTAATTAAAATAACCACAAGTTTTTATATCCTCTTTTCGCTGCAGTAACCAATTGTCGACACGTGTTAACTCTTCGAGCGCTTGGCTGAGAATGAGGACTCATGACACAACGCCATCTAGCCCTAGACTAAACAAAGCTTGCACTATGGGAATTACTATGATAATTAATAGATAAAATACTTTTTTAAAATGTTAATACTTATATACCTATTCTCGTAATATATACCTACATAACAAACATTCATCATCACATAAATGCTAACTCTGGTGGGTATCGAACCCACGCCCTACAGCTCTTGAAGCAGATACAGGCAGTCAATTCCGATGTCCAGAAATAAGAGCGCTCAAACATACTATAAACTCTTATATTTTATTAAATTTGTATATGCAATATTTTATCATATTTACATCCATTGATGAACAGAAAACAATTACTTAAAATTTTAATTAATGTTTAAAAAATTGTCATAAGCTAAATTGTTATATTTTTGTTTACCGATTTTGTTTACCGAATTTTTAGTACTCATTTCACTCAATAACAATATTTTAAGACATTAAACCAAGCTCCAGAATTAGTCAAAATCCACGCAGTTCATTTGCGAACCGGCAGGAGAGATAAAAATTCGTTTTATTACACCTTAGCTAATATTATTTAGTCCTCGACCAACCCTGGCTTTGTTAAATCCCTGCCTTAGAGTAAAACAGTTTAAACGCTCTCCGGCGCCGAGGGAGGAACGAGTCAAATAAAATTCGAACAAAGGTTTCCTGTTAAGCACTGTTAGCAATAAACGCTGCCCAGTGAGACTACAGAACGAAGTTGTTTTATTAAATAGCTTCATTGGATGTTTTAGAAGAATAAACATATTAAAATTCTTGTTACGAGTAAAAATGCACTTTCTAGTTTTTCCGACACTAGTTGAGAATAAATGCACAAAACTCTTTAACCAGCAGCGAATTGAGAGTAGTAATCCTTCCATTGCAGCTAGTTATGAAATTCAGTTGCGAAGACAGTCGGAATCTCTGTAGCGATGATAGTGGTACGCGGTCGGTTCATACCCTAACAATGAGCTTGAGCTGCCGGCGAAGGAAAACATCGTGAGGAAACCACAGCGTGGTTTCAAGTTGAAAATCTGCCACCAAGCATCTAACGGTGTGTTCTGGCTGCCTCACTTGAGACCCAATTCTATTCCAGGCTAGGTGTGCTATACCATCTTCGACCACACCGTCACATAACATCAGGTAAGCTGTGGTCAAACACGTAGCTTGTCAACCATAAAACAGCTAGATATCTTTGTTTAAATAACCATGACCGTGGTAAAGTTTTAACCAATATGCCTCATCTGCTTCACAAATACAATTGGTCGTTTGTATACCGATAAATGCCTAGATACTCTTTAAGTCACCAATCTCTAAATATCATGTTTGTCTAATCGACGTTCAAATCATAACTATGGATATGGATAGACTTCGCTTAACACCAATCAAATCAAATAGGCGAGATGGCGGTCAAACGCACGCCTATATACTATAAATAAATTTAAAAAAAATATCTTGAGCTATGAAACCATAACATTGCGGTAGGGTACTTTCTAGCGATGACCTGTTGTAGGTTTCATAGACGTGCGTTATTTCTTGCCATCAGGAGAGCGTATTGTTTGTCCCATAACAGTTACATTGAAAAAAAAAGATTACCTAAAGTAAAATTTAATTTATAAAAGTTTATATTTTACCTATAAAGAATTACGTTTAATTATATCGGAAATTCCGACTATAATGTCGTGCACAACGCACGCGAGGCTACGCACTACGCTGCAAAAAGTAAAAAATAAATGCTGTAAATATTTGCTCAACATTATCAGTAAGTAGGTCGATCAACAAACATTTAAAAGTAGAAAAGTAAACCAATTCAAAAGCACCGTTCCATCAAAAAGTCTACAACCCAAAGGGTAAAAACATGAAGGACAACAAACTTGTACCTCCCCGTTATATCCCCCCCCCCCCCCCCCCCCCCGCGCCTTGCAACAAACCCGGACGTAATTAAAACTCCCCGTACCGTGTAACATTCGTTACGGATATATTTGCTGGTACTTATCTGTATACGTATAATTATGTTTTTCGTTTTCTGTAGGTACAGTCAGTGACAAATACGAATATTTTATTGACACCATCAAAGTTACGGGTCATTCCATATAAATTTCAAAATCTCCAAATTACACTACTTGTCAATATAATGATGTCAAATAGGTATAAATAATAAAATATCTCAATTCGATTAAACGTCAAAAAAAAACACAACATACACATAACGCCTGCCAATACTCGCCACGCTTGGCAGGCGGGTTGGCGAGCGCAGTTAGGTGTGATTGTTCAAGGAAGACGCTGCTGCCCATCTTCCGGATTACATCCCTTAGCCGACTCTTACGGCAACCAAGGGTAGAGAAGATGGGGTACAATTCTTACGCCGGCACCACCACGGATTAAAAAAATATAATTACTTAATAGTAATTCAATCACCTATCTTAGTTTGCTTCTGAAGCACGTGGTGGAAGGTGCATCCAAAATGGAAGCGGCTACGCGGTTCACGACACCTTGGGGTTCTCTTGCTAAGATTTTAGCGCACATCTATTGCATTTTTTAATTAATCATTATACACGCTCGTCGGTTGCGAGTATTATTGGCCTCGACTTCCTTTAAAACTTTAGAACAATAATTCATTTTCAAAGGTAAATTAAAGCACCATCATCAGTCTCAGTCTTAAGTCTTAGCTGGGTTCCCTATTTATATATTCGCCCAAATTAAATTTTATATTGAGTCGGTAAATCTGTATATTTATATCAAAATATAATATAACTTAATGGTGATAGCTAGCCAGCCAAGTACTAGAGATTACCCTACCACCACGATGTTTTTCTTCATCTGCAGCTCAATGTCATTGTTTGGATTTGAACCCTTACCTTTCGCTTGTGAACCGACCGCGCTAACCACTGAGCTATCATCGCTACAAAATGTATAAAGCATCTCACATCATAATTGATTTGTCTTACTCCACTCCATGGTTGTCTTAAAGAGATCGATTTTAGCGATAAAGCCGCTATTCTTGCCAGTAGCTCATATGATTCTTGTCTGTGTTTTAATTTCTGATGCTCACAATAAAGTATATCTATCTATTTTATTATGTTGCTAATGGTTTTATTGTCTTCCATCATAGTAAGTGGAACACGAATAGTTTTTAGGTAATGAGGCACCTTGTGATGATTAATGCGTGAAACAGCGTGATAAATGGAAATCAACAATGTCTAAAAGACAGTTATTATTTATTGATTTGGTAAAAGTATACAAACGCAGCTATATAGGCGATTCCGTGTGAATATAAAAATCATAAGAATAAAGAAGATTTGAATGTAATTTTGCTGGATAAAATACGGTACCTACACGAAAAATAGGAGGAAGAAAGTTTAGGTCAGAAATTACCGCAACGTGGGTTCAAGTCTCAACAATCAGTTACCGGCGAAAGAACACATTCTGAGAAAATACATTTATAGTACTCAGCTATGCAGCAAGTGTAAGTCGGCAAGCGAACCCAGGCTAGGTGTTAGCATCATGGCGTAAAATAAAGGATGCATTCTGAACTCGACGGTACATCCTTGGCCATCCTCGACTCGAGATACTTTCCGGGTCATTCTGAACTTAACAAACCGTAGAAAGAGGTCAACATTGATTACGTCGTTCTGGCCTTTTCAAATAATGAATCGCCAGCAATAAGTTTAAAAATAAAAGTAATACTAATTAACTTCGGCCTGCCAAGGACCTATATTGTTTTTAATAGTTGGTAGTAATTTTTTTATAGTTGACAGGCTAGATGATTGACCACAGCTAACCTGGTGAAAAAACGATATGATTCTGCTTCTAGCGACAATAGCTCAATGGTTGGCGCGATCGGATCCCAAGCTAATGACTGTAGCTTTAAATCCCAACAATGCGCTTAAGCTGGCCACCGCATAAGTAAAACAAAACCATGACTATTTTTGCGTTTAATTATATCGGGTGTATCTGACTATAGTTTCGGTTTCGGTGGCCTTCTTCATGGAGACAAAGCTGAGTACAACGCACGGCCTTGTCTTGCTTCACACTGATGGACGTGATCGAAACTATAGCCAGAGTATCCGATATAATTAAACGTGAGTAATCCCGCATAAATAAATCCAAAATGTGTCAAAACCACGTTAGTTACTATAGCAAAATAGTCATGTTTGACATAAAATATAGAAGTGAGATTACAAGTGATGAACTAACTGTCTACGTGTTGCTATAGTTGCCACGGGCGTACCATTTTTATAGTGGTCGCTACGTGACGCGAATGCAACGCTGGGCGCTAGCGCGAGGACCTGCGCCGGATGAGAATCTATTGGAGCCGAATCCCTCTTAATTGAATAAATGAATAATGTGTCCTAATATGATACGTGATTTACCACTATTGCGGTTTTTCCAGGATCTAGTTATCATGATCGATTACTAAACTTTAGATTATTCTACGATAAAAATACAGTTTATATTCGTGACAGGCTTAAGGACAACCCTAGTTCGGTTGATAGTGGTGCGGAACCGCCTTGTTTTTATAAACTCTTCCACTACTACGCGCGGGGCTTTTCTTGTTGACTGCCCTGTTAGCTCATTTGGTAGAATATCTGCTTCATAGGCTGTAGGTTAGATTTCCGCCAGAGCAAACTTTTTTATGGCGATAAATGTTTGTTCTGTGTCTGTGTTCTGAATGTATTATGAGTAAGTATTTAGAAAAAAAAGTTTGTTTTGTGGTTGACAAACTAGGTTTCACATCAAATGAAGAAGAAGACAATTCTAGAAAAGGCTTACTGCTAAAGAGAGCTGATACCCATAGCCATGAGAAGGAAGGTCGCCTTCACCGGGCACTTAGAAGGTAGTCGAAGGTAGAATCGTGGGGAAGCGAAGTCCAGGACGGAAGTGGCTAGACGACATCAATAAGTGGGCAGGACTGAGTTATCAGCATCTAAAATTTGCAGCATGGGATAGCAAGAAATTTTGCCTACTGACCTCCAAACTTCAGTATGAAGATGGCACTTGATGATGATGATGACAAATTAGGTGTTTGACCACAGCTCACCTGATATAATCGTCTAGCCTATCAATCATAATAAAGAATAACTAACAAAACGCACATAACTAAACATGTGCGAGACGGACTCGCGCACAAAGGGTTCATTATCTATAAAAACAGCACAAAAATCATGTCTGCTGTATAGGAGCCACCTTCAATATTTATTTTGTTCTGTTTTTTAGTATTCGTTGTTATAGCGGCAACAGAAATACACCATCTGTGAAATTTTCAATTGTCTAACTATCACGGTTCATGAAATACAGCCTGGTGACAGACGGGCAGACAGACAGACGGACGGACAGCGGAGTCTTAGTAATAGGGTCGGAACCCTAAAAACATCAAACAGAGACAAAGAGAACAATTCACAAAAAACAACAAAGAGCAACAAAAATAACAAAATAAAGAGTTTATCTATCTATCTATAACTTAGGAAATACAGAGGTGTGCCGTAGAAATTGAGCCCAGGGTCTTCAAATTGACAATCGGCTGGTTTCTTAACTAGGCTGCCATAGCTTAGGCGGTGGCTTGATAGGCCCAACTTCTGTTAGTAATATCATCGCTACAAAATTGAGTCCCGATTGGCACTAGGCACTCGCAACAAACAACTTTACAGTCTAATATTAATAAGCACATATTTTTGTTTTACTTATGCGGGATTACTCTCGTTTAATTATATCGGAAACTCTGACTATAGTTTCGGCCACATGCGGTGGCCTTCATCATGGAGACAAAGATGAGTACAACGCTCGCGCGGCCTCGTCGTACTTCGCACAACGATGTCAAAACCACGCCAGTTTCCAGAATAAGTACGTAAGACTTATTTCTCATAAACGAGTCTGCTTGTCTATCTTTTATGGACATCATGTGATTAGAAATGCATGTCAGGTTCAGGTCGCTCGGAGATCGGTAAGTCTCAGACACCTATCAGAGAATGCGCTAGTTGGTAGAAATATGAACAGGAATAAAATATACCGTATCGGTTCCAGTGAGACTATCAATATGGATATCGGGATTCTAACTAGAATTTATTGACCGACTTCAAGCGAGCTGTGTATTCAGTGTTTTCCTTATTTTGTAACACGACAGAAAACGTACTAAAAAGTGAATATGATTTTTTTGGCAAGCTTGGTGGTTGGCACACCTAACCTGGAATAGAACTGGCCCTCAAGTGAGGCTGCCGAAACACACCATTAGGTTCTTGGCGGTAGTTTTTTATAGTAAAAATCTTCGAGTTTACATATTTACGTTGAGGTAAATAAAAAATAATTAATCTCATGTGCGCGATTTAGTTTTAGTCCCGGTGATAAACGTAATTTTATATTCAAATCGCGATAGATTTAAAAGTTACAAGTGGTTGTGTTGTGACGCTTGTAAATTTTTTTGCAATGTCGGTTAGTCGGTGAAAATCGAAGACCATAAAACAATTCCAGCCACCTATCTACAAGTTTCAAGTAAGCAAGTTTCTACGGAACATTCAACGTGAGTTAGACTTACACTCTTCCTGTTTAAAAACAACTCTGTATAATGCTTTATGATGGGAACAAATCCCGCGCAACATAGCCATTCCTACAGAGATTAGTTCGCAACTATAAATACTCGTTTTAAATTAAAACTATCCAGTAAACACATCGTGAAGTGGGCTCCAGGTACTATTATTTATTCTGTGTGGGTGAAATGACGCTCTTACGTAGTTAAATTACTGCTGCCCACGCATTGCTTCGCCAACAATACTGGGAAACATGGGATTCTATCGGATTGGCATATTTAAGATTGTACGGTCGAGTGACATTCCATGTTCAAAGTTTCAGTAGCCGAGCTTGAAAACCATCTTTTTTTTAATAACAAATAGGCTTACGTTAGACCGCCATCTCACCTGATGTTATGCAAAGATGCAGTCTATGATGGAGCACGATTTCCGATTCACTGGTGACTTGAAGGCATCCAGATTGTATCTATCAGGGAACACCCACTTGGGCAGCAAATTCCATCGCTTAGCAGTTCGCACGATGAAGGTAGATTCGAAACGCTTAGTTCGAGTTTTAGGAACATCTACCATTAAGCGATGTCTCTGTCCGATAGTAAAATATGCAGGTATGGCATATGGCTGTAAATCTGGAGGCCTGGGTTCAAATCCCACGGCACGAACGAGTCCTGGTGATAAACTTAATTTTGTATTCAAATCGCGAAAGTTTTAAAAGTTAGAAGTGGTTGTGACCTTTCTCAATTTTGTTGCAGTGTATCTGTGGTTATCTGTGAAAATCGATGACCACAAACTATTTTCGTTAAGCCACCCACACATAAAACTCATGTCAATAGACGCCCTTTGAATCAAGCTATCCGACATATGGCAATTGCTTTTTTTCGACGCAATCACTGCCCGAGTTATTTTAAAACTATTTCGCTGAAATTTTTGCTGGTGGAATTTTTGCTTTATAGAAAATCTAAAAAAATATATATCGTTGAATACATTTATTTGTATATTCGGACATATTTTTTTTAGTAAATGCAACTATATAAATACTGAACTGTCCCACACATTATTCATAGGTAACAAGTTGGCACTTGTTTGGTAAGGTACGACTAATTTTACAAGCGTTTCAAGCACATTTGTTACTGCAATCGATCATTAGTCTAAATAGTGTTACATAGGGTTTCATTTAGCAGAACAAAAATAAGGCAGTTATGTAAATATGTGCGTATATATACATCTAGTTTCACAAACCATCATAAACATCATTGTATAATTATTTTTGTGGCCTTGATAGAGCTTATTGAATGAAGAAAATCATTATAAGCATTACAGAACGTATAGCCACTTACCTATTTTATTGCATAAATTTATTTACAAAGACAAATTTCATTCGGCGCTCCAAAATGACAGAATTAAATCGAGGTGAAGACTGGTGAACAATTAATTATACATTCGTTTTTTATTATTGTACATTTAATTAAACATAATAAATTAGAACGAAATTGTCGAAACGAAAATAAGTTTTTATTGATTGATTTGATATTATTTCCCTAAGTACCTAGGATACCCATATTAATTCAACAATATAAAAGCATTCATCTCTACATCATGAAAATAGATAATTAACACTTAGTTCAAAAACAGTTAACAATTAAAACAAACCAAATGTATCTAAAAAGAATTCCAAATACTTACATAAGCACTAGAGTACTTTTCTGAATTTTGTGCATTAGATCCAACATCCATTATATTGTTAAAGCTCTGATCATCAACAACTGATCAAATAACAAATCTTATTAACTAAATAGTAATTCAAGCTCCGCTGTGAGTTATATTTATGTAAGGCATTAAACATAAACAAGTTACTGTTAAATTTTTAATGTGATCCATTAGTTTGTACGAATAATTAAGACGTGAAACCCAATTTGATGACGAAATTACGTCTTCAAAGCGAGTTGAGAGCTTCGAGAAAATTATTAGCTCGACTCTCTCGATTTTTTTTCTATTCTGTTAGATATAGGTACAATCTTTGTTTTGAATATTACAGAGTTTATCATCTTACTATGGAAACTGACGTGGTTTTGATAGGCCTGTTAGCTCATCTGCTTCAAAAGCTGTAGGGCGTGGGTTTGATTCCCACCTAGGACAAACATTTAAGTGAGGTTAAATATTTGTTCTGCATGTATTTACAAAAAAATAATTATCATATTAATTCCCATAAATCGAGCTGTTAGTACATTAAAGCCCATTCGTCACGAAACCTCCCAGAACTACGCGTCTGACTGATTAATGGTATCCTAATCGTTCTTACTTCCTAACGTAAACTCGTAGGCGAACTTTAATTTGAAATGTTGGTGAGCGCTGAGAACATAAATTGTATAGTTTTAACACATTAATCGAATAGTTTTTAGTAAAATATAGCACTTACACTGTATACAACGAACTATAACGTAGTACATATAGATTCGTTCGGTTATAGACCAACAACCGCTGGAGAGAACGTGTTTTAGAGTGGACACCGCGAATTGGCAAACTTAGCGTAGGACGGCCTGAGACTCGATAGAGTGACGATATACGTGGGACAGCTGGCGATGAAGCGAAAAGTCGAAAATCAGGCTGAGTGATATGATATCTGATGATGATATATGTATGTATCAAAAGGTACATTCATCGTTTTAACAACCTGGTATAGGTACTTTGGGAATTTTAATAGTCGCAAGAAGTATTTTGAAACCTTTTTTAAATGATGGTGCGCGCGGTATCAAAACCGTTGCGCAATTAAGAGCAACTAAGCACATAAACAAACAGTCCATGAATGAAACTCATTTTCAGCTTTTTTGTTTCCTATGAACTACAATTTGGGCGTGTTTAAGGCTAGAGTGAATATATTTCTTCTATATCAACGTGCTCCATCCTAGACCGCATCGTCGCTTTTCACCTGGCGAGTTGGTTAACGTAGATCTTCATTTCTTTCATATAAAAAAGACAGTTTGTATCTTTTACATATGTTTGTATATTACTTCTTTACGCTGTAACGGTTTAATTGATTTAAATGAAATTCGAAATACAGATAGCTTGTTCCCTAGATTAATATAATATAGTCTCCTTTTTATATCTCTTTTTATTTTAGATTTTTTTTGTTTTACTTACGGGATTAATCACGTTTGATTAGGTCAGATACTCCAACTTATAAACAAATAAATAAACATCATAGGACACATTAAACACAGCGCCATCAAACTAAGCAGAGCTTGTGTGATGGAAGTCAGATAACTGATAGGATACATAAATACTTTTTTTTGTAAATACATACTTATAACACAGAACACCCAGACACAGAACAAACATTTGTAGTATTATAATAGTATTGGTTACATTCGATGACCTTTTTTAAAGAGCCGACTGACGTAGAGTACGACTCGCCCGCGGCCTTGTCTACGGCCCGACCCAATTAAATCGATGCAATTATATATAATCACATTTTTTTTTAAATGTTGATACGTTAGGTGTTTGACTATTAGGTCACCTGATTTCAAGTAACGATTTGTTCAAAGAAAGTAAACACCAGGTCTGGAATGGAACTAACATACCTATCAACGCTCACATTCACCGCCCGTGTTCCCATCCTTGCCTAATCAAAGTAACCGTGTAATTCTTATTATGTAAAAGTTATTAAAAAACGAGTCACTCTCGTGATAGTAGAAGATAACGAGTATCCATGACCATTGCAGCGGCACACAAAACTTTGAGTAGCAAACAAAGTTCAGGGCTTTGCTTTGAAACTTTCGATTCTTTTCATACTGCTTGGCGGCAGAATACCTGGCACTGCGGTGCTATCTACCTAGACTATATATGGGCAACAACCGGCCCGCGGGCCGGATCCGGCCCGCCTCGGCATTTGGCCCGGCCTGCGAGACATTTTGAAATTTCGCGCGAAGAGAAATACAAACAACTAAGAGAGTTCGCGAGAAGAATTGTTTGCGTTTTTGGAAGTATATATAAATGCGAACAATTTTTCTCGATGATGAAGACTAATAAGTCGAAATTCCGTAGAGACTTACAGATGAAAATCTGGAAAACTCGTTACGCCTCTGTACAAGTGGATTTTGAACAAACTTGTTTCTGAAGTTCAAACACAAATATCACATTAACCGTTACATGTAAATTTACTTCACCAATAACTTAATAAAATAACCCGCGACTGCATTAATATAGTAAGTTTGGCACGCAACTAGCCAAAGGTTGCCCATACCTGACCTAAACGAACTCCTCTGCTAAGGAAATCTACCAACCAAGTAAACCGTGTAACAAACAGTGTGTGTGTGATCAGTAATAGTGTTGTGTTTGTTCCAGATAATCCTGCTAGTGAAGGCACTGGACGCGTATAACATCACTTATTTCACGGTGACGGCGCAGATAGTGTCGCATGTGCTGGCGTACATGAACAGCTGCGTCAACCCGGTGCTGTACGCCTTCCTCTCGGAAAATTTCCGAGTGGCATTCAGAAAGGTAACAAAATTAATTTTTGCTAATAAGTAACACGACTAACTTTTTTACTATGGAAAGTGACGTGGTTTTGGCACATTTTTATTTTACTTATGCGGGATTACACACGTTTAATTTTATTGGAAACTCCGACTAAAGTTTCGGGCACATCTGGTGGCCTTCATCATGGAGACAAAGCTGAGTACAACGCGCGCGCGGCCTCGTCTTGCTTCGCACTACGGGCCGCCGCGCGCCTCGCACGTGAAGATAGCGGTTGGTGCGCGAGCGCGGGGGTGGGGGCGGGTAGTGTACCGGGATGCGCCGGCGCGTTCTGGAACCCTTCCTCACCGGAGTCCTCTTCTATGACCACGCAAAACGAAACAGCACTCACGTCGTATTCATAAAATACCTACAACCTAGCCGTGTTTGGGCTTAGGGCATCATGGAGTCGAGATTTCTTCAAATTGCTAATTTTTATCAATACAATTTTTTTTTTTCGTAAACGTAATGAGACGAGCGAGACGCTCTCATGATGGTAAAAGAAAACGCCTGTCCATGGCCATTCCAGCGATACACAGAATTTTGAGTAGTATTAGTAGTCCAGTGCATCGTTGCTATATATGGCGCTCATTACTTTGAGACTTTCAATGATTAGTTTCAACAGCCCTATAATTTCGCTAGCTACAAAACCCTTCAAACCAGAATACAGTAATGTTTACACACTACTGCTTGGCGGCAGAATATCTAGTACTGCGATGGTATACCACCTAGACGACCTCCTGCTAAGGACCCAAATCATCATCATCATCATCAGCCTATCGAAGTCCACTGCTGGACATAGGCCTCTCCCAAGACACCAAATAAAGACACCAAAAGGATATTCATAATTAAATCTTTTCACCATCTATCTCGCAGACATCTGTTGTAAGAATTCTCGAAATTCAATAAATACAGCTTTTACTAAATCATTATCTAACCGTCGAAGAGAACTGGTAATGTCTCAGCGAACATGGGATTACACTTAGTTGAATAAAAATATGGGGGTTACACCAGACTGCGCGTGTCAAACTTCGAGTTTTGATGTAAAACTCAATTCTGTATTAAATAGTACAAAAGAATAAAAATGTATTTATACAATTCTAAAACAAGCGCAATGCGCATGATTGTACAATAGAATCTCTTAGCAGATCTTGAAACAGGGAATTCTTAAGTGTCATCACAAATTTAAAAAATTTATTCAATCAAACATTCCATATTGCGGTTCTAATAAAAGATTTTGAGTATCCAATCAATTTAAACAAAATCTGCTTTTTAATCAAAAAATGTATTTCATAAGTGCAACGAAAATTCTATAAAAAGTCTAACTAAAAAAATTTACTACTTCTTTAGATTTCATGTTTCTTTTTTTTATAATTGACAAGCTTGGTGTTAGACCAGCTCACCTGATGTTAAATGACTTTGTCGTCGAAGATGGCACACCTAGCCTGAAACAGAACTAGTTCTCATGTGAGGCTGCCGGAACACACCGTTAAGTGCATAGCGGGAGATTTTCAACTTGAGGGTGGTAGATAACTAGTTGAGTACTAGAAAATACCCTACCACCACGCTATGGTTTCCTTACTATGTTTACCCCGCAAGCTTAAGCTCATGGTTGGGGTTTGAACTCATGCCTGCCGATAAGTGAACCGCGGTAACCACTATACTATAGTCGCCACTAAATGCCACAATTTCTTTATATGTTATGAACCCAGTGAATATAACAATCCTATTGTTCTTATATAGTAAGACTTTAAGTTAATTAGTCTGTACCTGTTTAAAAAAAACAACGTAAGTAAACTCAAATCAACTTCTAATATTGTAGTAGGTATATTCAAATAGTTATTTCAAATTTAGGTAATATAACATACACCTTTCAGAATTTTGCTAACAATATTGTATTGTTGGTTACAGTATGGGGGCGTGAGAAGGCATGTGTGTGCGTTGAATTTATTACATATTGGATAAATCCTACGGCTGATAAAATGATATTTCCAGATATACTCGCATTGGAAATTTTCCTTCATTTAGTTCCAATCTTACTTCAAAAATGTTGCTAACAAAATTCGAAATCGTTTACATAAAATCAGACGAATAGAAACTTTGTTCCAAAAACTGAAATCTGATTTCGTTCGGAAAAGTTACTGGATTTATCGAATCGGCGCCCTGTCTTGAGGTCTTAGAATTTGGAGGGAAAAGTTGACTGCTGTGACCATCATGAATGGTGTTTTAATGGATATTATTTTTCTTCTGCAGTTAATGCTCGATAACATCACCTCGTGGTGTGTCAAATAATAACGATAACGATAGACACATTAAAAACAACTGTTACTAATATTTTTTTATTTTATTTTTTATAGCTGACAGGCTAGGTGTTTGACCACAACTCATCTGAGGTTAAGTGACGGTGTGGTCGAAGATGGTAAAGCACACGCCTGGAATAGAACTGGCTCTCAAGTGAAGCTGCCGGATCACACCGTTAGATGCTTGGCGGCAGATTTTCAACTTGAGGGTGGTAGCTAGCTAGCCGAGTACTACAAAGTACTCTACTCTACTCTCAAAGTACTTCATGAGATACAGCCTGGTGACAGACGGTCAGACAGACAGACGGACGGACAGCGGAGTCTTAGTAATAGGGTCCCGTTTTACTCTTTGGGTACGGAACCCTAGAAAATATGTGTTTACCATCTTCAACAACACCGTCACTTAACATCAGGTGAGTTGTGGTCAAACACCTAGCCTGTCAGCTATAAAAAATAAAATAAAAAAATATTAGTAACAGTTGTTTTTAATCTGAGGTTAAGTGACGGTGTGGTCGAAGATGGTAAAGCACACGCCTGGAATAGAACTGGCTCTCAAGTGAAGCTGCCGGATCACACCGTTAGATGCTTGGCGGCAGATTTTCAACTTGAGGGTGGTAGCTAGCTAGCCGAGTACTACAAAGTACTCTACTCTACTCTCAAAGTACTTCATGAGATACAACCTGGTGACAGACGGTCAGACAGACAGACGGACGGACAGCGGAGTCTTAGTAATAGGGTCCCGTTTTACTCTTTGGGTACGGAACCCTAGAAAATATGTGTTTACCATCTTCAACAACACCGTCACTTAACATCAGGAGCTGTGCACTAGTCTGTCAAAAAAACATACATATACACACAAACACACTCACACCCACACTCACTCACACACACACACACATCACCAGCATAGGACGTCTACCGCTGGACAAAGGCCTCCTCCTGGGGGGGTTTTGCCAATACTCGCCACGCTTGGCAGGCGGGTTGGCGAGCGCAGTTAGGTGTGATTGTTCAAGGAAGACACTGCTGCCCATCTTCCGGATTACATCCTTTATCCGACTCTTACGGCAACCACGGGTAGAGAGGGTGGGATACTATTCTTACGCCGGCACCACCACGGCAATACATACATATATACATACCAATCAAAATCTTAACCCTCCATTTTCTGCCGTAGTCGAGTAATAATAAGCGGTCCCCTATGAAAGAGGGTGCAGCCGCGGAGCTCCTACCAGATAATAATATACTTATGGATGATTTATCGCAGTTAGTAATTGAAGGTTGTTTACTGCGCGTCAGTATAACAAAATAAGAATCCCTTCTACACTGTTTTTCTAAGAACGCTTTGATGTGCGCTATGAACGTGTCAGTTATGAATGGGTTATTTATTTATTAAAGTCATGGAAATATATTGCACTATACCTACACTTAATAAGAATTAATTGAATGATTTCGTAAAATTGAAATGTTTCGTTAATTAAAAAACCTATAGCACACATTTGACACACTTATACGACTTCGCTATTTCACACGTTACTGCGTTGTTAGCTTATCTGATTCTTGAGGTCGTGGGTTCGATCCCATAGAAGATAAATATTTATGTGAAGATTAAATATATGTCTAAGTGTACAAAGCTAGCTATCATCGCTACAAAGTTAACGAAAACTGATCGCACTTAACTTTCCCCGAGCCAGCCGAGTCGGCAAGCTAAGTAAAATCAGTACTAAAGAAAATCGCGGCATAACTCTGTAGACAGAACTAGATTACTTAGTAAGTTACTAAGTAAGCAAAACTGACTCAACATAATGGACTCGATGTTTCACAGATTCAATCAAGATATCGGTAAGATTAAGTGTTCTTTAGTTTAGCTTGCCGAAGCTCTATTGACCTCACTTTATTGGCGCGTCAGGTAAAATTATTTTTACTATCATTTTATAGTTAACAAGGTAGCTGCTTAGCTACAGCTCACTTGATTTTAAGTGACAGTGTGGTCGAGGATGGGAAACATCTACTCTGGAATGGAACTCGCTTTTAAGTGACGTCGAAACACCGTTCGGTGGTAGCCTAGTAAATACTTCACCACCATGCTATGGTATCCGTCCATCTGCCAGCGAGGACGTGGAACTCTCTCCGCGAAGTACAATTTGGGTGTCTTCAAATCCAGAGTTTTTCCTAGTTCCTAGTTTCCTAGTGCTTCATCTTAGACTGCATCCTGTTTAACAACAAGTCAGTAGTCAAACGCAAACTTATTTAGAATAAAAAAATGATTTTCTTCACCAGGAAGCTCAAGCTCATTGTTGGGATTTGAACCCATTCCAATGGGTGAGTGAATCAGCCGTGCTAACCAACAGCTTCAAATTGTTATTTTAGTCTTCTGATTCAAAAGTGTAGTCTATTATTATTATGAAAGGCGTTTGGAGATTTGTTTCGTTTTTTGCTCCTATATTTTTACTTGATATCACATTATTAACAATCTTAGCCTTAAAAATTAGTCCATATGTTGATCCAGAGATTAAAATAATCTGTTTTATACACCCAAGTACATTATCTCGTTACAGACTAAAGAAGCAACAAACACTATGTACAGATAAAGTTCGGCATATATGTACATATAATATTGTTAGTGTTATTGTATACTAAAAACTTATTGTAAACTTGGTGGTACATCTCCTCAGTAGGAGATCGTCTAGGCATCAGGTACCACCGAAGTATCAGATATTCTGCCGCCAAGCAGTAGTGTGTAAGCATTACAGTGTTTCGGTTTGAAAGGTACTGAAGCTAGCGAAATTGCAGTGCTTTTGAGACAAATCATTGAATGTCTCAAAGTAATACGCGTTTTCTGGACATTGTTTTGTTATAAAAAGTTCTGTGTACCGCTGCAATGGTCATGGGCATGCGTTATCTTATACCAGGAGTGCGTGTCGTTCGCCTTAGTTTTATACACAGATTTAAATTTATTTATATGCAAATTCAAATATTTTATTATTAACACCAATGTTACAAGTCGATTCCGTAGTATCATTTCAAATATATGATTAAGAAGTTTAAAAACACTGATTACGTATCAATTATTAAAAAAAAGAATTTTGAGGATCGGTCCACAAATGGGGGAGAAATCGGTGAACATACATTAAAAAAAAAATACATACAGTCGAACATAGAACCTCCTCTATGTTTGTTAGTACACGCTGTTGTGGCTTAATAGATTTGTGTAAACTTTGGGATGCAAGCAGCTACTAGTATATTTTGAATAAAACCGTTAGATAATAGATAAAAAAGTTTTAAAAAAATTAAAAAAATAAGTGTTAAAAGTAACTAATATTTTTCAGATTTTATAACTTTAATGTTAAATAATTTTTGTTTTTGGCACATACCTAATGATGTTTATGGCTTGGATTTAATCGAACGTGAACACTATGAGTTAGTTGTTTACCTTTACTCCGAGACAAATAGGGAAAGTTATGCCCTGAAACGAACATTTGCAAAAGTCTGTTTCAAGAACTTTGTATGATACTCATAAACGGTTATTATATCATGAAGACTTGAATGGATATTGTTGAAATGAAGGAGTTTGGAGTTACCCCAACTTTCTCGAGTTTGTTTAAACTTGTAAATAATAATTCTGAAGAGATACGAGTTGGTTTCCATGACTTCTTGAGAGTTTATATGTTTGTAATTATTGTCATTAGATTGTAATTTATTTGTAATAAAAGTTTTGGCGGTGAATTCGAAAATGATTGGCTGTTGAATCCGTGTTATGTTTTTTGAATGTAGGTGAGCGTGTAGGTGGGAATATTTCCTATACAATATAGCTCTCTAATATTTTGGTCTTTTAATCTTAAGTTTGTGAGAGTCTGTGTTATCGAGAGTTCCGTACATATACATAATATAGCAGAGTTAAAAAGACTTATATTATTTTAGTATGGATACTGACTTTGACACATTTTTGTTTTATTAAGATTACTCACGTTCAATTATCGAAAATATAAGAATAATAAATTCCTAAAAAATCCTAAACTCAAGTATCACCTAGACGACACATTATATTCTGATACCCAAATAAATAAATATAATACCCAATTCTTTCCCGGTAAACCGTAAAAAGAAGAGGGAAATGCCACAGGCCGACGAAGCAATCTCTCGACCCTTTCACCTAAATCATGAATACAAACGGAATGTGTTTCTCAGGTGATTTATGTCACGGGATGTTTAGAGAAATAAATTAATACCTTTATGTGCGCTCCAGTATATATTTTATAGGTTAATAATGTTTTTTCAGCATTCTAACCTTTTCTGTGTTGTGTTTTTTTCTGTTGTTGCAGGGAGCGTTTTGTCATTAAAATGAGAGGTGTCCTTTTTATTCCTTGCTAGCTACGACATGCGGTTTTACTCTCGTTTTCCAGAAGAAATATTGTATAACTTTTTGGCTGTTCGTCTTCTTTGTGCATTGTGTAGTTTATTCCGAAGAATAACAGTTTTGAGAAGAGGTGTATGTATACGCTCAAACATGCTAATTTTTCTTCTTATAGTTCGTTTTTGGCGTTAGTGGAGTGCTCGGAGCGTTAAAAACATAAAAACCTCGGAATATAGTTCGGGTGAACGAAATTTAAGAAAAAAAAAATGTTTAGCGAATAGTATAACATAAAAAAGTCTACCGAATAAAAATTCTGATCTTGATTTTGTAAAAAAAAAAGACAATTGCAATAAACCAAGTACTGTAATGGCTATTAGGCTCTAGAATAATTTATCTATTTGTGGTGTATGAACACCAAAGAGTTTTAATACTTTTTATAGGTGGCCTGTGATGTGCTGTAGAGCGTGGCCGTCTAGAGTGGGTCTAGAAAATGTCGGAAATAAAAATGGATTTCTTTATGTGATTTTTAATTAAAATACACAATAATTGGCGACGAGGATGGGATAAATGTATATATATATATTATACACACACACATACATACACCACACTATTTTAATCTTTAAACGTGCAATTCTTGTACATATGTATATATATATAATCTAAATCTCGGAAACGGCTCCAACGATCTTCATGAAATTTAGTATGCAGGGTAAATCGTTCTAGCTAGGTTTAATTTTTGCCAATTTCAGCCGAGCAAAGCTCGGTTATCCAAGTACTATTATTTACATAGGGATAGTAATGGGGAAAAAGTAGGAAATAAGGGAAAATTTAATAAAAAATAAAATTACGAATTAAATATTTATTTTTATTAACATTTTACATTTTTGCTCTTATCAAATATTTTATTTGAATTCAGTTATTCAAATAATAATAGGTGGTATATATTCGTGCAACAGTTTTGACACTAAATAGTCGCAGGTTGTGCATGTGCCAGAACCTCCTGCTAATATTTAGATTAGTTTGGTACTAGATAACATCGCACACGTGGGGTTTATGGTAATACATTAGCAGTCACCTAAGATCACAACGCTCCTACGACTGTGGATATTTGATCAACGAAGAATTATCCCGTATATATTTAATCATTTATAACATTTGTCGACAGGTGATGTACTGCCCGCCGCCCTACAACGACGGCATGTCCGGCCGACCGCAGCCGACGAAAACTACTCGAACCGGCAACGGTAACAGCTGCCACGATATTGTCTGAGGCTCGGCGCGTGGTCGGCGCACCACAGCCGACCAAATCACCGTAGTGTGAGAACATGCAAGGCCGAATGCACACTACTGTAAGGAGCCAAAAAAAACATTAAATTATTTTTCCTCATTTTTGGCTTTGTGTATTCTATCAGTGTGAAGTAGTTATTATTTTTAAATGTCTCAAGATAAAATCACGGCCAAGTCCAGTCCATGCTTTAGTAAAGCAGTGGTGACTTTACTATAAGCTTTGACAAAGTTTTGAAGGCAACACGAAAAGGCATGTTTCATTACATTATTTCCACACTCGCGTTTATAATTTGGCATTTTATGAATAAAATACTACTAGTCTTATACATGAAAGCTCGAAAAACGCAAGTTTTGAAAAATAATTTACATAATGAGACTACGAGATTTTTCCGTGTTCCCGCCAAAACTCATTAAATACTTTTTCAACTTTCCTTCTACGCGGCGTTGCACATTGTGCGTTTGCCAGGATCACGATATATCCTCCCATTTTTCACAGTATGCTACCGATCGCGCACTACATACTACATGTAAATATATTCCGTGTTATTGATATAGTTCGAAACAATTTTGTTAACGCAGGTTTATTTTTGGGATGTAGTTACTAAGCCAATGGGAGGATCATTATGAACAACTTTTACTACGGGCTTGACTATGACTTGATCTATATCTTAATATTTAAAAAAATCTGTTGTTTCACATATAACTTTTGTTGAGCCTTGATTAAATGCATCGAACAGCTGATTTTTCTACGATTTCAGAATTGTGCACATAGTAAAAATTGTTCATTATGATTAGGTATAATGACTCCCATTTGGCTTAGTACATTACAGCTTATAACCCTATAATTCTTTACTGATGTAGTGTTTTTTTTGTTCTGTTCAGGAATAAAAACACTGTTGTGCAAAGAAGTGCCATTGTGACAAACTAAAACCATTAAGTTATATATGTTATTTAATAAATTAGAATAAATATTTTAATCGATGTCATATTTTAAGTGTTAGTGTAAAATATACATAAGATTTCTTGCATAGTTCCGTATTTTGAGCCCTAATATGGAAATGTGTGACAAATAATAAATGTAAATAATAATAATAACTATTGTATTTAAAATAATAATGCATTTTGTTTTTATATCTGCTAAAATTAAGTATCATTACGACATCGAATTAGAGTTTTGTTACAGTAGGAATAAATATTAATAAATAGAAGAAAATTGTGTAAATAAAAATTGTAATAATTATATCGATTTATAAAATCTATTTGTTATTATAAAGACTATAAGTAGATTAAGGTGATTAAGTATCAAAGATACTAAACTGCTTTATGTACCGTATGTATAAGAATATAGATTTTATTAATAAAATTATTTATAGTAAGTATTACTGCAGATAATTTAATGTAATTACAATGTATCATTTTATGTAACATGCCGCTGTAAAGAAATTAATTAATAAATGTTTTAATAATATTGCTTTGTTTTATTATTAATTCTAAATTAAAATTTCGTAGCGATGATGATGATGAGTTCAGTGGTTAGCTCGGTCGGTTCATACTCCGAAGGGTATGGGTTCAAACCCCAACAATGAGCTTGAGCTGCCGATGAAGGAAAACATCGTGACGAACCCACAGCATGGTACTCTCTAGTACTCGGCTGGATAACTACCACCCTCAAGTTGAAAATCTGCCGTCCAACGTCTAACGGTGTGTTCCGGCAACCTCTCTTAAGAGCCAGCTCCATTCTTGGCTTTAGCATCTTCGACCACACCGTCACTTAACATCAGGCAAGTTGTGGTCAAACACCTATAGCCTGTCAACCAATCAATCTTTTGAGTTACATACTTTTATACGAATTTAGGTTATTAACTCGGTAGTAAATCTCCTAAGCAGGAGGTCTTCTAGGTAGGTACCACTACAGTACCAGATATTTTGCCGCCAAGCAGTAGTATGTTCTGGTTTGAAGGGTACTGAAGCTAGCGAAATTACAGTGCTGTTGAGACTAACCATCGAAAGTCTCAAAGTGTCAAAGCATTTGTTTCAAAGTTCTGTGTATCGCTGCAATGGTCATGAACAAGCTAGCCATCAGGAGAGCGTCTCGTTCGTCTCATTACAATAACATTACCATCACCACAGAAACATAATTGCAAATATTTAAATGAAAGCACTCTAGTGGTCGGCTGATTAATTTTCAAATGTAACCTTTGCCAACGTTTTTGTCAGAGTATCCTTTTTCAGAAAGGATTTTTATGAAACAAATATGGCTACTCATGTTTTATTCAAGTAAATTTATCTGTTCATATTGCTATTGTCAAAAGGCCCACCACAACATTACATGGTCAAATCTTACATACTACCGATGTGATGACTCAGGAGTTATTGAATTAGGCTGGCACGCTGCAGGGCGTGGGTTTAAATTCCAATGACCTTTGAAAGAGGTTAAAAACACTTACTCTGTTCCACCTTATTTTCAAGATGAAAATTTGCGACTAAGTCTAATTATTATCAGTACCTGGATGACCGAGCTTTGCTCGGCCGAAAACACGGATAAAACGACGTTTTCTAAAATGAAACCTAGCTAGATCGATTTATCGCCCCTGAAACACCCTGCAAACTAAATTTCATGAAAATCGTTGGAGCCGTTTTCGAGATTCAGGTTATGTGTATATATACATATATAGAAGAATTACTCGCTTAAAGGTATTAGATAGATATACATTTATTTATTACAGTACATGTCCATATAATTACATTCAAATAAATAATCAAACAATAAATAAAATTGAAAATAATACAAATTTCAAAATTTAGAATAAGTTATATTATAATTATAGAAATAGAAACAAACATAATTTTATTTTAATCTAAACTTTGTCTTGGATCCGAAATTTTCAATATGCATCTTGGTGAGCTCCGATAGCCCGTGTTTACCTTCTTCGATCATGCCGACACTTAACTTTAAGTGAGCTGTTGTCAAACACTTATTTTGGCTGTCAAGCTTTTTATGGTTGTCAACTATAAAAAAACTTGGTGTTTGACCACAGCTCATCTGATTTAAAGACTGTCTGTGACTGTCTAAGATGGTTCACACATCTAGCTTCGAATGGAACTGGTATTCAAGTGAGGCTTCCGGAACATACCGTTGGCTGTTTGGCGACAGATTTTCAACTTGACAGGTAATTGATTGATTCAGACGTAACTTTGCGGAAGTTCATATTGAGTGTTCATGGCATATATTTAGTTTTTTCCGCTTCGGTTGCAACAGTGATGTGGATTAAAATTAATATTTTTGAGTCTTAGCCACCGAGCCGAGTACTATAAAATACCCTACCACCATCCTATGTTAAGTGTCAAAATAAATGATTTCATTCTTTCTATTGTTTCCTCACGATATTTTCTTTCAACGGCAGCTCAAGCTCATCTGAGATTTGAACTAATGCCCTTCAGCGTGTGAAACTATCGCACAAACCACTGAGCTATCCATCTACTAGACTGTCTACTAAATTGTCTACAACCAAGCCTAGCCTGTTAACCACAAAAAGCACCCGTAAGTATACCATTAGAATATTACACTCACTTTCGTTCACTCAGTCGAATCAACTTTATGACGTTAGTTTCTGCTCGCTCACGACACCATCATTACGAAAGAAAACAAAAAATGTGATCAATTTGTCTTCATCAAGCGCCATCGACCTTCTTATAGAAGAACATGTAAATACATGCGCTGCATATCAACCATCGGACTTCTTGACACGCAAACAGCTGTTGCAATTCAAAAGCGCGGGCGAGTTTTGTGTTTGTTTTTATGACGACTTATCGTCAGCGAAAGAAAGAGGTTTATGTTTTTTTGTTCACTGAATAAGCTCGCATTTAGCACCACGCTACCTGATTTTAAGAAATATGGCAGTCTTATATTTTTTCATGTTTGAAAATCTGTGTGTTTGACCACAGCTCACCTGATGTTAAGTGACGGTGTGGTCAAAGATACATACCATTTTTGACCACACCTATCCCGGAATAGAACTGGCTCTCAAGTGAGGCTACCGAAACACACCATTAGGTGCTTGGCGGTAGATTTTCAACTTGAGAGTGGTAGCTAGCTAGCCGAGTACTAGAAAATACCCTACCACCTCGTTATGGTTTCCTTACGATGTTTCCTTTCACCGGTAGCTCAAGCTCATTGTTGGGATTTGAACCCGCGCCCTTCGGCGTGTGAGTCGACCGAGCTAACCACTGAGCTATCGCTACAAAAATGTACGTTTTAGCTGTTTTTTTTTTTTTTTTTTTTTATGGCTGACAGGCTAGGTGGCTAGGTGTAGGTCAGAGAAATATGATGACAGACACTATCAGAGCAATGAGTTCTGCATAACCTGGCTGAAGTTACTTCATGTTAGTGTATTGTAATTTGTGATATAATGTAATTGAGTTTTGTGTATATTTAACTTTGAGCTGATGTAAGTATTAGATTTATTTTATTAGAAAATTATTATTATTGAACGGGCGCCTAGCCATGCACCTTGGTGAATGACTAAACGTCTGTTGAAAGTTGAATAGCTCAGCGGCCTCAAACCAATCGTTGGGTCTGGACGACGTCTGGCTATTCCGCCCGAGCAACCACGGAACCCACTTGGAGCACTCCGACGGCTGTCCGGATATGAACGGGTAATCTACCTGTACACCTGCGTACCCTATCGCCCTAACCCTCTTCCCCATTCCCTACTTCCCTATCGTCCCTGACCTACCATATAGACAATAGACAATATATAGGTATAGATACAGGATACCAGTTGCCGTGAGACCTAACGGCAACAGGCGGAAGGGGAAGGGATAATTGAGGAGGTACGACTTTTCCACTGCCGTGACGCAGACTCACGCCACGGTCACATATGGTGACGGTGCTAATAGCTCTTGCCACAGTGGAGGGATTTAGTCAGGTATACCCGCCCGCCCAGCGGATATGTGCTGGGCACGGCGTGGCTTCTCGCTTCCGTGTAGTCGGCCACTTGAACGGCTCGGTCCGACCTCTTCATAGTCGGCCGGTAGGTCGCCTGGTTGACCTGACTCCGGTGCGGTGGTAGCTCCCTAACTCCGAGTGCAGCTGCCACCAGGCACACCACTGCACCCCTTCGTTGATGTGAATCAAACCCAGCTTGAGTAATGATTCTTTTATTGTAATAATGTAACAGTTTATATACAATTACTTATTACTATTTGAAGCCCTCGATTAGACTAGAATTGCTGATCGTCCAGTTTTATGCGGCCGCGGACTTCGCCCGCTGCCACTAGGTTGCTGATTCTGCATTCGGCTGTCGCTATGTCCAGTATGGACATTCTGGCGCCTCTCGATCGTTATGTTCAGTATGGGCAATTATTATTAGAAATGATATTAACATTATCTCGGGATTTGTCTTGGGTTGATTAAATACGTGTGCGCCAATATGCAGCCCTGCCTACCTCGCCACGTGCGGGTAATCTTTCAATTCTGTAGTTTACCTACAGCTATGGAGTCGCGTTTGTCTTTATGCAAACAATTTAAATCAATGACAAACTCTTTTTTATTTATTATTAAAAATAGGCTTGCGTTTGATCGTCATTTTGCCTGTTGATCTACGCTGGAGCACGCTGGGTTAGAAGAAATTGATTCACTCGCGACTTGAAGGCAGTCAGATTGTATCATGGAACATCAACTCGGGCAGCAAGTTTAATTTTTTAGCGGTTCTTACGATGAAGGTGGAATCGAACCGTTGTTCGAGTTTTTGAAATATAGACCGGTGTCGCTTTTTATATATCCTGGCTGACCGATATTAGAATGGATAGAGACCTCAAAATTATCTTTCAATGTAGGGTTATAAGCTCGGGGAGTACTAAGCCAAAAAGGCCATTGGCCCTTATCATTATGAACAATTTTTATTAAGTGTATACAACCCTGAAATCTCAAATGCCTATTTTTTTTTACAATTTTAGAGTTGTGCCCGTAGTAAAAGTAATTCAGAATTATAAGTGCAATGGTTCTTTTTGGCTTAGTGCCTGCATCATAATCTTATAACAGCTCTTAACTCTTTATACATAGTCTCATAAACAAGCAGCTGGTTCCGTCTCCTTGCATGCATAAACCAGGATCGCGTTCGCATATGACTTGAAACAACTGTTTTTCTTAGCGGCTAATGAATAACAGATTTACAGACACTATCTGAAATTAATATCTTGGTTTCTGCTGTAGGTTTTAAATATAATTATTTTTTTAATTTGTAAGTAATGAGACGAAAAGACGCTCTCCTGATGGTAATAGATAACGCATGCATGCCATTGCAGCGATAAACAGAACTTTAAGTAACAAAGTCCAGGGCATCGCTGCTTTGGCGCTCATTACTTTGAGACTTTCGATGGTTAGTCTCAACAGCCCTGTAATTTCGCTAGCTGCAGTACCCTTGAAACATGAACACAGTAATGCTTACACATACGGTAGAATACCTGGAGCTGCGGTGGTACCTATCCAGACGAATTCCTGGTAAAAAAAAAATCCACCAAGTAAAATTTATAGTTTGTTAGAAAGATATTTTACAAGGAAATTGTAAAATTAACGACCTATTTAACTCGAATAAAATCATCGAGTGAGAGAGTTTATATAATTTGGTATCATGGATCTGATCTGATGATGGAACCAGGTGGTTAGTAAAGCTTTGCAGTGGCTTCTAGTAAACCCCTCGAGTTTAGGTTCATATGATGAGTTTAATAGATTTTTGATTTTGAGGGTCTGATGATTAACCCATGCGGTAGATGAAGGAGCTTTTCAGAAGGCGAAGACACTTACATGCGGGACAATTGCACACTAATACCTTAATGTATATACATTAAGGTATAATACCAAAGTGTCTTCGCCTTCTGAAAAGCTCCTTCATCTACCGCATGGGTTCATCATCAGACCCCCAAAATCAAAAATCTATTAAACTCATCATATAAACCTAAATTCGAGGGGTTTACTAGAAGCCACTGCAAAGCTTTACTAACCACCTGGTTCCATCATCAGATCAGCTCCATGATACCAAATTATGGTATTATCATTCAAACTGCATATATAACTACAAAGTTTCATTTCCATACGATAATTAGAAATAGGTTTAGAATTTGTGACATTTCGTGAAAATTAAGATAAGAATGCATTAGCACAATGGACGAAGGCACCAAAGTAATATTATTCTTTGCGTTACACTTCCGAGTCGTGGCAGGTTCGAAGCGGACTTCTCCAGCGTGCTCTACCGTGCAAGGGCAAAACACTGTAAGTCAAAAAAATGCGTTTTGAGAAAATTATCATAAAACTTTTTGATTTTATTTTTATTGTTATTGATTGATTTTATGTTTTTTTTTTGTGTTGTATTTTTGATTAGTATATTGTTATGTTAGTATATTAGTAGTATCGCTTTCAAAATATTTTTAATATGTATCTAGATATGTAGTATTGACTTTAGTACATATATTGAATAATAAGTTAAATAAAATGGCAAACACTGTTCCTGTCAAAGTTCCTCGGTTATACTGTACGTATAGGTATTTACATACCGTAAGGAAGTTATACAAGATTTTTTCAGTAACAGGGTGGTCTGATGGGGAGCTTTTCTCGTTGTTGTTTTAAAATCAGTTTTGGGATTCGCATTCTTTTCGCTTTTTTGGCTTGTGAATATTGTGTTTCTTCAACTGAATGAAATGTTTCTGTATCTAGGCATTTAACCTGAGAAATAGACGGTGGTTTATGGGCGCTGTCTTTCTGCTTTTATTTTAAATTCTTTTAGATTAATGTTGGATAGACGAGGCAACAAAGTTCTGATTGACCTCAATTGTAATTAGAGAAAGAGTGGATTTTAATCAAAGTTTCTTGGGACGTCGTGGAAGTCTCCAGAGAATCGTGTGGTTAACTGTCCAAGTTGGGCGCACAAAGGTTCCGGGCTATTTTTTTAAAATTATTAGATTCAGCTGAGGGTGATTCAGTATAACTAGCATCTTCTCTCAAGAATTCCAAAATAGAGTCATTTACTTAAAATTCACTAAGGAGTGTGAAAGAGCTGATACGTAAATTAAAAATGTGAACCGATATAAATTCATCGAATGGTTAGTTCACGCTGGGATATTTAGGATCTCTATCGATCGTAATGCTTAGTAAGTACGTGGTCTCTGAGGTCACAAGTTGAAGACGACGGATTGTTATGGTGTTGCACATTAATACGAGACAAAATTTAGCAGGAGTTTGTTACCAAATCCACGCATGTTTAATACATATAAAAATCTCTAAAATTATTGAATTAACTTTAATTGTTCAGTACGGACAGAAAATGTCTCTTACTTCCGAGTTCCGACCCGCGCACCCTCGCATACCCCGAAACTCGCAGCATCCCAACTAGCCAATAATAGCAAGGGCACTACCTCCTTTTTCTCGCAGAGTTTCATCGTTTATTTAAATCCTCATAACTTGTATCAGATAAACAAAATTTTTGGGATATAATGTCAATAGTAGATTTATTAAACATATATACTCGTAGTTGTAATATACATCCTAATACTTTAGATTTTATTGATATCTAAAAAAACGATTCTGTCAATGACTCACTCGCTCACTGATGATCATCAATATTCTTATAACATTTCCTGAAATCCTAGATAGTTGAAATTAAATATGTAAGCTAGTATTAGTACACAAACAATTTTGCGTGGTGGTAGAGTACTTTCTAGTACTTGGCTGGCTAGCTACCCTCAAGTTGAAAATCTGTCGCCAAGCATCTAACGGTGTGTTCCGGCTTCACTTGAAAGCCAGTTCCATTCCAGGCTAGGTGTGCTTTACCATCTTCAACCGCACTGTCACTTAACATCAGGTGAATTGTGGTCAAACACCTAGATGGTCAGCCATAAAAAATAAAAAAACAACTACAAAAAATTCTAAAATTTGGAACTTTTACCCCCCCAACCTCTTAAACTAAGAGATCGACGTTTGGTTGAGACTTCCGCAAATTTTGATGCTAGAGATTTTAAATTTTACATAGAGACTACTTGTTAAAAATAATAGTAAACGTTCTCTGATGCGAGTTCTGTAGCACCCCTGATGTGCAAAAAATACACCTTAAAAAGCCACATATTTTAACTTAGTGTAGAGCTTAGGAAGGAGGAAGGAGGCTTGTAGAGTAAGGTAGAGTTAGAAGCTTGGCTCTACATCACATCACACATTATCAGCCATAGGACGTCCACTGCTGGGCATAGGCCTCCTCCTGGGGAGGGGTTTTGCCAATACTCGCCACGCTTGGCAGGCGGGTTGGCGAGCGCAGTTAGGTATGATTGTTCAATGAAGACGCTGCTGCCCATCTTCCAGATTACATCCCTTAGCCGACTCTTACGGCAACCACAGGTAGAGAAAGTGGGGTACAATTCTTACGCCGGCACCACCACGGCAAACGATGGCTCTATATGAGATCTGATAACTTTTTGACCGTGCGAGCCATATGGTCTCGTCTTGGCAACATTTTACATGAAAATGTTTTGGTGGGATAGCCTTTACACGGTAACAATGTGCTATTTACTAAAATTACATAATTTAGTATTTCACTGGGTAGGTAAACCTAAAAGATTTTTGTGGACACCACATGGGCGACGAGTATAAGCTCTGTAAGTTACATTACCCTCAAATCACGTGCCCGTTTGCTCAACAAAAGCGTATATCGTAAAATTAAATGAAATACAAATAATGTGAAGTAGTAATTTATTTAGAATTTTCCAGTAATTAAGTGAAAACATTGTATCGTGTTTTAAATACACGCGTATTTAATGTCATTATCTATACAAAAATAATTAGTCGCCAAAATCTACCTACTATTTAACTATAAAGTACATTAACATAGTATAATCGGTAATTACTGAACCATAAAAGGTATACCATCTATCACTTTATTTTTACCAAAACCCGTTTGCAAATACTTATCGAATGACAATATTCCGATCAACCAACCAAATGTTTCTACGATGATATCGCTTGGTATTTGCTTTAAAATCTATAGTACCACTTCGATATTTTAAAGTGAAAAACTGTGCGTTAAGTATAACGTGTCATAAAACCAGGCAGAAAAGTATTGAATTACTTTTTTTTTTAGCTGACAGGCTTGGTGTTTGACCCCAACTCACCTAATGTTAAGTGACGGTGTTGGCGAAGATGGTAAAGCACACCTAGCCTGGAATGGAACTGTCTCTCAAGTGAGGCTGCCGGAACACGCCGTTAGATGCTTGGCGGCAGATTTTCAACTACTCAAACCAATACACGAACGCTCTGTCTATCCAATCTGAGCCAATAGATATCACACTAATATTATGAAGGAAAAAGTTTGCGAGTGTCTTTGTATGTTTGTTACTTCTTTACACTCAAACGGCTGAATCAATTTTCATGAAATTTGATATGGAGCTGACACATTGGATTAACACAACTTTTGGTCCCAAAACAATGTAGTGTTCACGTGGGAACAGTACTCGGCTGGCTTGCATCTAACAGTTTTCCGGCAGCCTCACTTGAGAGCCAGTTCCAGGCTAGGTGTGTTTACCACATTCGACCATACCGTCAATTAAATTTAGGTGAGCTGTGGTCAAACACCTAACCTATAAAAAGATTAAAATTGTCTTCCAAGATGTGATTAAAAGCGTGGTAAATTCAATAGACTAGTTCCAATTCTCAAAGAGATAACATGCTCGATATAACGTACTTAATTGTGTTGAATTAAAAAGGTAAACCCACATAGAAACATATCCGAAATCAGGTTTATATTTTTCAAATCCAATAAAACAAATCCGCAGTCCGCTACATCCATCACCGTTTATTGACGGAGACAAGTCGGCGTCTATCTGTCATCGAGGATATTTCGGATGATAAAGAGACTCGGAAGAATGATTGTTTGAAGCAACTTTTTTACGCATGGTGCGACGCGATACTATCGATATTGAGAATTATGAGGAGTAATGACAGATTGTACGATTCTTTGATCTTTTTTTATTGGTTGACAGGCTTGGTATTTGACCACAACTTACCTGATGTCTTAGAAGCAGTTTATGAATAAAAACATCAGTATTTAAATAAACCCTGTCTTGCCCTGCTCTTCTAGCTTATTTGCTCAAGTAAAATAATGATAAATGCGTGTGTGTGAGTCTGTGTACGTGTGTAAGTGGGTGTGTGTGTGAGTGTGTGTGTCAGTTAACGTTTTAGAGTATTATGTAGAATTACAAAATAATGTAATTATTTTTTTTTGCATTGGTCTAGGCCTGGAATTGTTGCTGAGCACTAGACTCTTTTCTTTTTAAAGCACTAGACACTACAGACTTATTATATAAGTTATCTGGTTCCCAAAGTACAAGCTTCGCTTAGTTTGGGGCCGGATGGCACTGTGTAGCGATAATAGCTCAGTGGTTAGCGCGGTTGGTTCGCATGCCAGATGCAAGAGTGTGGATTCAAGCCCCAACAATGAGCTTGAGCAGCCGGTGAAGGAAAACATCGTGAGGAAACCATAGCGTGGTGGTAGAGTACTTTCTAGTACTCGGCTGGCTAGCTACCACCCTCAAGTTGAAAATCTGTCGCCAAGCATCTAACGGTGTGTTCCGGCAGCCTCACTTGAGAGCCAGTTCCATTCCAGGCTAGGTGTGCTTTACCATCTTCGACCACACCGTCGCTTAACATCAGGTGAGCGGTGGTCAAATACCTAGCTTGTCAGCCATAAAAAAAAATGTGTTGAAATTTCCCACAATTTTTCTTTATTTATATTGAGATTATTCAAAAATCACATTTTAATGAAATAATTTGCGGTGATATGTTTCCACGTTCTCGTGAAAACTTAACTATGGAGGCCGTACCGTGAGCTCATATTGCCATTCAAATAAAACGATCACGAAAAGGTTACCTGCGGATACGAGGAAGTACGATAATAAGATCTCACTGTACGGCTTTTATTGCTTTTTATGTGTGTGGGCCCCAAAACTTGCAATGTCAATAAGTCGTTTAAACTTCTGGATATTTGGCACGAAACCAACATGATTAAAAATTTAATTTTGCATCTCTCGGCGCGGTGGCACTTCTGTTTCCAGAACTTTGCACTAACAGCCATGCTTTGCTTAATTTTTTAAGCCTCAAATTTACACACACTTTAATACATTTTTGATTCTAAGATACTTGTTATAGCGTTCACATTTCCATAGACTTAGTCCATGAAGTTCCAGACACTTGTAATTCCCATTAGAGTGATGGAAGTTGAAACTTAAAGTGAGGTACTGGGGTGTCACTTAGTTTATTTATAGCTGTGTTAAGTAGTGAAGTGTTGCTTCTTTGGAATTCGGGCTAGAGTTGGTTGATGTTTTAAACGTCGTTGGTATAAGATGAACTTACATTATATATGTGTTTGTATGTACTTCTGTGTTTATCTGTCGCACTCAAATAGCTGAACCAATTTTGATTTAGCTTTTTATGGAATTCAAAAGGTGGCTTGATTAGTATTTTAGTTTAGAAACTGACTTCATTTTACACATTTTTGTTGTAATAATATGGGATTACTCACGTTTAATTACATCGGATACTCCGACTACAGTTTCGGCCACATCCAGTGGCTTTTTTCAAGGAGTCACGGCAAAGTACCCACGCTTGCGGTCTCGTATAGCTTGGCACTACGGGCCGCCGCGGGCCTCGCAAAGTGAAAACAGCGGTAGGTGCGCGGGCGCGGGGGAGGGAGCGGGTAAAGGATAGTCTGCGGTTTTGCGCTCTAGTGTCGAATCCAACGCGAATCCTATATAATATGTGAATTCCAACAAAAATTTATTAATAGTGCCCGCAGTTCCGCCCTTTGAAGATTATTATCAGCCCTCTTCTAATTGTTGAATGGTTGGTGTGTCTTCCATACGAAATTTGGTACTTTAATACTGTACTTTAATTTATTTATTAATTCTCTGGAAGAGATCGCTTGTATTACACTTATAACTTGAGTTAATTTTTCTTCTGTATGTAATATTTGGTGAAGACAATGAAGTTTTTTTTTTAATTTTTATGTGAAAGTGATGAGACGAACGAGATGCTCCTGGTGGTAAGAGAAAACATCTATCCATGACCATTGCAGCGATACACAGAACTTTGAGTAACAAAACAAAGTCTTAGGCATCGCTGCTTTGGCGCTCATTACTTTGAGACTAGATGGTTAGTCTCAACAGCCCTGTAATTTCGCTAGCTGCAGTACCCTTCAAACCAGAACACAGTAATATTTACACACTACTACTTGGGAGTAGAATATTTGGTACAGCGGTGGTACCTACCTAGACGACTTCCTGCAAAGGAGATCTACCACCAATTAAACCAATAGTTTAATAGTTTAACGATTCGTACAATGACGCTAACCATACATAAGAATTACATACCATCTCAAGCTAATTACTTAACAAATTGAGTTATAATAGCAATAATGTAAATATTAATGATTGATCGCTATTGACCCAATACAGATCTCGTGAGAGTGATTTGAATTATTTATAGTTAAATGTGGCCTCGCTTTGTTGAGGTTATAATAGGTTGCAACAAAGATTTCTTTTTATAATTTTAACTAACTGTCGGTACAGGTTTGATGCGCAAACAAATAAGACATTTACTTGAACCATAAAATTAAATATGGGTTGAGTATATACTTAAAAGCATACAGCATCTTTTCTGGTTGACAAACATTTTCTTATTTTTGTATAGTTGTTATTACCGTTGGTTTACAGAGATTTCTGGATTCCAAATATTCATATTCTGGTGAGTATTCATTGTTTTTTTTAACATTTGATATTACCCGACCAAGTACGTATACGTCGAGAAGTATATTTATATAAGCTTGAGGTGCAGGTGAAGGAAAACATCGTGAGTGAAACTATAGCTTGGTAGTAGGGTACTTTCTAGTACTCGGCTGGCTAGCTACCACTCTCAAGTTGAAAAATGTGTCACCAAACGCCTAACGGTGTTTTCCGGCAGCCTCACTTGAGAGCCAGTTCCATTCCAGGCTAAGTGTGTTTACCATCACACCGTCACTTAACATCAAATTAGCTGTGGTCAAACACAGGCTAGGTGTTTGACCACAGCTAATTTGAAACTTAAAAACAATCCTCTGTGGATTGCGATCCACCGCATATAAAATATAGCTCTTTTTTGTTCACACCATAAATAAAATATATAGAACAGTAACAGATTAATAATAGTGTATTACCGTACGACATACGGCCTTATCGCTTAAAGCGATCTCTTCCAGGTAACCAAAGTACGGAAAGGATGTTTATTCATAATATATAAAAATATATTTTAATATATAATCTTCATTTGCTTGCATAACATGTACAATTGTACATTATATTGATTTATATGCTTATTTTCTTTGAATACATGCGGGAAAGAGATGGTATTGTTCAGACCGTGTGGTTTTTTATTATAGATGTAAATAGTAAGTACAGGGTGCTTTTAAGATAGCAGACAGTCGGCTCTTATTCTTATTTGGAATGATGTGTGTATTGTGCATTTCCCCCTACCAGCGTCTTCCCGAGCCAAGCCAGCTTCAGCGAGGCTCTGGGTCGCTGGTATTGTAGCTCCCGTGGGTGAGATGGAGTTATGCATGATAGCGACAAGCAGTCTGTATGTTGCGATGATTTAGATGTGGATAGTGAAGAAGCTGTTGGAAGCCCTGTTGGCTCATTGTTAGTATATCTGCTTTAAGAGCTCTAGGGTGTCGGTTCGGTTCCCATCAGAACAAACATTATTATTTATCGTCATATAAATGTGTCTGGGTGTTCTGTGTGTATTATAAGTACGTATTTACAAAAAAAAGTATATAAGTTATCTAGTTACCATAGTACAAACTGCTTAGTTTTGGGGCTAAACGGTGCTGTGTTAAGTGTCCTACGATATTTATTTATTTATCTAATACCTTTAAACGAGCAATTCTTGTGTATATATATAATCTGAATCCCGGAAACGGCTCCAACGATTTTCATTAAATTTAGTATATACAACAATAGTGATTAAATGTCAGAATATTGATAGTTTTGAGAATGATATAAATGACTGCTTAGCTAATGTTATAAAGTGGTTGGCAAATAATAAACTAAAAATAAATGTAGCAAAAACGAAAGTAATACAATTTAAATCTCGCCAAAAATAAATACCATCCTTAAAAATCGTCTACAGTAACGATATTATAGAACAAGTAAATAGCACGAAATTTTTAGGAGTCACGATTGACGCCCATTTAACTTGGAAGGATCATATTCATACACTAAGAAAACGATTATATAGTTTTGTGTTTGCTTTGAAGAAACTGAGACAATGTACGACTCAGAAAACTGTTCTGACAGTATATCATGCGTATGTTTGTTCGATTCTACGTTACGGAATCATTATATGGGGCAACTCTTGCGATATTAAAAATGTTTTTATCGGTCAAAAGAAATGTATTCGAGCAATGTATGGTTTGAAATGGGATGACTCATGCAGGCCTGTATTTAAAACTAATAACCTTTTGACAGTTCCTTGTCTATATATATTTGAAATGGCTAAATTTGTGCGGAATAACCCCTCATTGTTTGAGCTTTATGACAACTTTAATAAAAGATCAGCGCTTCATGTTCGTCTCAAATTACCACAGCCTAGACTCGAGCTCTTTAGAAATAATTGTATTCACATGGCAGGTTTAATATTGAATTCTCTTCCAGAAGAATTTGTTGTTCTACCATACAAGCGTTTCTGCGCACGGTTGAAATGTTGGCTGGTGAAAGAGTGCTTCTATGATGTTAATGATTTCTTAAATAATATGTCGTGTCGTCTACACGTTTACGGACGGGCTAGATAGCCAAATTAATTAATATGACAAATTTTAATGTAATTTAATGTAATTGTAATAATTGTAATTTTTTAATATTTTTTCTAATGAAATAATTTGACATGATGTACTAAATTTTAATTTATATAAGAATTGAATTTGCACACCGTAATGGTTGACAATAGACTCAAACAATTATTTTAAGACCTTTTTATAACGTTGTCATGCAATTAAAACCTTTGACTTTGACTTTGATTTATGGGGCGATAAATCGATCTAGCTAGGTTTCATATTTAGAAAACGTCGTTTTATTCGTGTTTTCAGCCGAACAAAGCTCGGTCATCCAGGTACTTTTATTTAAGAGTACTGGTATATAATCAGGGATATAAATCAATTTGTTTGAAAACCAAAGAGTTAACATCGCTGCAACAGAACTAAATTCAATACTCAAATACATTGTAGTTAATCTACTTAATACTAGATGATACCACTAGAATCAGGTTGTGAAATAACGCCGTATCAGTGTTCCCAACTTGGGGGTTTCATAATAATTTAAAAACTGTCTTAAAAAATTATTACCCGTTAGAAAAACTACGCGAGCCCTCACAAAGCTCAGCTATTTGCTAGTCATATAGTCGGATGGATCATGACCTCTGCTCTAAAGTTTCAGCCATGGATTCAGTAGCAGCTGTAAAGATCGTTCAGAAAATTCGGCAAGCTTTCCAGGTGTTAACGATTCTCCTGCTTACGGCTAACCTATTTCCTCCACAGGCTACACTTGAAGGTTAGTTAATTAACGATTACTTAATATTTAACAGATTTACTTTTATTATTATTAGATAGATAGATAGAAACTCTTTATTGTACAAACCAAAAACAGAAAACAAAAGAATCTTATGAGCTAGTGCCACAAGTGGCAGCCTTGTCGCTAAAAGCGATCTTTTCCAGGCAACCAAGAATGGGAAAACACGATACATTTTAAGAACAGACGGGAGATTTTGTAACACTATTAAGGTAAAAAACCTGAACTAACAATAAAATAATACATATAGTATGTAAAAAAATAAATATATATATATATCATATTGTGGTGCTGGAGGCAAAGGCTATAAATATCATAAATGACCAAACGCACAAATTTATATAATCTCTTCGAACTCGGCATTGAGACCGACTGACTACTATATGTATGTCTACAGCGATTACTATATTTCGGCCATATATTGCGAAGACGGGAAGGCAGCCTTGAAAAGCTGGTCATTATTGGCATTACCGAAGGCATGAGAATACGAGGCTGGTTGGCGACCAGCCTCGTATTGATCTGACCAAGTGATAAAAAAAAACACTTCTTCTAAATTTTACCAGGTGGTAGCTACTTCAGTCGGGAGTCGATAGAAGCAGATTGTCTGTTTAAGGAGTTCCAGTGACCACGATCCTAAGGAATGAGGGATCGATTGAAGAAGAATATTTATGACCATAGAGTGGGAGCTTTCTTATTAAAGGGAATATAATACATTTTAAAATCGTTCATTTTTAAGTATATTTTTGCAGATGGAGCCACGTTCGACTTTATAGTAGTGGGCGCTGGATCCGCCGGCTGCGTCATAGCAGCTCGACTGGCTGAAGATCAGAAGACCAGAGTTCTACTCATCGAAGCTGGTGGGGATGCTCCATTCGAAAGCACAGTAATGTATATTATTACTAAATCACAGAAGCTACGGACTATATCGAAGCATTCCTTCTTGGAAGTCCATTTTTTTTTTGTGTAAATGTTCCAAAAGTTCAATCTGTTTCAAACATAGTCGTACCAGCGAAAGTCTTAAAGTACTCGTAATAAGCGCCAAAGCAGGGATGCCCTGGACTTTGTTTTCTTTTGCGTATCGCTGTAATGGTTATGGGCATGTGTTATCTCAAAGCGTTACGTTCGTTTTACTTAAAAACAAACGATGAAAGCCTTATTCGAGAGTCAGAAGTAAAAACAGTTAAATTCCACCTTCATAGTACGAACTGCTAAACAATGGAACTTGCTGTCCGAGTAGGTGTTCCCTGATTGTTCCAATTAGGGTGACTTCTAGTCACTAGTAAATCAGTTTCTTTTAGATAAGAGTGCTCCATCGTAGACCTAATCCTCAAAGTCACGAGATTTATATTCAAAACATCTACCTATCAATTATAAAAATGCAAACAGAAGAGTAAAATAATTAGTGATATCTAAGCATTCTACCAGACCTATTCGACAAGAAAATAAACGAGAGAATATGCTGACCTTTTTTTAATGGTCCCCGCCGTTATCAAATGTACAATTATCGTAATAATATATATATGATAAACGCATATCAATTCCTTGCGGGATCAAACTGAGAACTGCCCCTTTTTGAAACAAATTTAAAATGAAAGTTTTGTTGTATCTTAGGTTCCGAGCCTCATGATTTACCTGGGAAAAAGTTACTTAGACTGGAAATACACTACTGAAGATGATGGTCACACACAACGATGCACTCGCGACCACGTGGTAGACCTCATGCTGGGCAAGATGTTGGGAGGCACTAGTGCCATGAACTTCCTTCTTTTCTCAGAGGGCAATTATAGGGACTACGATCATTGGGCGAAAATAGTAGGCGATGAAACTTGGAGCTGGAACGGGGTTCGACCTTTTTTCATGAAAGCTTTCAAGCTCGAACAAACAATAAATAGTTCCAATAATTTTTACAACGAAGGTAAGCTTGGCTTAACAAAAGATGAACGAAACGATCTCGACGACACTTATTTGAACGGTTTTCAAGAAGCTGGTCACAAACTCGTGCAATTCATTAATGAAAACAATACAGTAGGGTACACTAGATCTATAAACACAATTGCTGACGGCGTACGTCAAAGCACTGCTTACGCCTACCTCAGACCTATTAAAGATTACCCAAATCTGTACGTCACAAAAAACACAGTAGCAAAATCAATATTGTTCGATAATAACAAAAACGCTGTGGGTGTCGAAGTCGTCCTTGAAAATGGAAGAATTATGAAATTCAAATCTCTTAAAGAAGTCATCGTATCCGCTGGTGCCGTGAACAGTCCTAAACTGCTCATGTTGTCAGGAATAGGTCCTAAAAAACATTTAGAATGTAAAAATATTGAAGTGATATCTGATTTACCAGTGGGCCAAAATTATCAAGATCACGTTGGAACAATTGTGATCCACAATATGACGAAGCTGAAAGGTTCAACTAAGGCTAGAGATCCTCGAGAATATCCAGCTCACGTTATAACAGGATATGTTAACTTGGACAAAACAAAAGATTTCCCTATCTATTCAACTGTTAATTACGTAAATTACGCTTCATACCTTATACAGTTCTGTACAGTAACGTACGGTATATGTGGTAAGATATGCGACGCTATGTTTGATTTCTCGAACACAAACCAAATGATTTTCACGGTAGTTACTAATTTGCGGCCAAAGTCACGGGGTGAGGTTCTTTTACGTAGTTCAGATTACACCGATGCTCCAATAGTTCACACTGGTTACTACTCAGATAAAGAAGATCTTGAAAATGAAATAAAGTATTTAGAAGACTTTGTGCGTATTACGAACACGACGAGCTTCAAAAACTCTGGAGGAGAATTAGTAAATCCAAAACTGAGTTGTTGTACTAAATATGAATTTGGAAGTACGGACTACTGGCGATGCTATGCAATGTGCATGACGATGTCAAGAAGGCATTACGCTGGAACTAACGCTATGGGGTCGGTGGTAGATAGCAAGTTAAGGGTCAAAGGAGTAAATAAGTTGAGAGTGGCGGATGCAAGCATTATGCCTATCATCACTAGTGGAGATACAAATGCACCAACTATCGTGATCGGAGAGAAAGCAGCTGATATTATAAAGAAAGATAACCAAATGGTATGCTAATAAATATCTAAGACTAAATGGCTAAATGCCAAAACAATTGTTTTTTTTTTTTAAGTGTTAAACTGTATCTTTTGTCTTATCGGATACCATTACTTGCTGGGTATTATAAATATATAGTAAATATTCTTAGATTGATAATGTGAGAAAAAAAGAAAATAACAGTAACTAATAAATCAAAGAAGGTGTCCGTGAATAGTACCTGCAATGTTGTTTGTTTAAAATATTTTGTTTATTTCACTTGTCTGTCGGCTATTCTTACATTATCGTTACCCGTTGTAAATGTATAAAGTGCCACCCGCAGGAAGGAGTTAGCGCCCGAGATTCAGAATTCCTTGTTCGAATGTTAACACTCCCCTAACACACCTCTTCGTTTCATTGTTTATACTTACCAACACATTTATTAATTTGTAATGTCATCCATCTGGTAGTTCAGATGGCGCTGTGTGTAATGTTCTACGATATTTTTTATTTATTTATTTTATTTAAATAATATAGTTAACACAGCGAAACAGTTAAGATAAAAATAAGTAATGTAAAAAATTTGTTGTTTTAATTTTTTTCTAAAATTAGACTTTATTGACCTTATAACACTTCTTTAGTTATTGAGTGTGTAATTTACTTTTGAATGAAGATCATAGATTTGTAACTGCAACATCAAACTGTATCCCCCGAATTAGTAATCATCAGTTTTCCGAATTGCCTCCGATTATGGAAGCTAATTTAAAGACGTATTTAAGTCAAAACGATTATAAACGAAAAAAATAATAGTAGTACATGTTGATACCATTTGATCACAGGATCCTAAAACTGTGGGGTTCGAGGATTGATTACTGGTGGTCCTTGCACTACGCCACGTGACTTACGAGTACTGTAATGAATCACAATCAATCTCCCGTCCGGATATAGAGTTGTTTACCTACTGAGTTTAATTATACTGTGTTACGTAAAGGGAAGTGAGCAAACTCAATGGCTAAGATTTTCTCCAGATCGAAATGACTGCATTCAAAATTTTAATAATGTAGTAGGCAATTATTTCTGAACCTTTTTTCCTTTTTTAAACCCCCAGTGTGTTTATAGTAAAAATATATGTTGTGTAATTCATCAGACGTTACTTTGCGTTTATAGTGTATTTTCGCTTAAAAGTCGTTTCGATTACAACAGTGACGAGGATTTAACTAAAATTGAATGTAATTTTAAATAGTTAATTCGAAACATTTGGACTTTCTTTTTGTCGAACAACATATACTTAGTCAACATTCAGCAATGTCCCGGATGTTCTCGTCTTACATCAAAATATAATATGTAACAATTTAGATATTTATGACACTAAACCAGGAAAAATCAAATCATTTCAGTAGTGCATCTTGTATCGGCAGCCTAGTTGGATGACCGTCTGACTTCCAATTTGGAGGTCCTGGGCTCGAATCTAATGACACGCACCTCTGTCTTTTCTAAGTTGTGTACGTATTGCCGAAGAACTAAAACGGTGAAGGAAAAGTCGTCTACATGTTCGAGAGGTTCATTAAAAAAAGTTATTAAAGATGTGTGAAGTCTGCAAACCCGCACTTGGCCAGCGTGGTGGACTATGGCCTTCCCTTCTCAAAATGAGAAGAACCTCGCGCAATGAGACAGTTTATACAAAATCAGAGCAGATTCGGGAAATAAAGCCAATTTAAGCGATATTGTAGGTACCTAAAGTTTACAAGGCAAGTTCGATGTCCATGGATTTGTACTTACATATGCCCCTGATACTAAGAAAATCTACAGTAGTTTCAAGCTAACTGGAGTAAATTGCCGCATCAAATAATTAAGGCGCTGTGGTTTCAAGCTAGCTGAAGCAAGTTGACCACGGACCGGCAAGCGCAGCGTAGGACGTTCACCCACAAGGTGGACAGACGATCTCATAAAGACCGCAGGAACGCGCTGGATGCGAGCCAACCGGTCTTTATGGGAGTCAATGGGGAGGTCTATGTCCAGCAGTGGACGTCCTACGGTTGAGATGATGATGAAGTAAGTTACAGCATCAGATAATTAAAGCGTCGTGGTTTCTAATAAACTTCTAATAACACAATATTATGTACAAAAATATCGTAAGGTTAGCCCTATACAGTTGTAAGTCATCGCAACGGATTGACTGCTTTTCACCATTATCAATACTTCCATCTCACCTTCTGGAACTACTATGCCAGCAGCCTAGAGTCTCGCTCCGGTACACTGCGTCGTGATTTTGGCCCAACGATCTCCCGACATGCGGCTAACATGGCCAGCCCAGTCCCACTTTAGGAAGGCGGCTTTCTGAGCTACATCGGCTATCTGAGTCCTGGAGCGCAGTACTGTGTTTCTTATTTGGTCTATAAGTTTCACTCCTAAGATACTGCGCTCCAAGGCTCGCTGGCTCTCAGAGCGAACTTCAATTTTTTTGTCAGTGACCAAGTTTGAGCGCCGTATTATTATGTGAGGGTGGGGAGAACACAAACAAAACTTTATAATACTGAAATACCCTCGTACTTTTACGTATTATGTAGCTAAAATAAACAGATAAAAATCTAGCATCACAGTAGGTAGTCGAAATTCTCTACGTTTTCTCTTCGTGCATTTTCCATAGAATCTTCCCTGGCCTGCTTTTGGCTGCCGTGTTAGCTCGTTTAGTAGAATATCTGCTGCAAGACCTTAAACTGTGGGTTCGATTCCCACCAGGACAAACATTTATGTGATGATAAATGTTTATTCTGTTGGGTGATCTGTATGTATTACATGTAACAAATAATATGCAAAAAAATAATTAAAATTTGTATTTACATAAAAAAGTATATTAGAACTCTATCAGTCATACAAACTTTTCTTAGTCTAGGGCTAGATGGCACTACGTAAACCATATTTTTATTTAAACATCTATGCCATGTAATACACACAAAGAAACCTGTCTCACATACGCACTGTTTGCGGCAGCTGCCAAGCTTCTTTTCTTGGACAGACATCACTTATTACAATGGCAACCAGCGTCAGTGTAGCTAGGACAAAGCCGCGGTTTAAGCTGACAGTATTTCGGCCAATACCGTAGGCCGTATCTGTCCGAGACAGGCTAGATATGTGTTACTAATACTCCTACCTAGAGCAATGAAACTGTAATTCAACGAGTAAATATATATTTCCACTGTCAGCCCAGTTAAGAATCGACCTGGTTTCGCGATCACTAGTGGTGGATCTCCTAAGTAATACATCATCTAGGTAAGACCACCACAGAATCAGATATTCCGCCGCCAAGCAGTAGTTTGTCAACATTACGGTTCCAGTTTGAATGGTATTACAATTAACGAAACTACAGGGCTATTAAGACTAACCATCGAATGTCTTAATGTATTGAGTGCAAGCAGCACTAAGCGATGCCCTAAGCTTCGTTTTGTTACTCAACGTTCGAGGCATCGCTGCAATGGTCATGGACAGACGTAATTTCTTACGATATGGAGAGCGTGGACTAAAAGCATCCACAGCAAATGTCTGAAATTGTTCTACTGGTTATTACCAAAGACATGAGTTATTGTAATGGAATGTAATCAATCACCGGGCGTCACGCACGACATTCAATCACCGTTTGCACTTTAGCTTTAGATTCAACAAACGAGTTTACACGATGGAGTAACCATATAAAGCAGGTAAGATAGGGTTTGGTAACGATCCTTGTTTCACTATTACTTTTCAAGTCTGCCCTTTACAATACTTTCCATTACGTGAGGAATTATTGTTATTGTTTTAGCCACTATTGTCCCACTGCTGGGCAAAGGCCTCCCTCCCTTCCTTCCAGACTCCCAAGTCCTTCGTCTGAGTTCACCCTGAAATTGATGAGAGGAATATTGTGCAAGATTTAATATGCAGTCTATAAAATCACATTTTAATGGAAAGAATTAAAAATTACAATAGAAATCATACACATATGAATATTATCTACTAAAGTGATAAAAACGACACCTTATTACTAACGGCGCTTATTGTAATCTTCTTTTAAAATATCAGCAATTTTCTCGCCAATCATGACAACTGGTGCGTATATATCTCCACTGGGGATGTTCGGAATAACGCTTGCATCCGCCACTCTCAGCTTATTCACTCCCTTGACTCTAAGCCTGCTGTCCACTACCGATCCCATGGCATTTGTACCGCAATAGTTCCTTTTCGCGTTCATCATACATAAGGCATAGCATCGCCAGTAATCTCTGTTTCCAAATACATATTCAGCGCAGCAGGATAACTTTGGATCCACTAGTTTTCCTCCAGCACTCGTGTAGCTAGAAGTGTGTATGACATGAATGAAGTCCTCAATATAATTTACTTGGTTCTCCAAGTCTTCTTTGTTCGAGTAATATCCAGACCGAACTATGGGAGCATCGGTGTAATCAGCGCTTTTTAGAAGAATCTCACCTCGCGATTTTGGTTGCAGGTTTGTTAATAAAGTCCAAACCATCGGATTTGCATTTGACTTAAACATAGCGTCGCATATTTCATCATGTAGTCCATACGTCCAAGTACAAAATTGCACTAAGAAAGGTGAATAGTTAACCCAATTCAACGAAGAATACATGGGGTAATCTTCTGCTTTATCTAAGTTAACATATCCAACATAAGTGTCCGCTGGGTATTCATGAGGGTCTCTCGATTGGTATCTATCTTCCAGTTTTGTCATATTATGTATCAAAATCGTTGCAACGTGATCATGATAATTTTGTCCCACTGGTAGATCAGCGATGACCTCTATTCCTTTACTTTCCAAATGCTCTTTAGGACCTATTCCTGATAGCATAAGGAGTTGAGGGCTTTTCACAGCACCGCAAGATACTATTATTTCATTCAGTGATTTAAATGTCATCGCCTTTCCATCTTCAGTAACAACTTCTACTCCTACGGCGTTTTTATTATTGTCAAACAATATTTTTTTGGCTTCTGTTTTTTTTAAGACGTAGAGGTTTGGATAGTCTTTGAAAATTCTCAAGTAAGAGTAAGCCGAGCTTTGGCGCATACCCTCGGCTATGTTGTACATGGCTTTAGCATAACCCAATGTATTATTTCCATTGCTTTCGCGTACTATTTTGTTGCCAGCTTCTTCAAAAGCTTTCAAATAAATATCGTTAAAATGTTTATGTGTATCTATAGTCAGTCCTATAGGGCCTTGGTCACCATAATAGTTTTTGCTAGGTGTTTGTAATACAGATGCTTCGTGTAAGTTTGTCGCTTTGACGAAATAAGGTAAGACGGCTGGCCAGCTCCAGTTGTCATCATCTACTATCTTTGCCCAGTTATTGTAGTCGCTATAGTGACCTTGTGAGAATAAAAGATAATTCAAGCTGCTAGTGCCTCCAAGCATCTTGCCCAAAAACAGATCTTCTACATGGTTTTTATGGCATTGGGCTGTGCGGCCATCATCTTCTGTCGTGTAATTCCAGTCAACATGGCTCTTCTCCAAAAATATTAAAGTTCCCGCTAGCTGCGATAATAAAACCCGTATTATTTTTACATATTTCAGTATTATCAATTATTATTACCATCAAAATTCCGAATACAAATCAGCGCTGTTTTTTTCATTAACTGTTCCACTGCTGGACGCGGGCCTCTTCTCATTGTGAGAAGGGGAAGGCCATAGTTCAACACCCAGTGCGTGTTGTGTGATTCAAACGCAGGCCTTTCAGATAGGAAGCCAGACAGTCTCCCAAATAGACTAAATATTTAACTACACAATAATTTAGCACGGTTTTTGTTTATTATTCTGACTAATAAGTGTGATTTTTCTCACACTTATTAGTCACGGGTAAAATAGTAAAGCGCAGCTAGTTTTAGGTAAAAAAGTTTACCAGGCTTTCATCGGGAGGGTTCCCTCCAGCTTCGATGAGTAGGACTTTGGTCTTCCGATCCTCAGCCAGCCGAGCTGCTATGATGCTGCCGGCGGATCCAGCGCCCACTACGATGAAGTCGAACGTGGCTCCATCTATCACGTTTGAACGAGGTTAGAAAATATTAATAGACTAACGTGAAATACACAGCTAGAGAGAGTCTTTTGTAGATACAATATGGATGTCTTTATGCCGCGAATATTTCCTGCTCTATTATAGACTGCATCAAACGGGCAGCAAGCTAACGTAGGTTGTCATTTACGTTTGACTGCTTAATTAATTAAAAGATTGAAAAAAAAGGAAGGAGAGATGATATTTCTTAGCATTCAATGGTATCCCAGCGCGGGTGAGGAATCCATTGTGCCGTGTTCCTTTATTTGCCCAACCTTAATATGGTCCTAATAATGAAAGAAAGAAAGAAAATAATTTTATTTTGTATATAACACACCGAAAAACATAAAACAAACAAACAAAAATGCTGCTTTAGTTTCGCTTTTTAGCAATTAATTTACTTTAATAGATTTTTGTTTTGCTTATGCGGGATTACTCACGTTTAATTACATATATTGGATACTCGACTATAGTTTCAGTCACATGCTAAGCGAGAGGCCGCGCGCGCGTTGTAGGTACTCAGCTTTGTCTCCATTTGGAAGGCCACCGGATGTGGCTGAAACTATAGTCGGAGTTTCCGATATAGTTAAACGTGAGTAATCCCGCATAAGAAAAACAAAACTGTGTCAAAACCACGTCTGTTTATAGTATAATTAATATATAGATGTTCTTGGCAGAGACATTCGATGGTTAGTCTCCAAGAGTCCTTTAATTTTATCTGCAGTTCACTTTAAACCGCAACGCAATAAAGTTTACTCACTATTGCTTGACACCAGAATATCTCGTAGCTACATAGACGATCTCCTGCTAAGTGAACCAAATGATATTTCAATTTCATTCAAGCCGTCTTTTTACAAATTAATTTTCTGTATCCAACACTTACTGACCTGGCACTTGAGCTTGTTGAGGCCAAAGGTAGGCAGAAAGTTGAAGGATGCTCACGAGATATAAAGCTTTCCAGATGCTCTGGAGAAACTTCACGGCGTCTGCGGCATTCATAACTGGCAGTAAACAACAAAAAGGACGACAACTGATAAATAAAATATAATAAAACACACGACATTTTTATTAATCCATTTTGCATTATTCTATCTTTATTTAAGCATACCTACAAATGTACCTACTGGTCCGGAATGGAACCGACTCTAAAATGAGGCTGTTAGTTCACGCTGTTAGGTAGGTGACAGATTTTCAACTTGAGGGTGGGAGCTAGCCAGTCGAGTAATAGAAATGCTATAGTTTCCTCACGATATTTTCCTTCACTGGTAGCTCAAGCTTATTGTTGGGGTTCGAACCAACGTGCAACCGTGTTAATTATTGATTTATAATCTCTACAAAAGTTATGATATCAAGCTTAATGGTTTTACGTGTCACCTTTTTTATTATAGAGCGAAATCAAACAAGAAAAACGTTTTTTTTTGTATGGGGTAATTTACCATACGTATAAAAAAAACTTACTATTGAGGTTAATAATAGGATTGATGGATTGACAAGCAGATACGGTAAGCTTAGTAATATGGTCTCATTGGACGCTCTTCGCGTACGGAACCCTAAAGAGAGAAAGAGTTTAAAGCTTCTGTTTTGCTGTGATCGGTCTGCGGTTGGAATCATAAGATTCATAAGGTTTGGTGTAATTTAAATATCACTGTTTGACACAAACTTCTTCAATCAATTTAAAAAGAATTAAATATTCTTACCTTCGTTTTTATATTTTGACAATCGCCAAAAACACGACTGTGACTTGAATTAGATATCAACCCATTGAAATCGAGACTCAAGTGGGCGCTCTAGACTTTGTTATCTGTTACTGGAAATGTATGAAATGTAGGCATTTCATCTTAAGACTATGGCATAAAGATATATTGGGACACGTGTCAAAGATTTGAATGGAAGTAAAGCAAATAAATTTCTTAATAAGCACTTATATTCATGGCAGAACTTAGTTTTATTCATAGTCAAATATAGTTTTACAAATATTACATAACTTATTAATTATACATTAGTGTTTTTTGTAGTACATTCGTTGCATTCCTTACAATATATTATTATGTATATTACTTTACTACCTTAATATTATAAGGTGTTTGTTGACGCGCATCAATGTCCCATCTGCTAAAGATAATAATGCGAGTCAACAAATTCCTTGTCAAAAAGGCCCCCACGCAAAGACCCTCGCCCATAAGTGCCCATAATACTTGCGGCGTTGCTACGCTGGATAGCCAGTGACAGATGCTCTATCAAGTAGGATCCTGCTCGAGGTTTAAGCACTCTTTCTGAAAAGACGAGTGCGACCGCTATCTTCCGCATTTACAGTAAGGCAGGATGCAGCGAGATTTGGAGGAGGACGAATAGACGATGGTTGGGGGGCAGGAGTTTTGGAGGAGGCAGCCAATGTGTCGGCGTTATCGTGAGCTAAAGAGCAATCGGAGGCGAGTAGGCGCGCTGCTCCTTTAAGATCGTCCTCGAACAAAAAGCCTGCAATATTAAACTTGTATTTTGTATTAAAGATATGGTGGTAGAAAACCCTCGACACACGAATCTGATCAGCACTTGGCTGGATATTCGATGTTTTATTTATTGTAATATTTATTTTCTTATTATTCCTCCCACGGCACTCTCCTCTGTCTTTTCTAATTACGTTTGAAATTTAATCGATATGAAATAATATTTTTATTTATACAATCTAGGTATATTTTGAGCACTGAATATAAAACCTTGACATTTTCTATAAAGCCGAATTGAATACATTCCTGGTAACATTAGCGTGTTCAGATGTTAAGGCAGCGTTTTGAACTTCAGCGGGCAGCCGGGCGATAATGACAGCGGGGTGAAGCGTGATGTTGAAAGAGAAACAATCTAATAACATATAAAATAAAATGACATATTATAGTGTGAACATTAAATGCAGCTGTACACTTCATGAAGTTTTTTTATATATTAAATGTTTGACCACAGCTTACCTCATGTTTAGTGACGGTGTGTTTGGAAATGTTGAGCACACCTATCCTGGAATGGAAATGGCTCTCAATCGATGCAAATTTTTAACCTAATGAAGGTAGCTAGCCAGTCGAGTACAAGAAAGTACCCTCCAACCATGCCAATATTTCCTCACGATGTTTTTCTTCACTGGCAGCTCAAACTCAATGCTGAGGTTTAAACCCATGCCCTTCTACGTGTGATGCAACCGCGCTAACAACTGAATTATCGTTGCTACAAAACATGAAGATTTATCAAAACACTGCTGCGGTTACATCCGGTATTTGAAGATTTTTTTGGTATTTTTTTGACAATTGTAGTAAGTATAATGTATGTATTAATATTTATAACTGTAAATTGTAACCTAATATGAAAAGAAAGATCCACAAAAAATGCCTTGCTGAGTTTCTTGCCGGAGTCTTCTCAGTTGAAGTGTAATTACGAGCCGGTGGTAGATTCAAACATGTAACTTAACGTTCATAAGTGCCTTACCAAGGCCTGAACTGAATAAATGACTTATGATTTTGATTTTTGATTTTGATTTTGGTATAATTAACTCTAACGACACGCTCTCCTGGTGGTGAGAGATACAACACGTGTCCATGTCCACTGTAGCGATATTCAAAACTTTAAGTAGCAAAAAAGGCCAGGATATTAATGCTTTGGCGCGCATTACTTTTAATTTCTTAAATAGGTATTCGTTATTCAATACGCTTGTACAAAATTAAAAAAATCCTTTACATTTAGTCATCATGTTTTAGAATCCCATAAATTATAATAGGAAACCATATTATAGTCGTAGGTAATTTCTAGTGCTCGGCTGACTAGCAACCACCGTTGAAAATCTGTCGAACTGTGTGTTCCGACAGCCTCATTTGAGAGCCAGTTCCATTCCAGGCTAAGTGTGTTTACCATCTTAGACCGCACCGTCACTTAAAATCAGGTGACCTGTGGTAAAACAACTAGCATGTCAACTCTACAAAAATGTTAAATTTTATTATTGGCGACAACCGGACACGCAGTACTGACAGAACCCTAAAGTGTGGCCTTACGCATAAGTACCTCACATCATGAGTATATGCAAATTGCATACAAAATGAACAAAAAATCGAAGCTCGAGATGTGATAAGCATATAAATATTTACTTTTGTTTTTAGATTTGATTTTTATAATTTCAAGCTGTTTTTTGTCGGCAGTTTCGATGTTACGTGTTTTTTTTTAATATGTTTGACCACAACTCCCTTTGTGTTAAGTGACAGTGTGATCGAAGATGGTAAAACACACCTAGTCTGTAATAAAACTGGCTCTTAAGTGAGGCTGCTAGAACACACCGTCAGGTACATGGCGGCAGATTATCAACTTGAAGATTGTAGCAAGCCAGGTGAGTACTATAAAGTACGCTACCACCATGTTTCCTCACGGTGTTTGCCTTGACCGGCAGCTCCAGCCATTGTTGAGGTTTGAACCCACTCCCTTCTGCGAGTGAACCGGCCGTGCTAGCATCATCTATATCATCATCGATTACTTGTAGAAATGGGCGTTCACATCCATAAATCTGACCACCTGTAAGCCCAGAGTTCCCCTTTCAATCGGAGCTTACGATATCCCCATAAGCCGTATTCTGATTCCCTGACTCCTGGGTTTGACTAACAGCTCTATTTCTTTTTAAGGAAGAGAAATGACGTAAATATTCAGCTGAGCTTTATCTTTTCTAATAATATTTCTGTTCTATCAACATACTTGCGTGCACCAACTTAGACCACATCATAACTTACCTATCAGTGTTTTCCGGCAGCCTCAATTGAGAACATTCCATGCCAGGCTAGGTGTGCTTTACCATCTTCGACCACACCATCACTTAACATCAAGTGAGCTGTTGTTACCTATCTTGTGGATCATTAAAAAAAAGTTTTTATTTTTTACTTTTGCCCAACACTCTCTGTCTTCCTTGTATTTCAAAATCATATTTTGTTTTAATCCGTGAATCTACAAGGCTATAAGCTTAGTGTATACTGAGCCAAAAAGTGATCATTATTAATAACTTTTACTAAGGGCAGCTCCGAATTCGTGAAAAAAATCCGATGTTCTATAGAAAAATTAGGATAAGTAGTATTTGAAAAAAAATATCTAATATTCCTTTACGCAACAGCGAATTTGATTTTAAAATGATATGCTGCATCCTCCGCCGGACACATCAGCCCAGTACCGATCATACAGCTAGGTTGTAAAAAGAAAAACAAAAGTTGAATACTGATTAGGTATATGTAACATATACAAGTGCATTTAAAATCCACTTTAATTTGAGTTTTTAAGTATCCACTTAAAATATTTTATCGCTCTGTTTTGTACTTTTAATTATAACAATGTATTTTAGAAATGATTACATACAATTTACTTCCAAAACAATAAATCAAAACTGTGTTAGTAAGTATGTAATTAACCTTACAGTTTTTTTGACGCACGTTGATGTTTTCTTACGGCTAACAATGTTATTGTATTTTATTTGGCTAATTAAAGCGTATACCCAATGGAAATTATTTTACCTAACAGTTACACCGAATGAAACAACGTCACAGGCAATAAGGACTTGTTTATGTCATAAAAATTTGGTTTGACATGACTACAAAAGAACGGCCTCATTCCTCGTACAGCGAATTTCTTTTGCTATTCAACGTAGAAATGCAGCCAGAACGTCTGAAACATTGCCATGATACAACAATATTGTCAAATAATTTGCCGTGGTGGTGCCGGCGTAAGAATAGTATCCCACCCTCTCTACCCGTGGTTGCCGTAAGAGTCGGCTAAGGGATGTAATCCGGAAGATGGGCAGCAGCGTCTTCCTTGAACAATCACACCTAACTGCGCTCGCCAACCCGCCTGCCAAGCGTGACGAGTATTGGCAACTTGAAGGAGCAGACTCGACTGACAGGGACTGGACTTGGACTAGACCAAGGCTGGATTTTGACTGTAACTAAAAATGTTAGACATAAAACCAAAGTTCTTATAAAGATTACGCATACTACGTACCCACTGAATAATAAAAAAAAGAATCGAGTATAAGAACATGTTTTTAATAATAAATCGGCATGCGTTTCTATGATGTGGTCTAAGATAAAGTATTTTTGCTTTTTTAGCGGTGTTTCTAGTTACGGAATTTGGAAACAATATTAAAAAGGTAAGTTCCACAACGCGCACGTCTTGATCAGATTTAATTATTTCTTGGTGTATCATAAAACTAAGTATTCAAGGTTAAAAAGACTTAAATATATGAAATATTTAGGTCACGTTTGTTACCTAAGAACCCCATAAAAAACAAGACAAATAGCTCGTCCTGCGCTGTATTTTTCGTACACATAAAGATAACCTTCAAAGGTTATTTGGTCGATATTTCAAGCTTATAGGCCAGTTAGTGTGAGTTGACGAAAACTTCATCATGACGACGACAAGTTAAAACAATAATAATAGTGATGATAGCTCAGTGGTTAGCGCGGACGGTTCACACGCCGGAAGCCGTGAATTCAAACCCCAACAATGAGCTTGAGCTGCCGGTGAAGGAAAACATCGTGAGGAAACCATAGAATGGTGGTAGGGTACTTTCTAGTAATCAGCTCGCTAGCTATCACCCTCAAGTTAAAAATCTGACATCGAGCACCTAACGGTGTGTTCCAGCAGCCTCACTTGAGAGCCAATTCAATTTCAGACTAGGTGTGCTTTACCATCTTCAATTAACATAAAGTGAGCTGTGCTTAAACTAGAGATGAAACTGATATTCGGCAACTATCCGGTATCCGGCCTAAATTTTAAATCCGGCCGAATACCGGATAATCTATAAGTATCCGGCCAGATACCGGATTTGAAAAAAATACGACGTATAAAGTTTACAGGCACCTTATTTAATCCACATAACAAAGAGAATCATAAGTTTTTTGTTACAGAACAAACAAAATGAATACTTGAACTGCACTAAGGGAAAATTATGATGAATAAATACCAATTTCTCTGCGTTAAGAGGCAACAAACGGTTTCGCTTGTCTTCGTATACAAGGCCAGCTTCCAGAAAAACTCTTTCGCTGTATACAGTGCTCCAGGACGGTGAAAGATAAACTCTTTTAAAAACTTTGGGTATGGTACAGTACTTGCTGACAATGCTGACCATAAATATAAGGATTTAGATCGCGACCAATGCGCACTGAATTCAGATAAGTATCAATCTCACGTACAATCGCGTCTTTTCCTTGATCGTGATGTATTCGGCTAAAACGACTATGTCCGGACGGTTATTCGACGGCTAGGTATCCGGCTTTCTGGCTTTAAAGTTGGCCGGATGTTTGGTATCAGGTATCCGGCAAAACATCTATCCGTGTCATCCCTAGTTTAAACATCTAGCTTGTCAACCATAAAAATAAAAACTAATGATAATACATCATCATCATCTCAGCCGTAGGACGTTCACTGCTGGACATAGGCCTCCCCTATACATAGGCCTTTTAGGCATTTTATACATAAACTCTAGAAAAAACTCAAGTTTTGGAAAACAATACAACGAGGCGACCGACCCTTTTCCACGACGTTCTTCCCAAAACTCCCTTAATTCTATAAAAAATGGGGTATCACCAGCCAGTGCAATAGAAATACCTTCTCACGAGCGAAACTTTTTTAATACCAAGAGCACGAGTTATTGGTTTTCAACTTGCCGAGATATTAATTTTGCTACTGTGGAGAAATTCATATTTATTGTTATTATATCCTCTTGTTCTTTTTCATCAACGGCTCTCTTTAACGGTAGCTCAATCACGAAAGTGTTGTTTACTTTTAGGGTATCATACTTTATACTTGCCCACTTGTTTGTACTTTGTTTCATTTCATAATTTAGTTAGTGCGTCTACTTGTCCTTGAGATACAGGTTTCTCTTAGTGCAGGGTAAATTTAGCATAAATTTACATAAAAAGGTTTAGTTATAAGGTTGAATGCACCACGTTTAAGGAAAATAATCTATTTATAATTTGTTGTTTGACATAAATAAGTTTTTTTTACTCGTGTTTTTCCAACATTGCACCTCTGATATACCTATATATCGATGTATATTTTTATTTGTATAGCACTGTAGCTCTGGCATAAATAAGGTCACATAAATTCTAATTCTTCCGTGACTATATCCCACGTCTTTTGCAGTCGTTCCTCTTAATCCTTTGATGCCACTCTTGATGTAATTGTGTCAGATCTTGGTATAGTCCAATCGTCTTCATATCCATCCAGGAAGCTGGGGTCTACCGCGTCTTCTTTTAGGGTATTCTGCTAAGATCAACCTGGTCATGTGGTCTTTCTCAATACGCATAACGTGACCATACCTGCGCAACGGCTTTAGGCAACTTTGTCTTTAAATATTCCCCGAATATATTATTCTCACTTTATCATCCTGAGTTACTCCCCTGGTCTAGTTCCTCCATGCCAGACAGCTATAAGCTTGAAAAGGCGACATCGTTTCATGGTAGACGCTCCAAAACTCGAACGAAACGATTTGATTACTCGTCCATTGTGCGGACAGCTAGACACTCGAATGCGCTACCTGAGTAAGTGTTTTCCAATAGATATAATCTGGGTGTCTTCAAGTCTAGAGTAAATCGGTATCTTCTAGACAAGAGTGCTCCATCTTAGAGCGCAACATCACCTAACATCAAGTGAGATATCGGACAAACGCAAGACAATCTATTTAAAAAAATATGTACATGAAGCTTTTGCCAGCTTTTTTTTTCTCATGTGCCATTCGAACCCATAAAGTAGTGCAGGCCGTACTCCCATGTATTTAAAATTCCTTAAACGACAATTCATACACTTTTGGTTTCATACATAAGGTTATATAAATACGGACAGATATTTAAAAATATATATATATATATATATATATAGTTCTCAGTCGTGTGAGTTGTTTTTAATATTGTTCGTTGTATCTTAGGACTTTAATTTTTCTTATAATATACTTACTTCTTCTTTATCGGATAAAAGCACTATAAGGCGTAGTACAGAGTATGTCAAAAATAACGTTGTACTTAATTAAAGGATTTTGTAGGTATACATACTTCTCCATCTGCACCACCGACTTCATGCGAGTGACACGCTCGAATTATTAGTCATCACATCGGCACAATTTGTGCTTATAAAACACTATGGCACAATGGTTCAGACTGAATTTTAAGCTTTCTAATTATCCACTGGGTGCATTTTTTTTTATTGCTGACATATTAGTTGTTTGACCTCAGCTCACCTGATGTTAAGCGACGGTATGGTCCAAGATGGTAAACACACCTAGCCTAGACTGGAACTAGTTCTCAAGTGAGGCTGCCGGAACATACCGTTAGATAAATTCGACAGGCTATAAACATAGGTTAATTTTAGCAATGCTTATAAGTACCCCTTAGTGTTAAGAAATGAATACGGCGCAAATCAGTCAATAAAATAATTTTTTTAAGTACAAATTTACAATTAAAAGTCTGACAACTTCAAACTAAAACTTCAACTAAAAATCAAACTACTAAATCGATTTTCATTAAATTTCTGCGAGACCAATCGGGAAGTAACCGTTTCAATTTTTTTTTTTTCAAATCTGTTCATATATAATGGACTAGCTGCGCCCCGCGGTTTTACCCGCGTAGTGATGGATCGTGATTATGATGAAAAGTATCCTATGTTTTATTCCAGGGCCTAAATTATCTACATACAAAATTTCATCCCGATTCGTTCAGCCGTTCTGGCGTGATTGAGTAACAACAAACATCCATCCATCCAAACTTTCACGCTTATAATATTAGTGGCATATCTGTGGTAACAAACATTCTAAGAAAAAATGCAACCGAATCGAGAATCTCCTCCTGTTTTTAAGACTAAAAGCTATAGTAGTTTTCTATTCTGGTCTTTCAGATGTACAATCAACGGTCTACTCGAAAGCAAGCATTCAATGGACATCAAAAGATACATTAGACATCAAAGAATTGCGTTAATATCTGAGAGATGATGAAACATATCGTTCGTTATCACAACGAATGGATGGAGTAATATCGTACATTGGTTCCTTTAAATTAGATAGAATTTGAGATGTTAGTTAAGTTGTATACGAATGGTATTTCGGAACTACCTTACTTTTTTTTTATTTTTTATCTATGACAGTCTAGGTGTTTGACCTCAGCTCACCTGATGTTAAGTGACGGTGTGGTCGAAGATGGTAAAAAAGTTACTTTAAAAAAAGCTGATATTTGGTATTTTGTTTTTATGTTTTTTTTTTGTTATGTTTTGTTTACATTTTTATTAGTAATAATTAAGTCATATCATATAATCACACACATACCCAATCAGACACACACAGACACATTTTCAACTTGAGGGTGGTAGCTAGCCAGCCGAGTACTGGAGATACATAACTACCACGCTATGATTTCCTCACGATGTTTTGCTTTCACCGGCAGCTTTAATTCATTGTTGGGATTTCACGTCTCTCGGCGTGAAGTCCGGGCGCGTTTTCGTCCAATACCATCTACCTTACATATATATATCCGTCTTCACCCAAGAACACAATTACCCCAGCGATCAAAACCTGTCGATGGTAATCTAAAGTAATCTCATCACCATCTTCAACCCTGATTCGCCTACTGCCGAGCTGTAGGCCTCTCTTACGCCACTCATCCCGATCCTATGCCAATCTAGTCCAGGTTTTGATCGCCAATCTAGTCCTAGTTTTCATTATATCATCTATCTGATGAGCTGATGGGCGACCAACGCTTTGTTTACCAGTTCACGGCCATCAATCCGTCAAACTTTGATCCACAAATAATCTACAATAGGTTTCTATTTTACTATGGAAACTGACGTGGTCTTGCCGCATTTTTGTTTTACTTATACGCGTTATACTTAGCTTTGTCTTCATGATGAAGGCCACCGGATGTGGCCAAAACTATAGTCAGAGTTTCCGATAAAACTATACGTGAGTAATCCCTCGTAAGTAAAACAATAATTTTGAAAGTGAATTTGTTGAATATCCCTCTTTTTCTCCCTTGTCCCGTGAAAACAATTCATTATTTGTCTATGATATATCTAACCTAGCAGCCCTGCTGATTTGACAGCTAATATGTTATCTCTTTCTGCTGAGATCTTAATCACGTATAGACGTCAAATCGTGTTCTGTCTTGTATAGTGAATATATTATTATTGTGAATATATATACTAATAAAGAATCAAATCGTATCACGTCGTTATTTTTTATAATCATGTGCCCTCAAGCCCTTTTTAGAGTTTATAACTACTTACTTACCAGGCACACTTGTCTACAAAATGTTAACAAAACAATCTTGAATAAACTCAACACAAACAGAGATAACAACACCGACGCTAACAACAAGTAAGGTGTGCCTGTCAAAAACAGTAAAAAAACACCTAATGCTGGTTAAAATACACACAGTTCTATATCCTCTACTATGATTCACCCCAATAATTATATTAGTCTTGTAACAGAAAACTTCATTGTTGACATCAAACATAGGTAAAATTTATAGCATTTATGTGACAGAACATGAATTCAAATTTTTATCAGCCGCATCCCGCAACCCAGCGGCGGTGCTTTCGCCTACGAATCCATTTAAAATTAATCCTCTTCATTCAAATCCTCGTGCCAGTATCATTGTGGTATAGTATAGGAGCTTTATAAAAGCTATGAAGAGGGCTATGCTCGGAGTTTCCCCACGAGATCGAATCAGAAATGAGGAATTCGTTAAAGAAGCAATGTTAGCGACATAGTCCAGCGGATTAGCAAGTTGAAGTGGCAGTAGGCAGGGCACATAGCACGCAGAACTGATGGCCGATGGGGCTGCAAAATTCTGGAGTGGAGACCACGGACCGGCAAGCACAGCGTAGGACGTCCACCCACAAGGTGGACAGATGACCTCATAAAGACCGCCGGAACGTGCTGGATGCGGGCCGCGCGGTTGAGGGAGGCCTATGCCCAGCAGTGGACGTCTTACGGCTGATGATAATGATGATGATAAAAGCTAAAGAGCTAGACAGATGTTATATTTTTTTATTTAATATGCGAGCGAAGGAGACAGTTGTTTTTGTAGCCTAGTTGGAAGACCGTCTGGTTTCCAATCTGAAGCCCGTGGGTTCTAATCCCACGGCACGCACTCTGTCTTTTCTAAGTGACGTGTGTATTGCCAATAACTTCAAACGATGAAGCAAAACATCGTGACACGAAGAGACTTCGTATTGTTTTCATAGACATTTTACTAAAAACGTTCAAGTAATTAGATTTTCAAACCAAAATAACTAGATAAAAATATGTCATCTAAATTAACAAACTTGTATATTTGGCTTTTCTGTGACTTTTCACTGGTGTTTACGGTCATTAGAATAGTCACCATCAGATGTTGATGAAACCGGTACCTACAGCGTAATAAAACAATGTAACCTAACCGTGTTTGGGCTTACTGGAATGAAGTAGATTTTCTTTGTATATTTCTATGTTTATACTTGTTATACAAATTTGTAAATAATAGGTATTATATATCTATTATGTAGTAACATTATATTATCGCTAGACTTTATAATAACTTCTAATGTCATTCTGCTTGAGCCGTCGCTGTCGACGTTTCGGCGACCTGACGCAATTTCCTCGAAGGTAATTTATAGCGATTAGAAAAAACCGTGAGGTGAATTTATAGAGCAATAAATTTAAGGCAGCTTGAATGAGATGCTACAAACTTGAGGGGGAAATTTAAGGGACGTTTTTTTGTACACGGCAACTTTATTAACTAACTAGCGATCCACTCCGGCTTCACACGGCTGCAATTTATTTTTGACGACTTGATTCCAAAACACTTATTGAATTTATCTACTTATCCAAAAGTTTTAAGTATATGAAGTTTTAAGTAATGAAGTGAAAACCATATCGAACCCCATTGCGTGGTTTAGAAGAAGCAAATGGAGATACAGACAGACAGACAGCGTCTTTGTGTTACATTATTTAGGAAGGTGAATGAAATTTTAATTGCTACTTATGCTTGTAGCAATTAAATATTGACTAGATCTAAAATGTACTATAATTCGATATTTTACGGTACTGTACTTTGATGATGTCCAAACTACTTGGATGATGTATTAAAAATTACTTTAAAGGGGTCATTAAAGTAATTTTTAGTAGATTAAGTGATATATCTTTAGTGTATTCTGCTTATAAGTTCACTCTTCTCGCTGCAGTCACCAGTTGCCGACACGTGTTTTGCCTCTACACGAAGCATCCTCTGGACGTGTTGACTCTTCGACCGCTTGGTCGAGAATATTCAACAATATTATATAATATCGACGTGGTAAAATTTATATTCTATTAAGGAACGGTATAAAGTCCAACGTCATTTTTTTTAACCAAACCTACAGTATCTTGGATAATTAGCTTTAAGGGTTTCTGCCAGATAACTAGGTTTATTGCTTTACATTATCTAAATTAAATCAGGACTCGAACTAAAGACTAAGTGTATTATGTACACAACCGTGGTTCTGTTTACTTAACTAGATGTAAACATAAGCAATTGCGTATAAAACAATACATTAATATCTGTTACTACAAGAGAAATAAAAAAATAGGCAGTCATGCGGACTACTGATAGAAGTGAAAACTAAAAACACGTCTCATTAGCCCAGTCTGTACGAATAAAAGAGATCTTTGTCCTACAAAAGGTGGTGTAGTAACAATTTAGTAATTTGTCGTTTTAGTACTCTGATGAAAAAGTTTGTGGCCTCGAGAAGTGGCCGCCATCTTGGATGAATTTCTAATAATTTTTTTTCAGTATAATAAATACCTCATCGGTTGTTTCACGACTAAAAAATTATAAACAAACATGAAAAGAATAAAATTTCACACATTTTTTGTTTTTATTTTTTTTGGAAGTCTCGCATTGTCTTTTTGTAGCAGCGTAAAGATGAAAATTTGTGTACAAAATCGCTCAACGCGGCTATAGAAGTGTTCACTTGATAAATGAACTTAATACCTAAGTATGTTTAGTGCAAATATAGTCTAATATATCTAGACTGACTAGAGATACACAAGATCCTTAGTTAGTATGATGCCAGCTCTTCTACTAGCATCTACACACAGAGAGACTAAAATGTAATAAATGAAGGTGAATTATTTACGTTTGGGTGTTTTGAGAAATACACATTTGAAAACTGGTTTCCTGCCTCAATTTAGGTTTAATGAGTTTTAGTGCCTACAGGTAAAATTTTAACTTCGAAGCTCACACAAACATCAAATAATATTTTAGAAATATAAGTTTGGATCGGTGGTGGAACAGTGAACAAAATTACTGGTATAATTTTGTTGTAAAAGACACCAATCTATGTTTATTTTGTTTTACTTATGTATATTATATCGGGTACTCCGACTATATTTTTGGGCACATCCGGTGGCCTTCATCATGGAGAGAAAGCTGAGTGCAATGCGCGCGCGGCCTCGTCTTGCTTCGCACACACCGCGCGTTGTGTTCAGCTTTGTCTCCATGATGACGGCCACCGGATGTGGCAGAAACCATAGTCGGAGTATCCGATATAATGAAACGTGAGTAATCCCACATAAGTTAAACAAAAATGTGTCAAAACCACGTCAGCTTAAATTGCAATCTAAATTTAATCAACTTCAGAAGTATGTAAATTTAGAACCGCTAAACAATGGAATTTTCTGCGAGTGATTTGCTAGTGAATCGATTTCTTCTACGAGCGTGCTCTATCGTAGATCGCATCATCGCTCAACATCAGGCGAGATGACGGTCTAGCGTAAGTAATTCTATTTGTAATAAAAAGAATCAAGGATTAGGAAAATTTAAAAAATCAACTGGCCTGTAAAAATGTTATCGCCAGTGTCTTGCGATGATAAACATCAAAATCAGTTCAGGTATTTAACAGCTATGGTAGAATAAAGAAACTCACATACATATGTACATGGGCCCTAAAAACATTACAGTCCTTTATTTGGACAGTCGTGTAAATACCAGATTTTATTTAGATATTTTGTCTCTACTTATTTGCTGGTTTCGATATCCACTCCGTTTGGATGTCTTAAACCAAATCTTAGGTTAGTTAGCTAATTACTTAGTTAGTATAGTATATACAATATTTAGTACTAAGGATTTCTGTTTCTAGTGAACGCAATAAAAAGTTTCTATCTATCTATCTATAGTGATATACGGAATTGATATATTACGGAAGTAACGACTGGCGAGTATTGGCAAATCCCCCCCAGGAGGAGGCCTATGTCCAGCAGTGAACGTCTTATTGCTGATGATGATAGTGATATATTGTACTATAACGTTTTAAAACTATGCTATCTACATATTTCACAAAAATAAAACGACAATCAAAATAAAACTATCAAAATATTTGCTTAATTTTTTAAAGATACTGTGTCAGCGCGATTTCCATTAATTTTATACACACGATAAAAAATCTACAAGAACGCCTCGGTGAAGACTCTGGATATCTCAGATTGTAATAGATATTGAGAAACTGTCAGTCCCCGTTGAGTACAAATCCCACCGCAATCGATAAAGGTAAACAATTTGTGAATACTGTAATCTTATTCAAAATAACTTTTCTCACTCGCTCTCACGCTTTCAATTTACGTTCAATCAAGAACAAATTTTAATAGAAGCGCAAACGGCAAATGCCAAAATGATTGCTATGGAATTATTTTAAGATTAAACTTCATAGCAATCATCAATCATTACTCGATGGCAGATCTCAGTTGGTAGCCATGTGAATAACATAAGTACGTGGATTTTAGCGAGCATTTTTATACAAACGTACGAATATAAATATTGATCTACTTTTGAATCGATGATAACTTATCGGTTAGCGCAATCGGTTCACGCGCCGAAGGGAGTGGGTTCACTCATATTTTATTTCTGCCTGTACCCAGTTCTAAAGCCAACGCGGAGGAAGCCGCAAGCAGAAGCCAGTTTTTTTAATAGTTGACAAGCACAGCTTATCTGAGATGTTAAAGCAAGCTATGGTTTTCTGACAATGTTTTCTGTCACCAGCAACTCAAGCTCAATGTTGGGACTTGAACCCACGGCGTGTGAACCGACTGCATTAACCACTATTATCGTTACGATCTTTCCCGAAATCGACTGCATTCACACAGATCTACTCGTCACGTCCATGCATTCTATCATAACAAACTTAGTTATTATGCCAGCTTTTTGCTGTCCACAACCGACACCCGTACGTACCCAAGATTAAGGAATTATTGCTACTTCATTTAACTGCAAAGGGCTTTTATAGGGTCGGCTTTATAGTATACAGAATGATTTATCCAAGGGCATTGCTAGACACGATCCAATGGCTCTCAATAGACCTCCTAGGCTACGCCGACGACAAGGACCCTCACCTACAACCTTGTCTCAATAAAACAAATACTTTATAGCGATCAAGTTATTTGAAGAATAACATGAACCCTGATAGTTTTTTCATGTTTGTCAAACTAGGTGTTTGACAACAGCTTATCTGATTTCAAGTGACGAGGTGGTCGAAGATGTTAAAGACCTAGCCTGTAATGAAACTGGTGCCCAGGTGACGTTGCTGCTCATATGATTGATTTTATATATGGTAAATCAATAGTCGAAGAAAGTATTCCTTTTTATTGAGATAAAGTTCCCAAAGCAATATCTTTCCGGTATTCCGAGGACAATATCTTTAATGAATAAATAAAGATGCGTTTGGTTTGTCCTGGAACTCGGAAATATGATTGAGTGATTTTCTTGAGTGAGTGGACTCAGTTGTAATGTGAATTAGGGACCTTACCTGAAGATGGGCGATTTCAAAGGGACATATCTTCTCAGAAGGTAGAAAGGCGAGATTATAAGTAATTCGTAGCGATGACAGCTCAGTGGTTGTTTCATACACCGAATAGCGTGGGTTCAAACCAGAACAACAACCTTGAGCTGCCGGGGAAGGAAAATATCGTGAGGAAACCATAGCTTGGTGGTAGGGTACTTTCTAGTACTCGGATGGGTAGCTACCACCCTCAAGTTGAAAATATGTCGCTTAGTACCCTATTCCGACAGCTTCATTAAGAAATCAATTCTATTTAGTTCTATTCATAGGTTTCTTGACCATCTTCGACCAAACCGTCACATAATAATAATAATACTTTTCAGGTATACTATGATCGAACACTTAGCCTGTTAACCTTAAAAATCGTATTGATTTTTATTTCGTTAATGTTGACTTCCATAAAGGCCGGTTGAAAGCGGCTCGCTTTCAGCGCGTTCCTGCGGTCTTTATGAGATCGTCTGTCCACCTTGTGGGTGGACGTCCTACGCTGCGCTTGCCGGTCCGTCGTCTCCAATCCAGAACTTTGCAGCCCCATCAGCCATCAGTTCAGCGTGCTATGTGTCCTGCCCACTGCCACTTCAACTTGCTAATCCACTGGGCTATGTCGGTTACTTTAGTTCGTCTACGGATCTCCTCATTTCTAATTCGATCTCGTAGGGAGACTCCGAGCATAGCATATTGAGCATATTTCTTCCATGTAATTATAGCCAATATAATTAATAGTTGTTTCATAACACGTACAACCTTGCCAGTACTAAAAAATTACAGCAATATTACTTCAAATAAAATACAAGCACCAACATACACTTGATATTAGCAAAAATAGAAAAATACTTTGCAAATAAAGTTATCAAAGCCTAAAATAACTCTAAGATTATTTGAGGCAGAAGGTACTCGCTAAAGAAGTTAAGTATCTATCAAATTTCAAATATGCTTTGTAGTATAATTAGACGAGAAAATAAAGTGTTTTTTACAAATTTTTCTATCTACAAAAATGTTAGATGAGGATATTTTCTGGAACATTAAATTGCGGGATATTTTACTATCTTTATCATTTCGATTCCTGTGATTTTTTTAAGCATTAGTAATGAGACGAACGTGACGCTCTCCTGATGGTAAGAGATAACGTATGTCCATGACCGGACTTAATTTTTAAAGAAACACTTGAAATAAAAATATCTAAATGTTTGACACTGGGAAAATGCACAAAGTACGATGCCAAATAAGAAGAAAAAAGCTCATTACTGTTTCGTTATTCTAGAACGAGATCACGATCGATGGGCACGCGTAAGTAAATTACAGACCTACCAAAGATTCAGATCACCGTGTTGACGTCCCAAAACAAATTCAATTTGGGGTGACTTCAATTCGCTATAAAATTTTCCGATCGCAGCGTCGTGTTGTTTACATGAACCGGCGGTTGTCTTGGCCTATTTTCCAAATAATTAGATGTAAAGCGGTAGCTCGTGGTAAAGCAAAGTAGGCTAGATGCGGAAGAACGCGCATTCGTAACCTCTACAATGTGAGTTTGGCTTTGCGGTGAAAAGACAACATCGTGAATCGTGATGGAACATGTTAAATGTAAAACTATGTACAAACAAGCATTTTATCTGTACGGGTAGGCATAGACTATATATGTATCTCTTTACACTTGCTGTGATCCTGGTACACAAAACATATCGTATACTTTATTTATCCCAATCACCTTGAGCTGCCGGTGAAGGAAACTATAGCATGGCGGTGGGGTACTTTAACCCTCAAGTTGAAAATCTGCCGTCAAGCATACAACGGTGTATTTCGGCAGTCTCGATTGAGAGCCAGTTTCATTCCAGGCTAGGTGCCTGGATAGCACATCACATACGCAAACGATGAAAATATGCATTGAAATTCATAACCCTTCCTTGGCAGTCGGGTAAAAATAGGACACCCCTGGCGGAAGTGACAGCTTTTTTCATATATAATGTTTTTATGTGAAAAGTGACGAGACAACGAGGAACAAGAACGAGACGTTCTCCTGATGGTGAGAGATAACGCCTGTCCATGACCATTGCAGCTATACACAGATTTTTGAGTAGTAAAACAAAGCCCAGGGCATCGCTGTTTTTGTGCTCATTACTTTGAGACTTTCGATGGTTAGTCTCAACAGCCCAGTAGTTTCGCTAGCTGCTGCAGTATCCTTCAAACCGGAACACAGTAATGTTTTAAATACTACTGCTTGACGGCAGAATATCTGGTACTACGGTGACCTACCTAGACGACTTCCTGCTAAGGAGATCTACCACCAAGTACCATATACAACACACACATATAAAAAACAAATACATATTTAACTACCTTTTACTTACTTCTTAAATCACGCAAATTGGTATGCTAAAGCCACGACTCAAGTTAGACGCTACGTCTTAATTTCGTTTATAAATTACCAATATTAAGGTAAGCACTTTTGCTACCGGTTTATTTTGCACGTTAAAAACTTTTAATTGTTCTAACAAGAAATTCCTAGTAATTAAAATTGTTAGGAAGGAGTCGTTAAAGGAAAATTCATTGAGCTCCATAATTACTGCTGATTAGCCACTTCAAAAACAAAGGAGGAAGAAAAAGGATAAATTGCAAAACATTCAACGATTTTTTTTGAGATCAAACTGGATATATACAGAATCCTAATTACAATGCGATTTAATTAGTTCTAATCTTAATATAGTTATGAGACAAACGAGACGATATGTTAATAGTAAAAGATAACGCATATCCATGCCCATTGCAGTGCTACACAGAAATACTTTCCAGGGTATCGCTGGTTTGGCATTCATTACAATGAGACATTAAATGGTTAGTCTCAACAGCACTGTAATTTCACTAACTGCAGTATCCTACAAACCGGAACACAGTAATGTTTACTCACTACTGCTTGAAGAATATCTGGTACTGCATTGGCACCTACCTGCTCGACTTCTTGCTAAGGAGATTTATCACCAAGTAGACCCTACATGTCTTGACATCTAGACACCTAAACATCTAACGTGTCTTGTTGCAATGCAAATGGGATACGACCAGAAATTGTAGACTTTCTGCCAAAAAATTCACAAAAAGAATTGATTAAATTGTGTAGAACAATTTGGTTAGAGTTACGCTCGTAGCTAGGCCCAATAAAAGTTCAGCCACAAACGAAACCCATCGACACACAAAACAAACAATAAACGTCCCGAAAATACCTTGCAGTAATTCGAATCAATTAACAAGAAAGTTAAATCTTTACTACAGTCCTAAACTTGTCATAATGCAGCGAAGATACTCCGGAGACATTGCGAATGTGTGAGTAACGACGGCCAATAAAGATTTTACATGGCATAAAGTTTAGTGGTATCATAAAAGAATTAGGTATGCAAAAGTAATATCGGATGAGATTATGGGCTCAGCTTTGACCAGAATAGCTATTATTAAAAGTATATTTTATCCCCTAAATGGTTATCGATAAGTCTTTTGTAACGGGAAACATAAAAGTTGAGAATTTCACGCCACGAACATCGATTTTGTCATACCATTGTCTGAACGACCACCTTTGTCATGATTATATTTTATGTTTTCACCAACACCATCATGACCATTATCGTAATTATTTATGTTTTGTGTTGGGTGTCTTCAAATCCAGAGTAAACAGGTTTCTTTTAGGTAATCGTGCACCATCTAAGGTTTCATCCTGATTGAACACCCTACCTGGTGTGGTCAAACGTAAAGCTATTTAGACCAGAAAAATATTTATTGTTTTTATTTTGTAAATTATTTAAACTGTTTATTTTATGTTAATATAATAATATCGGGTCCATCATGTTGCAGGGACAGGAACCCGCAATACGATACAATCCTTAGGATTTGCGACCCAGATCTAGGTTTTAAGGCCTTTTTTATGGAGAAAAATCTGACTACGACTCGCGTGCGGCCTCGTCGGAACCGAAATTGCTGCCCGAACTGTGTGGCCGAAACTATAGTTTGAATATCTGATATTATTAATCGTGAGTAATCCCGCATAAGATAAATCACGTCAGTTTCTATATTTGATATGATATTTATAGAACTCCAATGGGTTTTAAAGTGCAACCCAACATTATTACGACCCTTGAGTAATCTTGATGGGTGCGCCGAAAGAGCCAGTCCGAATCTCAACTTCATTCTATAGGACTATTGTGTCTAATCTTGTTCTGGAAATGTTATTGCTTGTGGATAAAGCGGGGTATATTATAATACAATGGCTTATAATTCACGGTTTTTGCTCCCACACAAGCAAAACACAATAACGTAAGCAACCAACCCCGGCTGACAATAACAAACACGTGCTAGACCTTGGTAAGCTCCAAATTTACATTATTGGCGCCCAAACTGGGACTTAAGAAGAATATTCGTATGGAGTATGTTGTTCCCTTATTGGTATTACGGACCTGTGCGTCGCTGATTTAAATGTCTCTTGGCATTTTCTTCCCACATTTTATTCAATATACAAGTATAATAAAAGTAAATAATCAGGTGGGTATGTTGAATTTCCATACATTGTTTCGTTAGCGTGTACAAATAAACATTGTCAGACGTAATTCTTTTTATTATGATAAATATAAAAAAGTCGTTGTGTTTGTAGGACATTACCAGAACGATAATCCAAACGACCTTTACATTTACAGAGAAAATGAAAGAGACCGATCTACAAACATTTTGTTTAAATATGAAAGTAAAACGACCTTCCCGTTACAATACAATACAAAATTTTAATGACAAGACCATAGTTCTTCTTTTTCTTCGTTTTTGGCGTCGCAGTTTGTGCATTTGCCAGTGTCAAGTATTTAGATATTTTCACGTATATATATCATGAAAAATAAAGTAAAATGAGTCTAAGTCACAGTCACACAAAGTAATCTACGGTCAAGTCCAGTCATGCCTTAGTAAAGTAGTGGAAAATTTACTACAGGCTTCAATGGAGTTTTGAAGCGAATGTGAGAAGCAACACGAAAAGCATGACTTTTCGGCATTTTATAAATGAAACACTATGTTACGATAAACACTAGAAAAAGCACAACTTTTGAAAAATAACATAATGCGCCATAAGTCTATCAAAAAATATAAGTAATTTAGTAATCTCTTAATTTTAAAAAAATCGTCAAATTTCCTGTCTTCCTGACTAAGTTTCATGGCGATTGGAATAATAAGTTAACTAGCAGACAAGCTTACATATATTATGTTCACATGCATATATCACAATACACTTCTCTTGTATATTCTGTGGCCGTGGGGTCTAAAACTGTGACACTGCAGACCGGACAGCGGCGGTAATCTCCGGTTTTAACCCGTTTGAGCAGCGGCGACCGGATAATCGAGAAGGAAAAGTGAGTGCCGTTTTGAGGCTTACAGATCAGATTCGATTTTTTTTTTCTATTACGTGCGACTTAAGCATTTAGTTATATTTTTAGTCTGGAAACAAAGAGATTCCACCGGGAACCTATTACTGGATCCATAGTTTTTTGCCGTGATCGTTCAAAATATCACACTAATATTATAAATGCAAAAGTTTGTGAGTGTGAAGCGTGTTTGTATGTTTGTTACTTCTTCGAGCTCAAACGGCTGAACCAATTTTGATGAAATTTGGTATGGACGTAGCTGACACTCTGGATTAACATATAGGCTACTTTTTAAAATGTAACGGGTAACACCGCGGGGCACAGCTAGTAAATAAATAAATATTGAACGACATTTTCACACAGCGCCATCTAGCCGTAGACTAAGTAAAGCTGCTAGGAGAATGAATGAATGAATGAATAACTGTTTACCATTTTTTTTTTTCTTTAATACTCTTTTTTTTAAATCTGATAACTAGTATAATTTACTTTTTCTTTTTATAATAATAAAAAACGTACTTATGATACATAAGTGTACGGAACACACAAACATAGAACAAACGTTTATGTCACACAAATGTCTGTTCAGGATGGGAATCAAACCCACGCCCACGCAGATCAGATAGCTTACAATGGAGCTAACAGGACGGTCTATAAGATAATGGCCTGTATTTTGTGATTTAACTGTAACTTATATAACCGAATTAAATTTTTACAAAATATATTATAATGCCAAATTCCTTAGTCTATATATTATAAGTATATAAGTATATTTAATGAATCCCTGTTTCCCTCGGTCCCGCTATAACTTGACAATGACTCTACCGATTTCATTCATCTTTTTTTAAGTTTTCTAATACTTTGTAGAAGTTTCTTACGGAAAGAAAAATTATGAAAATAGCGAAGGAAATTGAAAAATTTCAATTTATTTTGTTAAATTCCACACGGACGAGTCGCGAGAACGGCTTGTAAACAATAAATATTAAAAAATGAGAGGATCCCTGTATAAGAAAGGGAATTTGAAACATCTCTTGTCAAAAGAAAATGACTCAAATTACGCAATATCGGTTACCTGTATGACATATTTTTCTTGTTATTTTGGTTTAAAAATCAAAAACGAAACCGATTTTGATGAAATTTCATTGGAACCAATCTGAAAGTATATAAGGAAAGAAATAATTTTTCAAATCTGTTTATAAATGACGAAGTTCAGAGATGACTAACATACAAAAAAAATGTACAACCGATTTGAAAACCTCCTCCTTTTTTGAGTCGTTTAAACATATGATAGTGTAAGCTCTAGCTTAACGTAAAACGAATACAAACAATAGATGTTTTTAAGACAGGGTTTTTAAGGTTATTAATTAGAGTTAGTTGCGTTAGAGTTATAAATAGGTCTTGGTTTTTGGATAGCTGCAAACCTCTTTTCAAGGCATGTAGCATACTTCCCTTGCCATGTATGTACATTAAGGACATTTGTATTTTCACCAAAGAACACCCGGACTATTTTAAGAGACGTAGTGAAGTTATTACTCGTCAACAAAGAGCCAAATTCGCTAACCTATTATATCAGCCTCCTGCCCGAAAAGATTTATATAAAAAAAAATGTTTTTAATATGTGTATTGTAATTTATAATAATTTACCAAATGACATAAAAAATCTAAATGGAAATAAATTTAAAAAATGTTTGACTGATTGGCTTCTTAACAACTGTTTCTACAGCGTTAAGGAGTTCATGAATTTTTCTTATAAATAATAATTAATAATACTGTAATATGGACTAATTAAATTAATGTATCTACTGTTAACATTTGCACGTCTGCATGCAGACTGAATACATTGTGACACTACAAAAAAATATTATAAGACCTATATATACCTACATGTATTCTTGTAAATAAATTATTTGATTTGATTTGATTTGATTTGATGTTTTTGACTAAAAGCGAGTCCCAGTCACACTGTCCCAGGTCTAAGAACCGCAGGATTCTAAGAGCTGTAATAGATATAACAAACTTATGACTGAACGGACTTCTGAACTCTTGCAAACGCTTTTAGTGTCGGTAGTATGTTATTATTTTATGAGGTGATAAGAAATCATACGTTCACTCATATAGCAATCACTTGGTGGTAGATCTCTTTAACAGAAGATCGTCTAGGTAGTACCAGAGTACTGCAGTAGGTACCTGATATTCTGCCGCCAAGCAGTAGTGTGTAAACATTAAACTGTGTTCCGGTGTGAAAAGTACTGCAGTTAGCAAAATTACAGTGCTATCGATACTAAATAAACATCTTATGTTTCAAATTAATGAACGCAAAAGCATCGATGTCCAGGACTTTGCTTTGCTACTCAACGTTCTGTGTATCGCTGCAATGGTCATGGACGTTATATATTACCATCAGAAGACAAATAAATACAAATACAAATACAAATAAATTTATTGGTTCATAAAAATCGTACAGGTATGTATAGTAACCCTGCCTGCAGCTGTAGCCTTCGCTGTGTTGCTGCAGACAGTGTCTTCCCACAAAAGGTTTAATAACATTGAACACAATAACTTAAAAAGAAAAACATAAATTATTACCGTGAAAATTTACATAAGTATGTGTATGTTTGTATATGTGTGAAATGAGTGTTTGCGAGTGAGTGTGTGTGTGTGTAGCGTGTGTGTGTCGAATGCGTTTGTGTGTGTGTGTGTGTGTGTGCGTGTGTGTGTGTGGTGTGTAGGCGTGTGTAGTTATAAGGAGTATATAGTGTCAATAACGTATTTCAACACACAGCAAAGGTAAAGAATTAAAATTTAGTCTACTCTTTCCAATAATTTTTCTGTACATATGTAGTCAAATTGTGTCAACCAGTTTTTTATAATTGTTTTAAATTTGAATCTATTGACTTTTTTTATCTCTAAATTAGAAAAATTGTTTAGTTTATTGTATAAAATTGGTGCCATATGATTATAATGCCTCCACGATAATGCACAATCATAACCAGGCACAGGACAATTATCACGCCTCTTTTTAGATATAGATAGGAGGGGAACCGTTTCTCTGTGATACCTCATTAGGCAACTACTTACAAAGATTTTCCTAACCGAAAAAACTTCACAATCTTTATAGAGATCAGCGGAAGTGTACCTAAAAGGCAAGAATCTTATTATCTTTAGGAGAGCGCGCTGAGCACGTTCTACTTCCAACATATAGGCTTTAGCTGCACCGCCCCAAGAACAAATACAGTAACCTATAACACACTCCCCTAGCGCCTTGTAGGTTTGCATTAAAAGCTTTTTGTCAGCCACTGATCGTAGTTGCTTGAAGACAAATATAAGTTTTCTTGTGCGTTTTGAGACGATATGTATATGCGGTCCCCATGTCATTCTGTCGTCAACTGTAACTCCCAAATATTTAAGTGATTCCACCCTGTCAAGAATGTTACAGTTACAGTCCAATTGCTTGTTATGGGAGCTGTTACAGGGGAAAGTGTGTGCACATATTACAAAATTAGTTGGTATTTTATTTCTGTTTGTTTTTCTGAAACACATGTACTTTGTTTTTGCAATGTTTAATGACAAAAGATTGTATTCAAGCCATTGTGTAATATGTGCCAAGCCCTCCTCCGCGAGCTGACGTACATCAGCCCAACTGGTGCCATGGAAAATTAAAACAGTATCGTCTGCAAACATGAGGATATCTGCATTTGCTATTTTTATCTTACAAAGTTGGTTAATATATATTAAAAATAACGTAGGTCCCAAAGTACTGCCCTGTGGGACGCCATATTTGCATGTAGCCTCATCGCTTAAGTGTAGGTCAACTTTTACTTGTTGCCTTCGATCCGGAAGACAGTCTCGTTCGTCATTGTTTTTACATTAAAAAAAAGCATAAGGCCAATTCGCACTTGACCAGTTTCATTTAAAGAAAACAATGGAAACCGAAGTTCAATAAAAATATGATTTTGATAGCGTTGCCATATACATATACTAGTAGGTTTAGATTCACGGTATCTGTAAGGAATTTTCCAAACATCCGAACACCCTCCGAATAAGACAAATCCGCATCTTATTTTCTTGAGAAGTATTTGGACGTGGGGAGACGTTTCTCGCTTCACTGCGACAAATATTCCTTCAATGGGATTTCGGTATTCCGACACGCGCTGCCAAAGCCTCCTCGAATTGATTCATACGATGTGTTGAAAGTTTTTGGCAGAAATGACGATTGTTACACGTGTGTGAATCATGTTAATATAGCGCGTATTATGTGTTCGTACAAAACCATTGAGTACCCTGAGTGGGTGTTCTCTGAAAGATACAACCAGGGTGTCTTCAAGTCAAGGGTATCTTCTAGGTATGTGCTTCATCGTAGATCACATCTTCACTTAATATCAGGCGAAATGGCGAATAAACGCAAGCCATTCAACTTTTATTTAAAATACCTACGTTAAAATATTTTTAGAGCGGCTACGCCAGAAAAATGTACAGAAAACTGGGAAATTGCTCCCAGCAGACATAAATGAAAACTAACTTTTTTAAATACATTTATTTATGTTTGACAGGCCAGGTGTTTGACCACAACTCACCTGATGTTACATAATGGTGTGGTCGAAGATGGTAAAGCACTCCTATCCTGGAATGGAACTGGCTCTCAAGTTAGGCTGCCGGAACAGGTTAGGTGCTTGGCGGCAGATTATCAACTTGTATGTGATAGCTAACCAGCAGAGTATTAAAAAGTACCCTATCACCACACTGCTTTCGTTCACTGGCAGCTCAAGCCCATTGTTAGAGTTTGAACCCACTAACGTTCACGACGAGTGAACTAACCGCGGTTTTTCATACTTACTAATGTTGACGCAAACGGTCATATTGCTTAGGTACAAAGATGGGATAGAAAAAAAAGCCGAAAACAAAATATAGCGCACACGTCATCTTTTGTGGCGATAAACGCCGAAAAAAGAATTTGTTCCGCTTCAGGGGTGAAATAAAACAGCACACAAAAGATTATGATTTTGTTTAAAGAAAGCAGAATTGAGGTTTTTATACTCAAATATATTTAGTTTCAGCCGTCGCTGCTATACTTTATTAGCAGCTCAGTGGTTAGCACGGTCTGATCGCACACCGAAGGGTGTAGGTTCAAATTCCAACAATGAGCTTCAGCTGCCGAAGGAATACATATTAAACAACTAGTACCCGACTAGTTAGCATCTTTTGGTCAAATCCGGAGACAGTAAATTCACTGTAGATTTTAAACCTAACCTATTATTTTTTATTTTGTTTTATTATTTCTTGAAATATAAAATAACAAGGTACAATAAAAGAATTCCCTAGAAGTTCCCGATCTTTGGAAACAAGTAGCAACCGTGGAACCTCGACGCGAGTCCGGATATTGTATAACCGGCCGGATGTTTTCTCGAAACTGATATTTTGAGATTATGTTACACTCATGTTTAACCTTTAGATGTGTATTTTTCGTAATTGGACGGGAATCTTCAAATACATATCGCTTATTAACTACATCTTAAAGTTATTATAAAGAAAAAGATAATTTCAAGATGTAGTTGTTTTGCACGATAGAAATATATAGGCCAGAGGCATTATTTCTAGCAGATAAATAAGAACCGAATTTTTTTCCTCAAGTTGGAAATCTGCCGCCAACCACCGGTGGGTTCCGGCACCTTGACAGTCAGTTCCATTTCAGGCTAGCTGTGCTTATCATCTCTGACCACACCATCACTAAACAACAGGTGAGCTGTGGTCAAATATCTAGCCTGTAGGGGGTAGGTTCGATTCCCACTCCCGCCGAATATTTGTGTGACGAGCATAAATATTTGTACTGTGTCTGGGTAAAAAAGGATATAAGTATTATATCAGTTATCTGGTTCCCATAGTACAAGCTTTGCTTAGTTTGGGGCTAGATGACGCTGTGTGTAAAAGAGTTATCTAACACAAGTTTATTAAAAATAAATACAAGAAATGAGGTAATAGAACGTGGATTCCGGTATATAGCAGGTGAATAATTTCCTTAAACGCCCAAAACATTGCCCATTCATAAGTTTGACCCTTCCCGGATTAGAATGCAAAATATTGACGGTTCCGAAAACAAGGAATGTTGATGGATGATCGTCAGAATTCTAGGATTCGGATGGAATGACACGAGCGTGACCTTCCACGCTCGTGTCATTCTGGAATTGATCTATGAGAAATGCCTTTCTAAATACATACCTTTGCAGTAATTAATATGGCCTTGATGAAAATAATAATCTAGGTTTATCGCCAGTCTTTATCTAGACACATCTAATTGCAGCGTAAAATTACAAACTGCTTAAAGAATTACCTCAATAAAAAGATAGCGGTATACAATTCCTCGAGAGAGTAGAGTTCTCGTGTCATAGCAGAAAAAAAAATAAACGATGGTTGCATTGATATGAATATATTATGTTTACGGAGATAAATAGACAATACTTTAATAGTGACAAAAATACATCAGTTTATAAGGTTGTTTTCCTGGCTCGTCTTCGGTTTTTTGCAATTCATCTCTTACATCTATAGTTACAGTCAAAGTCCAGTCTTGTTCAAGTCCAATCCGTGCCAGTCAAGTTAGTCATGCCTTAGTAAAGTAGTGGCGACTTTAAGCTTCAATAGAGTTTTGGAAGCAGCACGAAAAGTCATGTTACACCTCATTATATCACTTTTCCATACTCACGCTTGTAATTCGGCACTATATAAATAAAACACCAATATTTTTATGCATAAACACTCAAAAAAACACTATAGTTTTGAAAAAAATACAATGAGTCGACACGACTCTTTCCGCGTTACCGCCAAAACTCTTTTCCTATTTAATATTACTAGACCATAGAGTCAAAAATAATATAGCTAAATGTAAAAACCCTAATAAACACTTGTATTAAAATTGTATATTTAATTTAAAAAAAACAACAAAAAAATTCAAGATGATTAACAAAGTGTGCCTAGTGAAGATTGCAATGTTACTTTATTTAATGAGACTAACGTAACGCTGTTCTTATGGTAAAATATAACGCCTATCCGTGTCCATGGCCATTGCAGCGATACACAGAACTTTGAGTAACAAAACAATGTCCAAAGCATCGCTGCCTTGGCGGCCATTACTTAGAGATATTGAATGATTACTCACGTCATACGCCCAGTAATCACACTAGCTACAATACCCTGAAAACCTATACACAGTAATGTTTACACACTACTGCTTGGCATTGATATTTAGAATATACGTACAAAAATAAAAATATAAATATTTTTCAATTGCAAAGTTTTATTAACTAAAAACAAACCTTAAAAATACACGATAATTAAAATAGGACATTGCAACAATAAAAACAACCTAATGGTACCATAGTAAGAAGATAAAATAATAATATTAAAACACAAAATGCTCTCTGCACAGTTTAAGAATATAAGTAAGTTATTAGGATATCAGGATGTCCTAATTTGAAAATGAAATAGCGACTATTATAAAAAAAAATGTTAACTGCCCCAAATAACTTCCAAGTTAGTTGGTACCCAGTGGCATAGCAAGGTATCTAAAGGCCCCAGTGCAAAAAAAAAAACTTAAAACATTAGCATGTCGGTGACGCGAACCCATAAATTTAGCCCCTACCAAAAAAATCGCTACGTTTTCGTTTTAAACAAATAGCCATATCTAAACTGATTAAGTTTTATCGAGTGAATAACTTTACATTACTAACACACATTGTTAATAAGTAATAAAAACTTGGTAACGCTATTTCAGCAACAGAAATAAAAATGAGAATTCTTTAAAGGTTTGAATTGTTTTTGACTGAGTTGCCATGCCATTATAATTGTGTTGCAACCTGAATATTTATATCCGAAGGGCGCTTTAATATGATACGAATTATTTCGCGATCGCCGCCTGATGACCGCGCAGCGGATCTCCCGTTAATGTAAAATAGATTCTTATCTTTAGTTAATTTATCAAAGAATCCCTTCACACTATCACTGCGACCCTGATTTATACAGATGCTCTTTGTTTTTTTTTTTTGAAGTTCAGTCGTATTCGTTATGCGTAATCTGACTAAAAATTCCTGGAAAGGAGAATGGGTGCGAACGGTGTGGCATCAGGGACTCCCCCACAATGTGGTCACCGCGCGGCAGCCGTGTGGCCTCCAAGCGACTAGATAATTGCGAAGAATTGAATATTGTGGCCGAGTTGATAGAGCTTAAATTAGCTTTGAATGAACACAGGCGAAAAAATGTTCGCTTCGTCTAACTGCAGCCTAAAGGTTAGCAGAAATTATAGCAAGGTCTGCTTACTTGGTGGTCAGGGTCCGAGGGCCCCTGGAGGGCCCCGGTGAATGGCTCCTTAGTAGCTATGCCACTGTAGCTACCTACTATGACTTACCTCGACAGATGAGTGCAAGTAAACTTGGGAGCAGTGCTAATATTTCATGTACGAGTAGTTAAATGATACTAGTGGTTTATCTGCATCATAGCATAGGTGTGAGGCGGGCCATGGTTCGGCGGCTCCATGGATCTGTAACACGTACCAAGTCAATATTTCGGAACATTAAACAAACCAATTCAAGACTATTTATTAGAATCTGGCGTCACATTATCTAATCAGTTTTTAGGGTACCTGAAGTTGGACGGGCTATTGCTAAGCCTAATCCATCTGTCTAAACGGTTTATTGTTGACTTTTTTAAACTTTCAGCCAGCGTGTGGTTGCTGGCTGAAGGTTTAAAGAGAGCATTCTTGAGAGCCAATTCCATTCCAGGCTTGGTGTGCATAGTCACCTTCGACCACACCGTCACTTAACATCAAGTGAGTTGTGGTGAAATACCTAGCCTGTCAACCACAAAAAAACTATATACCTCATTGGACAAAAAAAACCCGAGGTGAACAACCTTCCAGATACCACACACGGCTATGTTACAAAGTCATTAGAAAACTTCCCTTCTATTAAAAATATTTCCCTTTCAATGTGTAACTCTATCTACGCGTCTTGGGTATAGTTACAATTTATTGCGAAAACTATTCTAAAAACACTTCTCTCGTATTTTTGACGCGGTGCCAGAGCGACGGGTGGACGAAACGACGGTAGGTACCACTTGTCTTTTATTTCCTTGCCTTTTCACATTTTTTATACAAATAAATTAAATAACGAATGGTCTGTCTGACGAACAGAATCATTAAGGGAATAAAGTTGTGCAAAAAAAATGACAATAATATTGGATATTTGTCGACGCTAATAAAATTGCTGCCAAACGAAATTGATCGTTCCCCGTGGTGTTTTCACTCAATTACTCCAAAGAATTGCCGTGGTGGTGCCGGCGTAAGAATAGTACCCCACCCTCTCTACCCGTGGTTGCCGTAAGAGTCGGCTAAGGGATGTAATCCGGAAGATGGGCAGCAGTGTCTTCCTTGAACAATCATACCTAACTGCGCTTGCCAACCCGCCTGCCAAGCGTGGCAAGTATTGACAAAACCTCCCTAGGTGGAGGCCTATGTCCAGCAGTGGACGATCTGTGGCTGATGATGTGATGTGTATGTGACTCTAAAGAATTATCATATAATATATTTATTGAAAAAAAAAACTATTTCTTTCATTATCATCATCAGCCTAGATAAGTCAACTGCTGGACATAGGTTCCTTTACTTGGTTGTAGATCTCCTTAACAGGAGGTCGTCTGGGCAAGTACCACCGCAATATCAGATATGCTGCCGCAAAGCAGTAGTGTGTAAATTACTTTATTCCGGTTTTAGGGATACTGCAGCTAGCGAAATTACAGAGCTATCTAGACTAAACTCAAAGTAATGAGCGCCAAGGCAGCGATGCCCTGGACTTTGTTTTGCTGCTCAAAGTTTTGTGTATCGTTGCAAAGGTATGATCAGGCGTTATCTCTTACCATCAGAAGAGCGCCTCGTTCGTATCGTTACTATTACATAAAAAAACCTCTCCCAAGACACGCTTTTAAGCCTGATCTTTGGCTTTTCGCTTCCTTCCACCGCCAGCTGTCCCACGTATATCGTCACTCCATCGAGTCTCAGGTATCCTACGCTACGTTTACCAATCCTACTTTTATGGGTAGCTGGATTTATTGTCAAAGCCCTGTGATAATTTTTCTTAATCAATTTTACCAGAAGAATTCCGAAATCAGCGTGAAAAGTTAAAAGTATTAAAAACAATCTAGTATAATTTTTAACGTTCAATATCTATTGGCTTTTATGGCAGTAGTTGTTATCAGCACGGTTAATCCCGCAACGTTGATTCAAAATAATTTCAGATATTTTGTTATACAAAGAGGACGGAGAAAACGCTCTCATGATGGTAAGAGACAACCCCTGTATATGACCATTTTAACTGTACCCAAAGCTTTGTTAAACAATACAAAATCCAGAACATCGCTGAAGCTTATTACTTCGAGACATTCGACGGTAACTGAATAGTTAATAATCGGTTAAGTTCTTGATAAACTAATATCGTAAGACATTACACACAGCGACATCTGACTCCAAACTAAGTAAAGCTTGTTCTATAGAAGTCAAATAATTGATACTTTTTTTTGTTGTAAATACACACAGAACACCCAGACACAGAACAAACATATAGCACAAAATGTTTGTCCTTAGTGGGAATCGAACCCACATCGTTCAGCTCTTAAAGCATGATATACTAACAATGAGCCAATGGGGCGGTCTCAATCTCAAAAAGGAATTTCAGTGTAACAGGTGTCGCAATCAATTACTCCGCGTTGAAACTATCTCGCGAAGCCAGAAGATAATTACAGCAGCTTACTTGGGGTGATTTATGTCCCACTGTTCCAACTCCTTGCACATCTTAGACACCTCCTCCCGCTGAGCTCGCGTCGGGAACTTCGGGCGGCCGCTCTTTTGTGATGTCGCCCATTTCGTCATCACTCCTGTATAAAAATATAAATAAACAAATATCGTAGGACATCACATACGAGGGTCAAACTGAAAGTTTCGGGTAAAGAAAAACATATGCAGCCAAATTGAATAAAAGTTACATAGTATTGTAGCGATGATGGCTCAGTGGTTAGCGCGGTAGGTTCGCATGCCGAAAGGCGTGGGTTCAAACCCAACAATGAGCTTGAGCTGCCGGTGAAGGAAAACATCGGAGGTGGTAGGGTACTTTCTAGTACTCGGCTGGCTAGCTACCACCCTCAAGTTGAAAATCTGTCGCCAAGGATCTAACGGTGTGTTCCGGCAGCCTCACTTGAGAGCCTGTGCTTTACCATCTTCGACCACACCATCACTTAACATCAGGTGAGTTGTGGTCAAACACCTAGCCTGTCAGCTATAAAAATAAAAAAACTGATAGGATAATTTTTCAAGGCATTACACTTTTTCACAGAACACAAGGTTTTGTACACAGTACACGTATGTATGTATATAGAAAGAAGCTTAGCTATTAACTGAAGGTAATGGTAAACATTAAACAAGTTTCCAGATAACTTCCTTTCCCGAGGAACTCTGACATCGCCAGCTAGACATTCGTCGAACGAGGATTATTCTCCGGAGTTCGTAATTACAGCATTGGAACGGCATGACTCGCTAATTGATCGAATCGGTTCTCGACAAGCTCGGCTAACTTTACTGAAGAGGTTCCAGGCTTCTGGATAGGAGCGCTTGTGGATTAACGAGCGCGAAAGAAAATTAAATAGGTATGTTTTATCCCTTTAGTCCAGTGGAGATCTATTCAGAACGTACCAAATTTGTATGTTCAGTTGTGTAGATTTATATGACAAGCTAGGCTTTTGACCCTGACTCACCTGACGTTAAGTGATACGGAGATGGTAAACACACCTAACCTGGAATGGAATTGGCTCTCAAATAACGCTGCCGGAACACACCTCCAGGTGCTTGACGGCAGATTTTTAACTTGAGGGTAGTAGCTAGCCAGACGAGTACTAGAAAGTACCCTACGACTCTTATATGGTTTCCTCAAGATGTTTTCCTTCGCCGGCAGCTCAAGCTCATTATTGGGGTATAAATTCACACCTACACGTGAACCAACCGAACTAACCACTGAACCAGTACATTACAAATAAATACCCCAAAATGCATCACAACCCTGTTAATTATTTGTAAATAATAAAATAATACATATGTAATAATAAATATGTCATATCGCACGCTTCCTGAGCGACTATTAAAACGTTTTACTATAAAGCTGGCCACTTAAACTATACGACTTAGTTACTTCTCGGCGCTCAAACACTAAAACAAAACGGGTGTTAATAAACACCGAACAACAGCTGAAATTCCGACCCGCAACACTCGACGGCAGCTTGTCGGGGAAGCAAGATGGGCCGCCTGCATAATTTAACCCCCATTACCCCGTTCAGAGAAATACCTCCGCTGAATGCACCCATTCACGATCCTCTCAAGAAGCAATCTCATCTCAAAGCTTTAAAAGATACGGTTAGTATTGTACTGGCAAAAGGGGACGTTAGAAACGTTGTGGAATGTTTACGAGCGATCAACGTAGTGGAGAGCAGATTCATACAATGCGCTCCACATGCGAACAAGTCTACATTTCAGAGCATGCAACTGTAGAGTACAATGAAGCCAGTCATTTATGATTTCGGTTTAACTGCGACGAGGAACTTTGATGACGTGGACAATTGGATCTATTTTTAATTCTTCTACAAAAAAATTATGCTTGCTTTATGAATGACGGTAGAGCGATAGTGCAAGCGTAATAGAAATTGCAATTGTAGCGATGATAGCTCAGTGGTTAGCACGGTTCGCACGCCAAAAAGCATGGGTTTAATGAGCTTGAGCTTCTGGTGAAGGAAAACATCGTTAGGAAATAATTTCATGGTTGTGAGTACTTCCTAGTACTTGGCTGGCTATCTACCACCCTCAAGTAAAAAATCTGCCAAGCACATAACGGTGTGTTCCGGCAGCCTCATAGCCAGTTCGATTCCAGGTTAGGTGTGTTTACCATCTTCGACCACACCGTCCCTTAACATCAGGTGAGCAGTCGTCAAACACCTGGCCTTACACAGTCAACACAGAAGAAGTCGCGTGCGAAATCTAGTTGATAATAAAAATAACTTTAGTTTTTAGTGGAAAAAAACACTAAGAAAACTTGGTAGAAAAATGTCCGTAGAAGACATTTAATGGCGTATTTGAAAATTGTGGTGACATCAACATGATATAAACGGAGGACGCGTGTGTGGAATATGCCTCAATCGTCTTTCAAGATCCAGCAGTGGTAAAAACTGGCTCGGTCCTTGTGCACAATTCACCATCGTTATTTCCGGGCATGCCCGTCCATTTCAGGAAACGCTCCAAAAACGGAAAACAGACCGGACGCAACTCGCTCCGGTCAGCTCCGTCCTAAGCTACCTACATTCTAAGGTCTGTTTTATACCAATTTCAAAGCTGTATTATCTAATTCTGCCTCACTGGTGACCGGGCGTTCTGGCCCGCGTCCCATTTCCATACGTTGTTCGGAACAGTACTTGCAATGGTCAGTGCTTACAAAATATGGAGTATGTAACCAATTCTGTAAATTTTCTGACAATCAATCTTAACTAACTTCGGCTTGTGGCATCGCATCTTATGTATAATAATAATGTAACACTTTATGGTTTACATAAATAGTTATCCCCAATTAAATTATTAACACTAGTGGAACAATTGGCCATATCGCTAATAGCGATGGACGGTGTGTTCTGACAAGATGAAAAAAATATTTCATTTATAATCTAAGTATACGAACGAAGGTATATAAATTATAACATACATAATATCTATATTATAAAATATCAATTGTCTAATATATAACTTACAGAATAAGATACTGTAATATAGATATACATATATACATGAACATTAAACATTCAGAACTTATTTCATTATGCAGCTCATCTCTACTCTTGAAAACCTTAAATATTTGAACACTCTGATTTTACGTATAGTGTAAAACTACCAAGTGTCAGGGGGGTTGGGGGGGAGTGTCAGGGTGAAAATCAACTGGTGATAACATGAGTACTTTGTAGACTTTTTCAGACTTAAACGGTGGTTTAGTACACCTACGAAATTATCTGCTAGATATAATTGATGCTCTTTGTAAAGTGTAAGGTATATTTTTTTTTGTGTCTGGATGTTCCGTGAGTTCTTTGAGTAATTTTTATTACACAAACACACACACAACATACACAAAGTCGTCCTTCGCGTCTGTCTGTCTGTCTGTTCGCAATAAATTTAAAAACTACTGAACGGATTATCATGCGAGTTTCGCCAATAGATAGAGTGATTCATGAGGAAGGCTTAGGTATATAATTTGTCAAGGTTTTGTGTAGTATATTCACCCGTGCGAGCGCTGGTCGCTAGTTTTTATACAAAAGCTAGGTATATAAGTATTTTACCAGCTATTACAAGCTTTACTTTCTTTGAGGCTAGATGGCGCTATGTAAAATCTCGTCCATATTTATTTAATCTGCGCTCTCCCATTGATTTCTACAAAGACCGGTTGGAAACGGCTCGCATCCAGCGCGTTCCTGCGGTCTTTATTAGGTCGTCTGTCCACCTTGTGGGTGGATGTCCTACTCTGCGCTTGCCGGTCCATGGTCTCCACTCCAGAACTTTGCAGCCCCATCGGCCATCGGTTCTGCGCCCTGCTATGTGCCCTGCCCACTGCCACTTCAACTTGCTAATCCGCTGGGCTATGTCGGCTACTTTAGTTCGCCTACGGATCTCCTCATTTCTGATTCGATCTCGTAGGGAAACTCCGAGCATAGCCCAAAGCATAGCAAAGTTCTGTGTGTCGCTGCAATTATAGTCATGGACATCCGATATTTCTTACCATCAGAAGAGCGTCTCATTAATCTCATTGTTTTAACGTAAATTAACTCCGAAAGGACTTACCCGGTTTGGTAGCTGGCAAATCGACGAAATAGTCGCCACTGCCTTCCTCGCAATACCGCCTCGACATTTTGCTAACCAGGCAATCGTTCACGATTGGTCCTGGAATGTAATATAACTTTTAAATCCAATTTTTTGGTGCTAATATGTTTAATTTTTCGTAGTCGGGTTATTATTATTATTATTATCAGCCAGAACTGTCCCACTGCAGAGCAAAGGCCTCCCTTCCCTCCTGCCATCTTTCTCTATCTTTTCCAACCTGAGTCCATTCTTTCATACAGGAGGCAAGTTCGTCCCTCCATCAGTTTTATATTTTAAACATTTTAGCTTCCTAATTTGAGTCAGTACACAGTAAAACATTATATCTTGAGAAGGCATGGATGAGCATTGTGAAAGATGATATCACATGTGAATCTTGATATCACAGCTGACTAAGGGAGTAAAGCCTACTTAGTTGAGTAAGAACAAAAGTAATAACGATGATTATGTAGCGACGATAGCTCAGTGGTTAGCGTAGCTGCTTCGTACGACGAAAGGCGTGGGTTCCAACCCAGACAATAAGCTTGAGTTACCGGTAAAGGAAAACTTCGTGAGGAAACCATAGCATGGTGGTAATTATATTACATTTATTTACTTACAAAATACCACCTTAAAAATCAATTCAGTAAAATCTTTACTTAAGCTGGTAAGTAATTTCAAACTAACTTTTTTTTATTAATGGTTAATTGACAAATAGTACGCATGTAGACAAACCATTGTCTTCCATAACTTCGATAGCGTCTAGCCTAGAAGGCGGAAAATCACCATGAAGCAAGAAACCTTCAGATTCTGTGCTCTCGGCCGATTCTTCTACAAAGTTTTTCTGTGAATTTAGGAAAGTAATTTCAATACACGACATAAAGAAAACAAAAGCAGCGATACCCTGGACTTTGTTCTGTTACTCAAAGTTCTGTGTATCGCTGCAATGGTCATAGACATGTGCTATCTCTTACCACCAGTACAGCGTCTCGTCTGTCTTATTACTTTTACATAAAAAACCCCAAGTGACACCATTGTATTCAACCTAGTCACAATACTAGAGGCCCGAAACACTTGCCTCTGGTAAAGCTTTCAATTCCTGCAAAGTTTTGCTCCCCTCAATGAGTTTCCAGAAGCTCATGCACTTCTTCAGCAGATATTCGCTATCATCGACTCCTTCTAGCGGGTTGAAGTCGATCCTCAAACGCTGAGACATGAACGGTTCCCCGCAGTCTACGTCTAGGATCTCGCTGATGCCATCTTGACTGAGTTCTTTGTGATCGTAGGAACATTGTCCAGATCCAGATTCTTCCGCAATGTCTGTAACAAAAGTTCTTATTATCTATTATCGTCTATTTATCGTCATTATTTAGATTATCGATAATAATTATGATGATAATTTTGTTTTGTTTTTAGGTCTCTTCGTTCAAAATCTAACCAAGAAAAATCATATTGTGAGTGGAAAGGTTTTCCTTTTTAGGGTTCCGTATTCAAAGGATACAACGGGACCCTATTGCTAAGACTCCGCTGTCCGTCCGTCTGTCTGTCTGTCCGTCTGTCACCAGTTACTATAATATATACCAACAAATACTATAAAACAGAATTCCCCCTTAAATAAAATTTTAAGGGGGCCCAAGAAATACTTTCCTAAAAATTCTTCTCTATCTGTATTTTCAGTCAAATCGTCAGGGTGTGGCAGTAAGTCTTGCTGAGTG